>JAGFMF010011493.1:4069244-4223925 GCA_019455555.1 Galemys pyrenaicus
TGTCTTTATTGCTGTTATTGTTATTATTATTATTGTTCTTATTCCTTTCCTTGATCCTCCTTTGGTTCCCTTATGTTCCTCCTAAGGGAGGAACCAACAATGGGGTTTTCTTGCACAGGTTGTTTCTTAAGTAACTTTTGTTCAAATTACTAATATGCCACTTTAACGTTCTTGGGAGCAGCCTGCCTGGAAGCCTAACAGAGACCAAGTCTACTGTCTGGCACAAACGTGGTTCTCAGGATTAGCTGATAAATGGCTAATTACAATAATCAGTACACAGACAGATTTGCAGATAGCTCTACAAATCTGTATCAGTATGCAATATGCATAACACACATTGAATGTACCTTTGGGAGAATACAAATGCATATTAAATTTCCTCATTTGCCTTATGATTTTTGTTGTTTCCCACCTCTTTTTTTTTTTTTTTAGTTATTTTTTTTTTTTATTGCGGTAACATTGATTTACAACACTGTATATCATTTGTCTTCAGGTGTATGTTACCGTGCCACATCCCCACCAAGGCACACATAGTCTACCCTATTATCTGTTAGGTCCCACCCACATTTGGTTATGAACCCTCCATTTCCCCCTCTGGTAACCTGATCTCTACTGTCAGATATCTAGGGCTTGTTTTTGGTTTGGGTTTGTCTCTGCCTTTGTTTTGTTTCTCTATATTTGTTTCTCTTTTCCTAGTTTATATTGCTTAGAATAATCCCTTCTAGTTTCCCCATGTTATAATGAATGACAAGAACTCATCTTTTTCATAGCTGAATAGTATTCCATTGTTTATATATGTCACATCTTTTAATCCACTCATCTGTCTTTGGGTACTTAGATTGTTTCCACAGTTCCATGAAAGACAGGCTTTTATAATTTTTTTATAAATTTTCCCCCTGGCCACCTTCAATATCTTATTCATCTTGAATTCTTAGAAATTTCATGATGTTTGTCTTGGTTTTAGATTTTATTACATTTAAGTAAGTAGGTATTCTTTTCCCTTCATGGACTTGTATTTTAGTTCCTTATCCAAATTTGTGATGTTTCCCATTGTTTCTTTGAACATGTTCTCTGCTCCTTTCTCTTTCTTTTCACCCGGTATGTCCATTATTCTTATGTTGCTTTTCTTAATGGATTTGGATATTCATGAAGTTCATTATTTTTTCTTTTTATGTCTTTTTCTTCTTCCATCTGGGTCTTTTTTGTATTATTATCTTTAAGGTCACTGATTTTGTTTTTCAGTTTGCCATATTTCTCCATAGATTTTTTTTTTTAAGAATTTTCCCCTCTGTTAGTCATTTTCCATCCTGTATATCTATAATGATTTAAATCTTAGTTTTCTATTTTCTGTTAATTAAATTTATTGCTGAGGTGATTCACTTCATTTTCTGAGTTTTCCTTTTCTTTGATTTTCTTTTTTTTAATTAACTTATTAAAAATTTATATATATTTGACATCAGTTGTAATCCCCATGTATTCCCCATCACTATATCACCAGTGCACCATCACCTCAGTCCCCCGTGCTCCCGTCTGCCCTCAACCCTCCCCCTCTTCCCTCCCCACCAAGTGTCCCCAATTTGTCCTTGTCCTTTCATCCATGGCCTTTGTGTCCCTATTGTTATTATTATTATTGTTCTTATTCCTTTCCTTGATCCTTATTTGGTTCCCTTACATTCCTCCTAGGGGAGGAACCATCTGGTATTTTTCTTTTGCCTTCTGACTTTCTTCGCTGAGCATCATCCCTTCCAGGTCCATCCATGTTTCTATGAATGCGTCTAGTTTTTCATTTTTGATTGCTGAATAGTATTCCGTCATGTGTATATACCACAGCTTCCTGAATTTCTTTATCATGGCAGTGTGAACTCTGAAGATACAAAGTCTTTTTGTTTGGAGGCCCCAAAGCTGTTCTCTCACGGATTTCCTTGCGGTCTCATACTGCCATATCCTGTATTTTTGTCTGCCTATCTTGCTTCTTTAGATTTCCATATAGTTCCATTTTAGTTTTTATTAATAGTAACTTAGATATTTGCAATACTTCTTCATTTCCAGCAGGTGGCACTGTGGTTGTGTTGCTTTTTAACCTTTTCCCCAGCTTTATATGATTTTAGATGTTTGGCCTTTTTGAACACCTGTAAATATAGAGGTTTTATCTTGCAGCTGTCGAGCTAGGGTATTGGGGGTCATTTTCTGGTAGGATTTCAGGGGTTGAGGGGGAACTCACATCTACAGTACCATTGCTGATATCACTCCTCTCTGGTGTTCCTGACTTGAGTCTTTGCAGTCTGTAAGCTGTCATGCAATCTACCAGGTCATTATCAGTCCTGAGGGTAAAAGGAGGGGAAGTACAGCTCAGTGCAGTCTTTGTCTTTTCACTGGTGACCCTGGCTGCTGGGTGCACCTTAGCTCTTCCCATTCATCTCTCCTCAGTCAAGTGTGTATGCCTTCTCACAGCTCAGCTCTTCCTCCCATGGGACAGTGGCCAAATGGCAGCACCGAAGTTTGTATGGCAGCTGTAGATCAGACCATCATCTACAATGATTAAAAATAACCGTACTGTAATAACAGCCACAGCTGGATGTCAGGATTTGGTGGTTGGTTGACAGTTAAATGTTTATCCTATAGCTCAGCACATAATGGTAAAGTTTAAGCTACCCTCCGTGGTAGGTTTCAATATTAATTTAATTCTCATCATAAGAAATATTGGGACATTGCAGCTATTTTAAATATCTTGCACAAAGTAGCAATATGGCAGAAATGAGTAGCAATATGTAGGAAAAGTACACTCTCTAGCATAAGATGTAAATGCACTTTATTAGAAGCAACTTGGTCTGTTTTAGTACAAGGTTTCAAAAAGTGCTACTCTAATTTCATAACTGCCAGTACAGCTTTCTGAATGGCAGACTTTGTTTTTGTGAGATGAATCCCGTGTCATAATCTTTACCACTTTGTATGAGCATGAGTCTTTTTATTGACGTGGTATCCCCTGAGTGGGAGATATGGAAGAAAGGAGGTTTGAAGATATACAAGGAAACATCTGCTTCCACTTGGATTAATAGCAGCAGAATATTTATAGTGAGAAACTTTCCTCTACTCCAATGTATTTCCTTTTCTTTAGCTCTTCTTTCCTTCATAGCAGAGGAAAAGGAATTCTTTGTTGTTCTAAGGATAGCCTCTGTCCTATCTGTTGTGATCATGAAGACGGTGGTGGCGGTGATGTTGATGGTTCATTTCATGTTGATGGTTGATGGTGTCTCCTGTAAAAAATATAATATTTTCGTTGTACATCTATACTTTACAGGAGACACCCAATATTTTTGTCCAATTTCATTATATTTTTCCTAAGAATGTTAATTCTAACTAGTCAGAGGTTTGTCTGTATTTTCTGTTGAGTTAGAAACAGAAGACCTTTGGTGTCAGGTATTCCCTCAGTGTGGGGAGTCTCACACACCTTACTTCCAACAAGGACACTGAATCCTAGGATTTGTTCCTCATACCAATCCTGTTACCCTTCACAGCAGCCCTCTTCCCCTTCACACAGCCACTACTTTTTCCCTCAGCCAGAAGAAGGGAAATCAGTGTAGACACTGGAGTATTGTCAAGTAGTAGAATTCTTTGAACCCTTTTTATGGAGGACTGTATCTATCACTTAGTTCTTCCACTAACCCCACAGGTGATGGAGGAATTCCTGCCCTAGGGTTGTAGGATGATTAAACACATGGCACACAAACTCGGACAGATGAGATCAATAGTAGTTTATTAGTCACGTATTTTCACAGCTGGGGAGGAGGTCACCACACACCACACACCACACAGGGCCATACGTGGACTGTGCTTGGGAACAGTGGGAACAACCAGCCTCTGTGGAAGACAGGCTTTGTAATATTAAGAGGGAAAGGTGCCTTCTGGTTCCCACGAATGTGATGGTCTTGTTTAAAGGTTTATTTTTCTTTTTTTCTTTAAAGTTGTGTTTTTTTGTTTTTTTAATGCATACCAGAGCTGGGGTACAGGCCAGAGGCATGGGAGGTAAGAGGATTCACCAGAGACAGAGGTGGGGAACAGAACAGGCAGACTGACTGAAATACACTGCTGAGGGGAAGCAGCAGGCGAGACAGGAGAGGTCTGCGGTGCTATGTGGGTCCCCTCCCTGGCCAGGGATCGAACTCGCTCTGCAGTGCTGCGGATGCTTCACAGCGCAGCGCTCAACCTGTTGCGCCACCAGGGAGGCCTCTTGTTTAAAATTTCTGTGTACTAAACCCCTACTCAGGGCTCAGCAATGGCTATGTCAGGTCTCTTGGATAAGGAGAATTGTTTGTCTGGGGGACCTTATCTGAAGGAGCAGAGCTGGGAGAACCCACAGTTAGGCCACTCCAGGTCCTCCTGACTTTCCCGGCTGTCAAGCTGCACGTAGTATTGCGCCTTACTTTAGGTGTGAAGCCACATTGATGCTCCCACCCTTGTCGTGCACTCCCATGACTAGTCTGGCCTATGTTACTTCTTTTCCCCTTTACCACTAGACCTTATATTTCAGTTCCTTGAAGGTCTTACTTCTTCTAAGGGTTTATCAAGAGGCGAGTGTGGTAAATGTCTCACAGAGAAGGAAGAGAACACTTAAGTTTTGCTCTTGCCTCCCTGAACAGTTTATAGAGTGAGAAAGCATACTGTTTTTCTCAAACAGGACCATGAGAGCTGGCATAACAAAATGACTACAGAGAATAGTGACAGTATTAATTTGAATAATCACATATATTTAAAAAGATTGTATCTTCTTAGCTGGTTGGGCACTTTTATTCTTTTTCAAAGAATGAAATGACAAAGAATAAAAATAGAAATCTCTCTAGCCACTAAATATTCATATTCAGAAACTTAAATCCTGTCTTTGTGAGTATCCAACTGCTGGTTCCTAAATTGGTTTCCTTCAGAAATTTGTAGCCATTGATCTATTTGCACCTTCATACAGTATTAATATTGAGAGGTCAGATGCCTCTTTAAATCCTATTTTTGAATTTATATATTAATATGTATGTATGAGAAACATCTTTCTTCCCATCACGATCAACTTTTAATTTTGTTCCTGACAAACTCTCCATTTCAGTTCTGGACAGTCTTTTCCCATTATTTTTTTTGCCACTGTGAAATAAATTCATCAATTGATTAACTGAGTAAGCAGAAAAGTGATGTGCATAAAAAATACGAAAAATAACAATTCTCTTACTTTGCTCTAATTTAATGGAAATTGGATTTTCATTAATTGAGACAAAAATGATGTATTTTTTCCAGATCTTAATATTTTGTCTTCCACACTTCCACAATTCTTTTAAGTCTTTACATGATTTATTTTGGATAGTTTATATAAGCTCCTGCTCATTTTTATTTAAAAAGCATTATTTAGTGAATACTACTGACTTTTTGTTTTATTTATGCTTTTAAAATATTGGGTTGTGTTTTTTTTTATTGACATAATATTGTATGTGATTGAGAGGCACGGGTTCACACCTTTGTGTTATCACACCACTCTCTGCTATGGCACGGATAGTCCTCCGCCATAGTGCGTTGCTTCTTTCCATTATGCCTTTTCTCTTTATTCAGGCCTCTCTTTCATTGCTTGGATTAAACTCTCCTATCTCTTAACTTATATTTCAGTGTTTTTTGGTCCTCTTTGTTATGTACTAGGAAATTTTGTCTAACTTGTTTTGTAGAGCCCTTCTTCTAAGTTTTGTCGTGAGTGATTACAATAATTCAGTCCCCATCACTTTGTAATACAGCTATCATATTGTTAATTTTTAAGAGCACTTTTTTTCTTTTGTACATAGAAGAACTGGGGTGTAGGCCGGAGGTGCAAGGGGGTAAGAGGATTCACCAGAGACAGAGCAGGGAGCAGAACAGACAAATCTACTGAAGTATACTGCTGAGGAGGTGAGACAGGAGTATCTGATGTACCATGTGGGTCAGCTTCCTCACCAGGTTAAAACTCAGGTTGTAAAGGTGATAGTGCTGAGACTCAACACGTAGGCCACCAGGGAAGCCCTAATTGTTAAGCAGTCTTCCTTTTACATTGATTTCTCCTTTATTATTATAATTAGTCCTGATTTATAGTTTCAGTAACCTTTCAAATCTCTGAAATTATTAAATCACTGTAAGCCTTCTCCTCTCAAATTTCTGTGTTTTTTCCAGATTGTTTATCACTGCCCTTTTTTTTTCAGGGTTTTTTATTTTCTCCATCACTGACTTTTTCATTTTGATTTTCTCTAACAACTTATGATCCTTAGTGATTGGCTAATATTATTAACAAAATGGATTAATTAATGACTTAAGAGGTGCCATTGCTGTGTATTTATTTGTCATTTTTACACACCCACACATATATTCTTGACTTTTTCTTGAACAAGAAGGATAAATTTAGGTCCTGTGTAAGTTGATAAAAATATGTGAACAGTATGTGAAGGGAAGTCAATAAACATTCACAAATGTGCAAAGATATACACATATATACAACCCTTTAATTCCAAAGGGAATGTGGTGAATGAATTCATGTCTTTCTATTTCAGACAAACAAGCTGTTTTCCTTTTATTTTCTATCTCTGTCTTCTGTGAAAATCTAGAATGATATGCTTTGATTCCAACTCTGGCTGTATACCTTGAACATCTTCCCAAGGCAGATAGCTCATTTCATTCAGAGTGCTTTTCTGGTATTCATACTAGCCTCTGTCTGCATGTCAGTATACAGGGGACGGTTGGGAGGCCTAGCTGGCCTCTCCATTGAGTAAATGGTTTGCAGTAAGGGTATGCCAGAAGTGTGGGGGTGAGAGGATTCACCAGAGACAGAGTGCAGAGCAGAACAGGGATTTACTGCAATACACTGCTAAGGGGAGCAGTAGGCAAGACAGGAGAGGTCTGCTGTGCCATGTGGGTCAGCTCCCTGGCCAGGTTTCTAATTCAGGTCATAGTGGTGATAGTGCTGAGTCTTAACCCCTAGGCCACAGGGAAGGTCCTGTCTGTTTGCTTTTGTGTTGCCAATCCTTTTCTTATCAGCAAGGTTGTCTTATGCTATTCTTAGACTGATAGTGTCTCTACAATTATGAAATAAATTTTTACTTTTTATTTTTACCAAGAATTTCTAACAATTTCTCATTGGTTATTAGAGCACTTTGTTTCCAGTGACATTTTGAATCTCTTCTTCTATAAATAGTTTTGAGTGATTGGGTGCGGTGCCTCTCAGTCCTCTGTCTTGACCTACATTTTCATGTATTATTTCTTTAGTATTGTTTCCCCTTCAATATAGATATGTTTTTCTCATTGATATAGTACATACAATTTGGAGAAAAGTTAGAAATCATGAAAGGCAGGATGAAAACAAAGATTTCTAAGGTCACATGAAAACTATGATTTCATTACTACCCAGTATGTTTAATTTTGCAAAAAGTTGCTTACATAATTGAATAGAATAGTTGCATATTATTTTGAGGAGATGCCATTGTATCAGAAATGCTTAAAATCTTAGAGTGTATTAAAAAAAACTTAGAGTGTAGTTCATTATGATTAGAATAGTCTTCTAATACTTCTCCCTAATAATGAAAATCAGAGCTTTTCCAATAATCAGTGAAGGTGATGAAATACTTTGTTTAGTTAATATGTGTTTATGAGATCAATTGAGTATATTTTCAATTTCATAATTAGAAAATAACTATTCTTGCTATTGATTTATAAATCATTGAAAATTATAGTCATAAAAATGTTTGATTTTAAGATGGCATAATTTATCAGTAAGTTGCATGACTTAGACAATAAAAAGTTTCTTTTCCTTACAAAAACAAGAAACTAGGGCTGGTATGGCCAGTATCCCTAATATGGACCAACTTCTTCATCTTTCCATTCTGTTCCACGAAGCATATGAGCTAGCATTTCTTGCTTTCAGAATGTCTGGCTTCACAGACATCCACAATCTAGAAGAAGCTAATTTCATCCATATTAATAATAAAACATTAGCTTTCTTGGATTTTCTGCTAGGTAAGATTCCACTTCTATTTCATTGGACACAACCATCACATGATCACCTTTGGTCTTTTTAGACACACAGCTTCTTGGAGCAAAATCATGGTAGTCATAAGTTAAAGAGGAATAGAAATGTGAATTTTGCTGGGCTGTTAGCAGTGTCTGGTCTCCAGACCAGTGTCTCTTGTAGTGCAGTACATTTATGAAGATGAATTTAATTATGGACAAATTGGTGAATGCTGTTATCACTGCATGGTAGTCAATGATTCCGTATCTCCATGTCTGTACATTTTACAGATTCTGGTGTAATGCATAATTGAGTAAACAATCGCATTGGGAAAGGTAAGTCTGGATAAAATGATTTCCTTTTCTCTCATTAGCCGGGTGATAGGTGTGACAACCATACTGTGCAGTTGGATGGCACCCAGGAGGAAAAAGAACTGCCAGGAGTTATCAAAACAAGTGCTTCCTTGGTAAGTTAGAGCATGGTAAGGATGAAAGAAGATGCTATTTCTTCAAGACAGTTGTGCAAAACTTCAAAACAATGTACATCATTAGGATGACTGGACAACCACAGGCATCAATCAGCATGCTCTTACCATTAGTCGATTTCTAAGGAAAACATCCAGAAGTAAATGACCTGAGTTTAGTAGTTGACAGCACAAACTGCATGCTTTATAAAATAAGACCCATACTCAGAAACCAAATGAGTACAGGGATTTCTTTTGGACAGATTTAGTTCTTTGGTATTTTTGCTTTTATTTAAAAGCATCTTTATAGGAGTGTTAGTTCTATGGAACCACAGGTTTACCTGTTGGAGCAGCAGGAGTCCATGGGTTGGCTATTGTTTCCATGGGGGAGTGTCAGGTACTTTACTTGAACATTATTTTAAGCCTAAACCTTCAGTGTTTCTCTACCCTCCCCTCCACCCCCATCACTCTCAGAGCCAGACAAGCCTGATGGGAACGAATTGCAGCCAAGAAAGGTGTGTTGTTTATAGAGTATGTCTTAGCGTTTCTCACAACTGTATTTTCTCTCCCTTGGTGAAACTTAATATAGTTTCCCATTTATTTTTCAATATTCATAGTTCTTCTACTAGCAGCTCCTCATGGTAGTCAATGTAGAAATAAAAAGGCAAAATGATGCGTGAATCCCAGTATATTCACTTATCCAAACTGTGATGGTGCCTGGAGAGACTTGCTTTGAAGTGGCATGCATAGAATGACTGAACCCTGTTGTGGTTACTCTGCTTTTATTCATTTTCCTTCCTAATTTGGAGGAGACAGTAATAGTCATTTACAGACTCTTCTTTTGCTTTCTTCTTGGTGCTATTTTGATGGAAAAGGAAATGGATTTTGGAAAAGAACCCACATTATTCCTGGAAAAATCTCTCTGACCACCACTTGTATGAATGTTGCTGTTATTCTTTTTTCCTATTTTTTTTTAATTTATGTTTTTTCAATTCCACTGTTTCAGGAAAGAGATGTGCTTGATCATCTGACTTAACTGTCTCATTTTATCCCATGATATAACCTGTTATTTATAGAAATAACACAAAATCTCATTTAATAATGAAAATTACCCATAATCTGCTCCTTCCTAGTATTTCAACCCTTAATTCTCTTGATATTGGCACATAAATTCTCAACTTTTGAAAACAAATAGATTTCCTCTTTCAAGAATATACCTTTAGTTTTTCAGTGGTAAGCTTTTGGTCAGTCTCTCTTATCTTTTAAAATGAACAAAATATTTGAACAGACACTTACCAAAGAAAACATAGGGATTTCAAATGGCTCATGAAACAGTGTTTGGTATCACTAGTGATTATGGATTTGCAACTAAAACTACGATGAGCTATACCTGCATAACTTATAGAATGGTCAAAATTAAGTAGACTGACTATACCAACTTGTGCCAAGGACGTCAGTCAACTGGACTTTCATGCAGAGTGATGGCAATGTAAATTCATCCATCCACTTTGGAAAATAATTTGGCAGCCTCTTCAAATGTTAAGTGCAAATCTGTATAGACTCAGTTGTTCCACTCAGATAATATCCAGAAATGTTTATAGCATACTACCTCCTAACTAGGAACAGCACAGTATTGTCTACAAGAAAAAGGACCAACAAACTGTGGTACTTCCACATGGTAAATACTACTCGGCAATAAAAAGACAATGAGTCATGGATACACACAGATGAATCTCAAAGTAATTATGCCATATGAAAAAAGCCAGATCCCCTAAAAAATCATTCAACTTACATAGAATTATAGAAAATGTAATAGTGAGGGAAGGAAGCCTGGAAACTGAGAGTAGATGAGGAGGAGAGGGAAGGAGTACTAATAGGGAACATTGAAGACATTTTGGGGAGTGCTAACTTTGTTCATTGTCTTGACTTATGGTGATGGTTTCATAGGCCTAAATATTTGTCAAAACTCATCAAACTCTATACTTTATATTCTTGAAATATGTGAGTTAATTGTGCATCAGTTACACCTCAATAAGCTGTTAAAAAAGAGAGTCCATATAATGTTCTTTGATTTCATTAATATCCAATATGTTTATCGTACAGTCAGCTACTTACAAAAAAGTAATAGTCTATGGGTTACATGTGATTGATCTTTGACTTGCAGTCCAAATGCCTCTATTGTTTTTCAATTTCCAGTCACCACAAACCTCTGCAAATCACTTCTTCCACAGCTAAAAGAAATACTTTTTCCTCATGTGCTGTTGACATAAATGAATTGTTCATTCAAGGTATTAGTTTACTTAGAAGGCAAAGTAGTCTCTTTATTTTCAATGTCTTGAGTGTAAAATCAAATAGCTGCACTTGTTATTGATTCATAATTCCCTGCAAAATGCAATCATACCATCTGTTAAAAATTATCAGTTACATCTGTGTTTGTTTCATAGAAAAGAAAACGTAAGGAGACTTGGTTTAAACAAGTGGGAGTATGTTTTAATTTAGCTGGTAGACCAGGCCGGTACAGCTGCACTACATTGTAGTGCCAACCTTAGCATGAACTTCTTTTTCCTTTAGTGCTGCCATTGTAATATGTAAATGTAATCCTTATACTTACACGATGGTTAGGGTATTGTGGGTGCCATGCTGATATGATGTTTCTATTAGGAACATATGCCAACTGACTGTCCATACAAAGAGAAAATCTTAGCCTGGAAAACCTGGACAGTAGAATTTCTCTTCTTTTTCATTCACTGGTCCATTCTTAGTATGATCTTATTTGTGTTTTATTTTTTTCTCACTTTAGTTGCCTGAACCTTATCCCTTTATAAATAAGGCGTTTTGTTTGTTTGCTTGCTTTATGCAACATTTTTGAAATATGAATTTATTTTGAACTTCACAGGGATCTGCCCTTTATTTCATCCATCATGTTAACTATTCAGTGAGTCTTTTTAACCTGTAAACTATTTGCTTTCTTGATTTTTCTGGACATTGTCCTCTGCTATGTCTTATTTTTCTCCCCAGTTTCAGTGTCCCACTCTTCTAGAACACATCAGATAGTTGTTGCTTTGCTTTAATTGAATTTCAATATCTCTTAAATTTTCTCTCATGTTTGTCTATTTGCTCTGTGTTCTAGATTTCACCTTTATGTTCCAGATTCCTATTTTTTTCTTGGTCATGATTGCATTATTTTTAGCTTGTCTTAATATTTCTGTAAAAATCAGAAAACATATTCTTATTCCCAATCACGACTTTTTCCTCTTAGATTTACCGATTATAAGCCATAGGTTCTTGATTGATAGTAACAACAACCTCAAAAATCACTCTGATGATAAGAATTCCTAAGGAACTGAATTATTTTTATGATTTTTTTATTGAGGTGTAATTTATAAACAATTAATGCATACATTTTAGATTCATAACTCAGTTATCTTTAACAAATGTCTTCACTGATATAACCACGGTCAGTCAAAATATACAGCATTCCTTCAACCCAGAAGTTTCTCTCAGGTCCTTTCCTGTTAGCTATGCTCCTACTCTCACAGAGACAAGCCCTGTTGTGATATCTGACACTTATGGTTGTTTTCACTTATCATATATAAGTGGAATTGTAAATAAGCACTTTTGTGTCTGGCTTCCTTCACTCATAATAATAGTTTTTAGATTCATCCATTCATTGTGTGTATTACAAGTTTGATGCTCTTATATTACTAGTACTCCTATACACAACTGTACTGCTCTTAGTATGTCTGTTCACCTAATGAGCAACATTTTGATTGTTCCTAGTTGGACTGTTTTGAACAGTGTCACCACAAACACCCCTATAATAGAAAGGATCTGTAGTCTCATTTCTCTTAAATAAAGATACAGCATCATTCAAGTTCTCGGCAACCACCCACAGCCCTGTCATCCAAGCTTTTAAACTCAGCAAAGAATAATTTAATAGATAAATAGTGGGTGTGATGTGGCAACCACGTGAAGGGAGAATTCCTTTACCTCTACAACAAACAATATTGTAAACCAGCATTACTGCAATTTAAAAAAAAAAAAATTTCTATCGTTAAAAGAATCATCTATAGACAGAAACAACAGCTACAAAAACCAGTTTTTTATGTGTTTACTAAGTGGAGGATGTTGTTAACTAAAGCTTGGTCCTTTTGGATGAGTTCATGCAGAAATAGAGTGGATTCCTATGTAAATATTTTTTTCAGTATTTTCCAAATCAACTAAAATATACTTAGGTTTTTCCAGTTGTTTTCCAAATATTAACATTATGTGTGGACAACTCAGCTTTTGGCATGTTCAGCAGTTAGTGATGCACACAGCTGAGTGTGTGGTGTGAGCAACATCTACTCAGGAAAGGGCACAGTTCCCACGGGGCAGCAGCACATGTCCTCAGGTTTCTTCCACAGCAGGGAGAGCTTCTGACCAAGACTTGGACCCCGGATGTTAATCCTGTCCATCTCCCTACTGCCTTCTCTCTTCCCCTATCCATCAAAATTTTATTACAGCAACAAAGTCCACCAAAGACTCCACTTAAGAAAATGCAGGGTGTAAAACGTTCTACAAGGCAGAAGACGTCACGACACTTCTAGGTAGAAATCACAGCTTTCTGGTCCTCTAAAGTAGTCGACAGAGTCATTGAACAGGACTTATTTTTTTGAATGATGGGTGCAGAAAATGGACATGTTTCCTCTCCAATTGGGAAAATAAATTTTCCTAAAATTGCTGATTGTGTGTTGTAAGTGAACAAGTACTTAAGATGTGTAGAAGGGGCAGGGAGGTTGAAGTGAATAAAAACTCTCCCCAAATGCAAAACCAATGAAGGGGTTGAGAAACTGTCCAGGCAAAACTGATTCCATTTTTCATTCTTTCATGCCTTTTACTGTGGCTTCCTATTCCCTCTCCCTTAGACTCTACTATTCACACCAACAACCCACCTACCCCAAGCAGTTAATGAATTTAATTTAGACTGTATTTGAGGAGTCTATCCTAATGCTATATTTAGGGACTACCTACATGTTTAAAGAAAGAGGGTCCATTTTACTCCAAACATTCTTCATTGTTTTTCCGCACTGTGCATATTCATATTATTTGTTTGTTTTTCTCTTCCCTATCTAGACATTTTCTTTTACAGTGCTTTTAGGTAGTTTTTTACTTTGGTCAAACCAGTTCCACTTGCTTTTTAATCTATAAATTTCTTAATTTCCTTCCTTTTTTTTTTCTTTTGAGGGAACATTGGTTTACAAAACTGTATGTGATTCAAAGGAATAGGGTTACATCTCTTCAGATATGTGTTACCACACTCCATCTCCCCACCCCCACCCATAGTCCTCCACCGCAGTCCACTGGATCCCCTCCACAGTTGGTCTGCTGCAGAGTTCTTTGATGATGTCTACTCCTTATTAAAAATCTATTCCTTTTAAAATACACACTTCCAGTGTTTGGAATTTTTAGTGTTTGGAATGGGAGGTAAAGTGGGTGATTGTCAGTTTGTCACCTTAAGGTTTTTTGTACTAATTCTTCTGGTGTTTTTTTGTTTTTTCCTAAGAGTTTTTGTCTTCCTCTTATAAAGTAAAGCATACCATCTTTAGAAAATGTAGAAAGTATGGTCAAGCAAGATGAATTACAGTTTTTAAGATAAAATACTGTATTTCTTATAAACATCAAATGTGTTCTATTTTGTAATAAGATTCCTTCAGCAAAGGAAAGACCATTTGTGTCGTACATGGCAGTAAAAACATTATCTACAAAGGCAAAAATCTCTTTGTGACAGAATAACTTGTACTGAATACTGATCACTACAAGGATCTGTGTAGAATCTGCGTAAAAATAACTGAAAGTTAATTTTGTGTTTGACTGCATGTAATGGAAAATTAGGTGTTGTCTCTTTTGACATGGACATGAAACTTGGTGTGGTGTCCAAATCTGACAGCAGTCACATGATGCTCCTCAAGAAGATCCAGCCGCGTGCTCTTCTGTCTCTCCCACCACCCTCTGCAGCATCGTCCTTATTTGAACAAAATGCCTGGCAACTCGAGGCTGTCATCTCTGAACCTGTTATGGGCATATGTTCACTGATCTTACCCTTTTTGGACAGGAAAGCATAGATTTCTTCATGCACTCTTGGTAAAATTACACTTGCATCTCTTTGGCCACACTTGCAACACGATCACTCTTAACTGCAAAGAAGCAGAGAAAGCAAGTTCGTTGGTTAACACCTAATCCCTGTGATAAAACCAAAGTATTGTTAAGAAAAACGGAGTTTGTGGCAGGCAGTGGAGGGGCGCGTCTGTCAGAGGATCTGCCGTGTAAGTGGCTCACAGTAGGGCTAGATGCAGCGCCTCTGCCCAGCGATTAGAACCTCATATATTGCCACACATACCTAAAGATGTTCACGTCGTAGATTGTACAAGCACAACAGAACGCATTTGCCTGAATAAGAATGGTGCTTTCATTTCTTCATTTAGCCAGATGATGCTTCTCTCAACAGTACTACCCTCTCAGATGGGTCCCAGGATGAAGAAGGGAGTTTTGCAGTTTCTAGGAGTGAGGGCTCCATGGTAAGTCATTGCGTGCCAAGTCAATTGCATGTCCGAGTAAAATTACAAGGTCAAGGCAAGAAGAAATGATTTCTTCAGAACAGATAAGAAGAACTTGAACTAAAATTGTAAGGCAACCACGGCTGTCAAAGCTAGGAAAAAGGCGACTCAAAGCTGAGGGATGACTAGATCTCAGTAAGAGAGGATTCCATAATTAATATACTACATTCAGAAGCCAAAGGATGTTTGTTATGTGTATCAAGTATGGAGGAATTTGTTAACTTTTGTCCTCTTGACTAAGTTCGTACAGATAACCTGGTCTACCTCTGCCATCTTAACCCAGAAAATCATTTAACTTGCAGGATAAAGTAAAAACATCTTATTCTGATAGTAAAGTCTATAGTCTGCTTAGTTATAGTGTATAAGTATATAGTATATAGTACAGTCTATAGTGCCTGCCCTAGCTATCAGGACTTACCCAAACATGGACAGATTCACTCAGTTGACCTTGAGTAACAGAACCTGGACCTTTGTTAAAAATGCTCATAATTCCTCATGCCCCACCTCCAGTGGGAGACCCCAATTTGTGTCTCTGTGTGATCTTGCAAGGGTGATAGGATAAACAGGAAGCAACACACCTTAAAGGAGGGAGTGGCTTTCCTATGGCCAGTTAACAGAAGGCAACGGAGAACACATCAGACAGCAGATGCAGTGGACACATTCACATGTGTTCCTTGGGGGCAGCATGTCTAGTTTGAGATACAGATTAGTTAACATGTACATGCATGACACAGTCCAGGATGTCCCTGCTGCTCAGGGAGGTAATGCTCTTAGCTTCCAAGTTGTGCTTTCAAGTTTTTCATTATGGTTGTTTGTTGCACAGTGATCTTGCAGACCCAGAATAATGTGACTTATCAACTAGTAACTTAGTAGTGGCAGTACAGGTTATAGCATAGATGAACTGGGTGGGGAGTGGTTAGCTGCAATGTCTGACTACTGACTTCCCACAAGAAAGCCCCCAGAATAATTTGCATTACAAAAAGCAGGCACTCATTCACTGTCTAGTCTAGGGAGGGGCCAATTAATCCAGTTTAGCAGATGGGTCCATTCTACAGATTAAGAAATTGAAATTTAGTAGGTTTAAGCATCCAAACCATTGGTCTCAATCCCTTAATCTATGTCTCTCATTTTCAGCAGTGTTTCTCTCATAGAATTATTTCAATGTTTGAGTCTTTCTCACAGGTGAATTATTTCAATGTTTGATAAAGTATTTCTTTGTTGGAAAACTTAAGAAAATCACTGAAAATTTGTCCACATCTTTTTAAGGGTTTTAATGTATGAGTTTATACTGAAGTGTTAGTTTTTGGAAGCATCAAAAATGTAACTGACTATGAGCTATTGTATGTCCCTAAACTTTTTTTGTCTTTTCATTCTTTCACCAATTACAATTGACACCTATGTTTTAATAATTGGCCATATATTTATATACTGTTTATACAATAAGAAGCATATTATCTCCTTTGAAATAAAATGGGGGGCGAGGGAAGAAACAACAACACGGAAGGCCCAGAAGTAAGATTCCCTTTTGCAATTTTTAGTAGGAATAAAGAATCTTTTATAAAATAGATATTTGGTTATTGCTAAATAACTATGAGTATAAAAGAGATAACACTGGGCTCTAGGGGAAGATAGAACAGACTTTATTTTGAGTAACAAAAGATTCTTGACAAAATAGTAGGTTTTCACCCTCACATGTGTTCACGTATGATAATTCCAACATTACAATTTGCAGGGAATTGTTTTGTTTTGGCAGGGTCTCAGTGACAACAGTAGCAAATATGAGGGTAAACTAAATGAGAAAACATACCTAATGTTTTAGTAGTTATTGTCACTCTGTATTTTGCAGTGAAGAACTATGTTATATACTAATAGTAGCTCATATAGTACTCACTATGGACCAGATATTGTTCTGTGTGGTTAATACGGAGTAAGTTACTGAAAACTCACTCATGATACCAGGCTTCTCTGGTGGCGCAAGGGGTTGAGCACCACACTGTGGGGCTTCCTCAGTCCCTGTAGTGTAAGTTCCATCCCCAGCCAGGGAGGGGACCCACATCGCACATCAGACCTTTCCTGCCTCACCTGCTGCTCCCCTTAGCAGTGTTTTTCAGTAGATCTGCCTGTTCTGCTCCCCACCCTGTCACTGGTGAATCCTTTTAACCCCCCCCCCCCCAGCCCTGGCCTGTACCCAGCTCTTATATGCATAAATAAAGAAAAACNCCTGCTGCTCCCCTTAGCAGTGTTTTTCAGTAGATCTGCCTGTTCTGCTCCCCCCCCTGTCACTGGTGAATCCTTTTAACCCCCCCCCCCCCAGCCCTGGCCTGTACCCAGCTCTTATATGCATAAATAAAGAAAAACTTTAAGAAAAATGAAAATTCATAATGCCTTTTCAAGTACTTTATATTTTCCATTTATAGTTTAGGAGACTAAACAATGGAGAGTTCTAGTAGCTTGCTCAAAGTTACACAGTAAGTAGTTAAACGAGGATGAGAATCTAATCTGGTTCCAAAATCCCTGCCTTTAACCATCTGACTATATCATCACTTAGAGTTTAAGACAAATTGTGTTACCAACTGCATCAAGAATAGCATATACTATAACTGTGTAATTGTCAAACTATAGTATATGTTAATTCTTGTTAACATGAAGCATTTTAATTTCTGCATCTTAGGAAAGGTATGAGCAGCAAATACTTAAGAGCTAAGAAGATACAATTGTTTTGACACAGTTCTCTTTTTGAGAAACCTGTGTGAGTTGTACATGTGTGAACTGAATGCAAAATCAGCGGAAACCAGTTGCAAGCCCTTTCTGAAATAATTGCTGTTGTGAAAAGAACTCTTGTATACTGCAGAACATAGATCATTTTGAAATGTGGGGTTAGACTACTTATATGATAAAGTGTTTTATGTTCATCTTCTCTTGTTTTACAGTCCCTACTAGAGGCTATTCCAGATATTCCAGTTCATTCCAATGGATCCACAGATCCTGAACAATCCAGTCAGAATGCTGTGAGGGGTGAGTGATACAACCGCCAACTGAACATGAACTGTCTTCTTGCTTTTGTTCTAGTACTCAGTAGAATTAGCAGTAAATTTTTAAAAGTAAAGCATTTGTTTTTCTCCCCATTTCAATACTATCACTCCAGTACCTGCTCCTCCCCTCTACCTCCAAGCACCCTACTC
The DNA here is from genome assembly GCA_019455555.1 of Galemys pyrenaicus. Lineage (NCBI taxonomy): Eukaryota > Metazoa > Chordata > Mammalia > Eulipotyphla > Talpidae > Galemys > Galemys pyrenaicus. The sequence goes on from JAGFMF010011493.1 coordinate 4,087,482, forward strand.
TGTCACACCAGGCAATTGAGCCAAATTGGAAGGAGAGTCTTTTTCTGTCTTCTCTACCACTGTATCATTTAAAAACTATTCACCTAGATAGTATTCGTGTATGGGGCCCTTTTTCACAAGTAATTTGGATTTGCTAACAGTTACAAGCAGATCAGGAAGTAGACCACTTCCAGGAGTCTCTAATTATGCTTAAGTCTATGTAGCACCAGAACAGCTTGTCACATACAAGGTGACAGAACTTGCTCTTAACCAGGCCTCTTGCACTTCAGCGATTGGCATACTACATAGTTCAGTACAGAATCTCAAATCTTTTTCGTAGGAAATAAGTTCCTTAAGGCCATACTCTAGTGATTCCTCCAAATTTTCCACAACTGTGTACACCTTCATATACAGTAGGGCCATGTGCTTGCAGCATTAGCTTTAAAATTAAAGTAAATTAGGGCAATGAAAATGTTCTAAAATTGGGGCCTCCCTGGTGGCACAAGGAGTTAAGTAGCAGCACTCTGAAGCTCTCTGCAGCCACTGCAATACGAGTTCAATCCCCAGCCAGCGAGGGAACCCACATGGCACAGCAGACCTCTCCTGTCTCACCCACTGCTCCCCTCAGCAGTGTATTTCAGCAGATCTCCTTGTTCTGCTCTCTGTTCTCACTCTGTCTCTGGTGAATCCTCTCACTGATCTCTATCCTCCCTCCTCCACCACACCTCAGACCTGCACCCCAGCTCCTATATTCATAAATAAATCTTAAAAAAAATGTTCTAAAATTGTAGTGATGGTTGCATAACTCTGAATATGCAAAACCTATTGATTGGAACTCTTTAAATGGGTGAATTATATAGAATGTGGATATTTCAGTAAAGCTGTTACAGAAAAAAAAAATCATAGAGAAGGGACTTGCCAGCATTTATTCCACATCATTTAGTTCAAGTCATGTATTATAAAAGACATAATACTTAGAGTGGTCAGGTGTTTGGGGCATTGACCTATGTAATCACCACTCTCAGAAGAATCTGCCCATAGCTTTTTAAGAAAGTAGAGTATTAACGATTAATCTTCCTCTGCTTTGAATGCAAGCCTCTGGATGGTGACTGAAAAACATAACTGTACCGTGACTATTTTCTAAGTTCTTGCTGTATCCCTTTGCTGTATAATCCATATTTTAATCTGCTGATTTATAAAATTCTCCACTTTTATTTTAAGATTAGTTAGGTTTTCTTTTATTCCTGTCTTTTATTCTTTGTTACTATCTAAGAAGTTATTATCTAAGAAGACCATAAAAGAGAGGCATTCTCTATTTTGTAATCAAGTAATTATTTTCATTGCACATGAACAATTTTGCCAGACAATGCAACAAGGTGAGAGGCCAAAATATTTGTCAGAAATCAGATTTTGGGATTAATCAGATGATTTCTGGCTTCTCTTGTTTTTGTCAAGGAATCTTTTGTCTTTATTTCAAATCGCCTTGAGGGAAACATTTACCTGGGCATTAATTGCCACCATTCAGCTCAAGGAACATGACAAAAAGTCAGGTACCAATGCAGATCATAAGAGTGTGACTTAATTCATCTGAGCAGACCTAGCAGTAAAGTCCAAATTGAATTTGAACCAATTTTACGGGCAAATAGTCTACAGTTTGGGTGAATAATGTAAGAGGAGTGAACATAGGCAGGAATTTGAGTGGTATCGCTCCTCTTTTTCCCTCTGCATTAAGCTTCTTCTGTCTTTCTAATGACAGCAACATTAGGTCTGATTTTAATATCATAATATATAGAAATGCCTCATTTGTGGACTTCCCTCTAATAGTCCTCACTGACTTTCATGAAATATAAAAATGTAAAATTAAAAACATCAAGTTAAATGGAAAATTTGTTTGGATCATGGTCATAGAAAATTATTGATGGGCAATCTGATGACACTGTCTTACTATTTAACTGAAATCCCCTAGATGAGCCTTTTGCTTTTACTTGGGTATAAACATTCTAACATGCTTATGGAGTAGCGTGCAAATATTTTCCCCTGATTTTACAGTAAATGGTATTGATGGATTAAATAACATATGAACAACTCAATATTCTTTGGTTGTAGGTAGTGATTGTTTGGAAAAGAACATTCTGCCAGAAGCTGAAGAACTATCATTTGAAGTATCTTATTCAGAAATGGTTACAGAGGCTCCAAAAAGAAACAAATCTAAGAAGTCAGATTTTAAGAAAGAAGATTATGCTTTAACTGTAAGTAAAGACTTTCATGATTATTCCAGTAACTTCCTATGACTTTTCCACAAGAAAAGCTAGGATTTTAAACAAATTTCCTTGTGGATGGAGAAGCCAGGCATCAGTGTTGCCTCACTCCAGGATGCCATATGTTGTGCAGTGCACAACCTAGTTGGCCATACCTGGGAGACCTCAGTCATAAAGGGATGTGAGGATATATTCTTGAATATTCTTTTACTGGTGAAATTGGATTTTCACCTAAGTTGTGTGTTTGGATATCCTTTATATCCTTAATTTACTCATAGGTTGATGCTGAATAATATGCAGTTACTTGTGCCTCTAGTAGCCACATGTCAGAAGCAGTACTGTAGAAAAATATGGTAATAGCAATAGGAAGTAGGTGCTTATAGGCATGACACAGAAATTCATCAAAACAAAGCAAAGAATTTATCCTATTATTATGGATGGGCAAATAGAGCCACACACTTCTTTATCCTGGAAGTATGTATATCTGTGTGTGTACATATGTGTGTGTATATACATATACACATATACATGATTGTGATACACATACACACACACATACACACAGATATAGCATCTCCTGAAAGCCCACTACAGGAACTGCGTGACACTGATCTGTTTGGTATTCAGTAAATACTTTAGTGAAGAGTTCATAATATGGAGTCCTGAATATTCTGTACTGATCAGGGCTGGAGGCTTGATGAACAGGGCTCAGGTAGTTTCAGAGCTAAAGGAATGAGTCATGTAAAAACTGGTAGTCTTTACCCAGGCAGCCTGGACCATTCCTAGACCACCACCCAATGGTAGAGGAGAGAAGACAGGGCAGGAGCTGTGGGTGTCTTCTCTAAGTCTGACACTACACTAAATAATGTATTTGTAATTACCCAAGTGATCACTCCAATTTCACATCAGAGGAAACTGATACCCAAAGAAGTCAAGTAATATATTAAAATCCCCACAGCTATTTGGAGGCAGAAACGAGATTTAAACTTACACGTGTCTCTAAAACCCTTCCTGGTTGGTCCCTAAGCAATCTTTATGTTAGAGGGCACAGTGCCATTGTGGAGCAAAAAGAGGAATCCAGCAGGACTCTGGTTTTAGGGAGAGTCTTCCAAATCTTTAGAGAGTTGTCTTAAGGCAGGATAACCCCCCTACCCCCAATCCATCTCCTGAGGTGTAACTCAGCAGCAGTGTAGGCCGGTCCCATCAAGAGTTTTGCATAAGATTGAGCACATGATAATTGCTGAATGGATGACTGTGGTTCTTGTATACCACTGTTGGTATATACTGTTGTTATGTAGGGCTTTGGTGTCAAAAGAAGACAAAATAACTAAGCATTTAATTGCACATGATATGCCCCAAATCACATCCTACATTTTGTTGTTTTATTTTTACATACTTGGAATTCCAAGGAATAATTATTGACTGAATGAAATGAATGAATGAGTGAACAAATGATAAGATGGCTTAAAATACCCAGTATTCTCTAATTTATGGAGCTTCTACGGAGAAATGTGTACTCAAAGCTTTGTAATTTAAATAAATGTGGGATTTTTCTACATTAGCTTTTTTTTTCAATACCAGATTTTTCTAAGAATAAAATATAATTGTGACATTTTGGAAGAACAATCCTTCTTTCTTTTCTTTTTTTTTTTTTTTTTTGACTTTTTTTTTTTTATTAATTATATTTGATATCATTTGTAGTCCCCAGGAGTACCCACCACCATTTCACGGGTGCACCATCACCTCAGTCCCTTGTGCACCCTCTGGCCTCTTCCCCGTCTTTGCCCTCCCCACCCCCCCCCCACCATGGTCCCTTTGGTTTATCCTGGCTTTTTGGTCTTGTTGAGTTTTTTTGTTTACTTTTGGTTATAATCGCCCAATTCCTTGAGCTTATTCTTTATTAAAAAGTTTTACTTCTTAGAGTTTTCATAAAATTTCTGTATTGTTGAAGGAAGTTTTTTGTTGTTTTTTTGGGGGGAAAGGGGATCATTTTAGTGTATTTTGTTTCCTAGTATAGAAATGGAGAATGTAGCAATATCACTGTCTTCAAAATGCTAGTAGGAATGCTTGGCACTTTCTATGCATTTTCCTTAAAAAAGAAAATTATCTCAATTGGAATCATCTCAGTTGATGATCTCATAAACACATATAGTTATGATTGGGTGATGACTTAGTCTTTTAAAATAAGCAGTAGGGAATAGATGATGCCTGATTAAAGGATCAGTGGTCCAAGCTTTAAGAAAGATATGTCAAAAGCTCTCCTGCTAGTACTTACATAATGTTCCTTGTGTTTATGTGTCATCTCTACCTGTGGTAGGTGCTTTCTAGGTGGAGACTGGAGTATGTGTTGTTAGAAATAGAGTGTTCCTGATAAGACAAGTTTAAACAATTGTGATGACAATGGAATAGTACATTCCAGGCTACTGTTTTGATGCTATTTTAGTATAGTTGTTATCTGCAGGTGTTCAAAAAATCATATTTGTAATCTTCCTATGGCATAGCATGCTCCTGAGATATTTTGCAAATAGCATGTTTTGCTGTACTGATTTAGAACAAGGCATTTGAATGGATAATCACTTTCCTTTGTCATAAAAAATAAATATCCTCAATATGTATTTTAGAAATTTATTGTTCAGAAAACCAGATTTGGTCTAACTGAAGCAGGAGATCTGTCTGCTGAGGATATGAAGAAAATTCGCCATCTCTCTCTAATTGAATTAACGGCTTTTTTTGATGCCTTTGGAATTCCACTGAAGAGAACCAAAACAGAGAAAGTAAAAGGACGAGGTAATTGAGAACAGTGTTTTCTTCTAATTTTAACACTCTCTTGGGATAAAACAGCGTTTTTTCTGATTCTTTTTTCTTTCTCGCTCAATTATTTTACAATGAAGACAATGGAATTTTTGGAGTTCCACTTACAGTTCTTTTGGACAATGACAAAAAGAAAGACCCTGGAGTGAAAGTTCCCTTTGTATTGCAAAAAGTGAGTTGAATGTAAATGAACTGAGAAATAATAGAGCCTCATGCTTGTCTATTTGTAAACCCACTAGTGAATTTTCTCTTAGATTTTAAGATACTAACTAAATCTTTATTAGGACTCAAATCTTTGATAAGTTTCGGTTTTCTTCCATGCTTCCTTTAAATGTCACACAGGTATTTGGAACAGTTTGTGTTGTTGTAAATTTTTGGTACCTGTTTCTTTGTTTGGACCATCAAGCTTCAGGTGATGGACATAGATGCTCTATCACGGGGCTTCCTTTGCTTAATTTGCCCCCCAATATTTAAAAAAATGTTATTTATATGCATGTATGCGTTTGTGTGTCTCTGAGATGAACGATGAGAATTAATTATCAGCAGTCCATTTATTTATCCTACAAGTATATCATGGGTTGGGTGTTATTAACTACATTTATATATATATATCAGCAGTAAATGGATTTCTTCTCATAATTTTTCAGGTATGACTGGGAAGATAGGATCTATTTTACCAAGAATTTTTGGTGGAAAGGATTTTTGAAAACAATATATTTGAAACTATCATATGCTGCTGTCTCTGTGACCATCATTGCTGAATAGCTGATTTAGATTTAAGTCACTGTGCTAAATTTAAACTGGTTTCCTTAGTATGCATTTATTCAACAATGACATCCAGTGACACAATTAAAATTCCAAGTCTCAAACAAAATCTAGTTGAATTTTAAATTAAGCTTTTAATGATATATAGAAACATTGACTGAAGAAACATGAACTTACTTTGCTCACAGTAACAATTCTATGTTTCCTGTCCTTCTACATTTTGCCACTGATGCCCTGAAATTAGCTGCTTCTCAAATCAGGTGATTGATTGCCAGTAGGAGCAGGGAGCCTGCCAGTGGGAGAGGATGCTGGTGACATGTCAGTGTGCGCAGGGCACGTGTAGAGTGCCTCCCCTGTGCCAGTGTCATCATACCTTATCATGTTTCCTGAGCACTAAGTATCCGGGGATGGTGAGGCGATTGGGGCATAGTAGGATAAGATCACTTAGCCAGAACACACAACCAGAAAGAGGTAGATATGAAAAAGAGCACAATGTATCTTTAAGGCCAAGACTATGGAGACTCTAAGATTTTTTTTCCCCTTGAATTAAAATCAGAATTGTGCCCTTTGGCCTCTCTGTAAAGGACAGAATATGAAGAAAATGCATAAAAATCTAAGACTGAAAAGATTTAACACATCAAAATTATGTAGGTTCAAAAACCTAGCACAAACTGTAGCAAATGTAGCAGCATGTTAAATTAAGTCCAGATTTATATCATCCTGGCAACTCAAAACTGTTAACTCTTAATGCTACCATCGATGTTGTATTCCTTATTTAAGACCTCTTGAGGAATTACCCTTCTGGTCCTTTGAGAGAGTCTTATAGACACGCTTCTAAAAAGGTTTTTTGGTTTTTTTTTTTTTTTTCCATTTATGCAAGAACTCCCTTAGTTTTAGGCAATGTCATTTCTTGAAGGGACAATAGCAGAGACTTGATCTTCCTTTTGCTGTGTGGACTTGAGTGAGTCACTCATCCTTTCCATGCCTCAGTCTCCTCAGCTGTGGAATGGAAATAATAGCACCAGCCCCACAGGATTACTGTAAGGATTAAAGAAGTCAATTTATGGGAGTGCTGACACACAGTGAGTGCACAATGAAAGTTAGTGTTTATTATTACTATGTAATACCATCATCATCTCCACCAGGAGAGCTCATGAAAGCTATGAACCTTTACAATTTCCACCTCCTCGGTCAGATTTCTAGAATTCCTTTAGTTTCTTAGCCTGAGTGGTTGCAACTAAAGATATCAGTTGTAGACTCTCTTCTTATTGGTTGCTCTGCAGAAAGAGATATAGTCACCAGATCTTTAAGTGTTTAAGTGACAACATACTTTACAAGTTAAAAGCACAAACTTAAGATGAGCAATGCCATTAATTTTGAAGTTGATCCTAGGAAAGTAACATAACAGCTTTAAATCTCTGCTTCCTCATTTGCAAATTAGTTTTCCTAATGTTGACCATTTAGGGTAGTTGTGAACTTTTATCAATGCACTCAAGTACTGGGTGAGTATATACATTTGGTGATTTATCAACTATTGTCATCATTATGTTTTCATTGTAATCATATGGAGGTGCTTATTTTTTGTGTGTATAATTGCTTTTTAGTTTTTTGAAAAAGTTGAAGAATCTGGTCTGGAATCTGAAGGAATTTTTCGGCTTTCAGGATGTACTGCCAAAGTGAAGGTACGGACATTTTCTTTCTTCTCGATAGAGATCTAAACTCCCTAGAGCCAGTTCATACAAGTATCAGGTGCCAAGTCCTTTGTTGTTGATATTTATCAGTTGACCCCATCTAATATTCCTCAATACTTGTGATTCAATGTCATTCCGGAATCCTGAGTTCTATATGCTTTTAAATTAAAACAACAACAAAATAATCAGCAACAACAAAGCACATCAATTCCCCACCAAAAACTGCTGCTTGTCTTTTGTTTGAAATACCCCAAGGCTGATTTTTGGGCTAAACACCTTAGCTTTAATACTTCTCAGTAGAAGTCACTGTCAATATTTGATGAGCTTTTATTTCCATTTTCAGTTACTTTAAACTCAGAAACATTCTTTGGCTCCTCTGTTCATGAAAGCCCTTAAGAGAATTTGTAGGAATGGCTGTAACCACTAAAATACCCACTCAGCAGTTACAAAACCCAATTCCATTTAAGGTAATGTTAGTTTGCACATGGAAAATCACCCATGCAATGTGAATCCTTTTGCTTTGTTTTCCTCCTTCTGTTTGGTGGTAAAATTTACAGTACAATAAAAGAATCATTTAAAAAAAAAAAAACTTTTCTTACAAATTTCCAATATATATCTCACTTTCTCTACTGGGGGTGTACATGGTGAAGAGTTCCTTCCTACCTTCTCTGGCTAGTGGACATGGAAGCCTGGGTAGTTTTAAATGATAGATCCTTCAGAAAAAAGGCCTTAAGGTTAGGGGGAAAATGAACTTGGTTGTGTTTAGGATCATTAAAAGGAAATGTGTAGAGATGGAAAAATATCTCTTTTTAATTGATATTGGTACATGTTTTGGGAAATTTGCTTTGTATCAGAAATCTCAGCATTTTCACGTGAAATTGTGTCTAGTGGGACCTCAAGAAAGCAGATGCAGGGCAAGAGTGAGAGTAAAATAGGATTTGGGGGATGAGGGAGGGGGAGTAATGAGAACTTCTGAAAGATGAAGGGGAAGTAGCATGATTGGGGAGGCTGAGCTTCAGACTGAATGCAGGTCTGTCGTTCTGCCCTGGATGTCTGGTTACAGCAGGCCAACCCAGCTGCCATCCTGCCCACAGTCTCTGCTGGGGTAGATCAGAAGGTGCTAGCTTCCAGCTCAGGGAGTCAGCTAACCTAGACTTTTACAGATCAACAACAAATTCTTTTTCTGAAGAGAGATCTGAGTAGCACACAGATTTTGCCAGTGGCAGATGGGATCAGGGCGTTTTGGAGAGTCGTGACTTCTCTGAGATTGGAGTTTGCTAAATACAGCAGGTCCTTAAATAACATTGTTTTGTATCATTTCATTATATTGTTGATGAGAAGAAAAAAATTCCAGCCATGTTGAACAAAATGACATTATTTGAGGACCTTATTAGAACACCTGCTTTCATTATGCATCATTCTGCTCTAAGTCAGTTTCCAAAACCTATGAGGATGTTAAGTGAGGGCTTAACCATATTGGTACAAGTTCCTTTGGCAAGCAGGAACATTCCTAGTGGCTCCTTAAGTTTTCTGCTACCTTGAAGTGAATCTACATTGTATCTCTGGTTCTTATGGTTATGGCTGTTACCTATAAGGCTGGGTATATATTTCATGATTCTGAGAATGGAAACTATCACTGGTTTTGGTTAAATCTTTGGTTATGTCCATAAAGTTAGAGAACAAAAATGAAATTATAGAAATGAATTTCCTAAACAAAACTAGACCCAACTCTTATACCCCTTTCCATAATTGAGAAATTGTCTTATACATATTTTTATCAGCTCCTGTGTGTGTGTAAGACATAATGGATATGATAAAGATAGTCAAAAAGAGAAAACATTAGACATTTCTTGTGTGCATGAACTTTAACATCATAACAGAAATTAATTTTTCTCGATAATCCTTGACTGAAAAAACCATCTAATAATTCCTTAAAGTGTTTTTGAAGACATAACCATTGCTGAACCACTTTTGGGTAAAAATCCCTTTTTTCCTTAATTGGTTTTGTATTGTCTCAGCTTATTTGTTCCATTGCTTGTTAGTCTAAAAACTATAATCCAGATGTTTTGTTTTGTTTTTTTTTTTTTTTTGGTTTGAGTTCCAAAAATCCAATGCAAGAAAATTCTGGGCCAATGACCAGAAACCAGAAAGGAATATCACAGAAAGGCCTGGTAAAAAAAATTAAAGGAAGAAAAAGAGTAATTTGAGGTATTAAAGGGCATTGTATTTCTTTCCTTTATTCAAAATTTAAACTACCTTTTTTAAAAGTAAATTTAGTAATTTTTTTAGTAATTTCATCTTTCTGTTAGACAGCTTTTTTTTCTAGGAATGTGCTTGAGCAAAGACAGTTTAAAAAATTCCATTATAATTATACTCAAGTTGTGCCTAGTGGATGACACTAACACTAATGTACATTATGAACAACCCAGCCACAGCTGGGCTTCTGAGGCCTGGTAAGAGTAATGCGGAAGTAGCCTCAGGGAATGTGCTAGTTTTAGCAAATAGGAATAGGGCACATGCAGCAGAGCCCACTCCTAGGGTAGGTGCATCAGATCATTTGGAACCAATTTAATACTTTGGTGTTTTCAGTGATTTTCTTTTCTAAAAATGACAGAAACTTGAGCTAAACCCTAGAGGAATATATTTCATGGAAGACAGCAGACTGTTGGGCATGCAAGGTTTTCCTCTTTGACTAGCTTCATTTTGTCTGAGGCTGATCTAAATGTTTTATAATTATATTACCTATCTGCTAGTTTCCTGAACTGGTTTTTGAAACTGAAGGCAAATCATTTTGTATTTTGTTAAAAGTACCTCAGAAATGGAAGTAGGTCATCAGACATTTACTCAGAGGTGCACTGGACAGAAAGCACAACTTCAACTCCTGAAGGCTTCTTTAGCAAGGCAAATTCAAGTCTGGTGTATATATATATATATATTTATGCATACAGGAACTAGGCTACATACAGAATACAGACCAGAGGTGTGGGGGTGAAAGGATTCACCAGAGACAGAGTGAAGAACAGAACAGGCAGATTGACTGAAATACATTGCTGAGGGGGGCAGCGGGTGAGACAGGGAGGTCTGCCGCGCCATGTGGGTCACCTCCCCAGCTGGGGATCGAACTCGTCCAGTGGCGTGGCTGTGGATGCTTCATAGTGCTGTGCTTAACCCCCTGAGCCACCAGGGAGGCCCCTAGTTTATATGTTTTTTATCCTTAGGACAATGAAGGAAATATCTACTCTGCTCAGACTAGACTCTGCTAGTCTGCACTGGTCAAAACCAGGAGAGGACATTCTGTCACTATCATTTTATACTGGCCATCCAGGTAAAATGAAGATATTGTCCTCCAAATTCACACCACAGACCTATGAGTGTCCCATAGTAATAATACTAAAGGCCATAGTACACTGAAAGGAGAGAGAAGGCATGAGGAACCATCACTTACTGGGGTACTTACTCTGTGACAGGCTCTTTCTCTTGAGCTTTATATTATATGATCTGATTGAATCTATGTGAGACAGTTTTAATATTGTGATTACATGGTGAGAAACTTGCAGCACAAGCCATACAATTAGTCAGTTGTGCTACTGGGATGAAAACTGAAAGAATCTCGTTATAGAGTCTGCCCTTGACATCAGTGCAATATTGCCCCTTGAAGGACAGGGCATCACTGACAGGTCAGAGTGATGTTCACCTCAAGTTTCAGAAAGCTTCCTGTGGTAGAAGTGCGTGGGAAACAAATTGAGTCATCCCTGCCCACTGAACTGCTTTGTGACAGTCCCAGCAGGCAATGGGTGGAAAACATTCGCTCCTCTGTATCACCTGTTAATGACACTTCCATCTGCCCATTCCTCCAGCTAGTAATCTGAGAGTCATCTTGGACTGTTACTTCTCCCTCTGAGTCTCATATTCAGCCTATCACTCTTGTTTGAGAATTTTCTGGCCTAGGCATTTCTGAAATCCCTCTTCTCCTTCCTGGCATACAACTGTTTATCCGGGTTAGTCCTTGATTATCCATAACCATGAAATAGTTCCATGGCCCAGGAACTCGTTTCCTTACCTCTAGTCTTCAACCAACACTGTACTCCCCTCTCCCAAACTGCTTTTCCATCTGACTGTCAGGAAAGATAAATTTCACCTTATAATTCTATTCTTAAAAATGTTCCATGTTGCCTCATTGCCTTCAGAATGAAGTCTGGTCACCTTAGGATCAGCTCTGGTATGCCCCCCGCTATCATCTCTTTTCCACCTTGCCCACAGTCTTTGAGCAACACTGAACTAACTGGAATTCCGTGCACCCACTGATGGCCTTGTATCTGCAGCAATACTTGAGCAGTTTCTTCTGTCCAGAACACCCTTCTTTATCTCTTTTTCCCCAGTAAGCTCTCACCAATCCTCAAGACATGGCCCAGCAGATACTAATCTTCCCTCTTTCATGGCTTCACAGCACCCAGTACTGATCTTGGTTTTAGCACTGAACACCCCTGAAGTTAGTTGTAAGTCCATGAAGATCCACAAGATCCCCTTCCACAAGATCCACAAGATGCCTAGAGGCAAAGAGTGGATCTCGTGCATCACCCAGAGCCCTGCCTGTGTTCTATCTCTGAGGATTTTATGTGAACTTCAGGGCTTCATAAAACGTACCTATGAACAAAGGACTGCTTGAGTAGCCACACTGTTCCTGTTAGATAGAAAACTTCTCAAGGACAAGAAGAAAATTTCCTTTTGCCATCAGCAGTGGGGCTAGCAGGTACCCCAAGTCTGACTGTGAGAAATATGTCCTACTAGGGTCGTGCTTATGAGGCTCTAGGAATCAGAAGAACATTTATGTCTGGGCTGGTTCATGAGCCAACCCTTGGAGGGAAAAGATCAGATGCGCAGACAGACTCTAGCTGTGCATGCTCAAGGTTGGAAGAATCAGGCTTGTCATAAAAATAAAGCAGAGGTCCTGAGAACAGTTTTCAGAGTCCTCATTCTTGGTGTCTTTTTTGAAGCAGTTTGTGTCAGTTAGGAAACTGACTGTAACTGCTTGGTTTAACAGTTGGATGCTGCTGTTCAAGTGAATGTAAAAATGAATTTGACCTCGAAAAAAACCAGGGAGAATGGGTTGGGCTGATAATGTAAAATGTATGCCCATGTAGAACTTATGGAGTCTTAGTGCCTTTTAAAAAAAAAAAAAGATTTATTTATTTATGCACACAAGAGCTGGGGTATAGGCCAGAGTTGTGGGAGGTGAGAGGATTCACCAGAGACAGAATAGGGAGCAGAACAGGCAGATCTACTGAAAAACACTGCTGAGGGGGAGCAGCGGGCGAGGCAGGAGAGGTCTGCTGTGCCATGTGGGTCCCCTCCCTGGCCAGGGATTGAACTTGTGTTGCTGTGCCACAGATGCTTCACAGTGCAGTGCTCAACCCACTGCACCACCAGGGAGGCCCTTAGTGACTTTTTAAAAGTATTTACTCGGTGTTCCAAACCTTATGACGGATTCCACACACATGCAAACATGTGGAACACGTATGTGTGCCTTAACAGAGAACTTTAGCTGCTACAGGCAGGTGTCATTCATCTGTAGGTTGGAATGAGGCTGGAGTTCCCTTATTGGGGTATTTCTTACTGTGAACGACTGAGAGGCATGCATTATTGATCTAAGTTGGAAATAGTTGATGGCTGAAGGAACGGGTAAGGAAAAAAGAATCGTGTTCAAATCTAGCAGTGCATTGATTATGTGGAGATAGGTAGTATTCTGCCAAAGCCACATGATGAATGTTATTCTAAAAAGACTTTAAAACTGTTTTTAACAATTCAGAAATATGTAAATTCTTTAATCAAGTTGAATAAAACTTGGGCTTCATACTGGAGTTTCAATCTACTTACAAAATTAGTTTATGTGATGACAGTTTTCAAAGGGGAAGGGGGTTCAAATGGTAAAAAATTTAAACACTGATCGAATATTGACTGTTTTTCCTTTGTTTCCAGCAATACCGTGAAGAATTGGATGCCAAATTTAATGCTGATAAATTTAAATGGGACAAAATGTGCCATAGAGAAGCTGCAGTAATGTTGAAAGCATTTTTCAGAGAACTGCCCACTTCTCTCTTTCCTGTGGAATATATACCTGCCTTTATCACTCTAATGGAAAGTAGGTTGAAGCTTTGTGAGTGGACTAAGAAATAAGGTCAATAAAGTGACACAGAGCCGACGTGATCATAAATGTCTAGATTTGCAGTTTCTTAGCTACTTGGTGAAAAATTGAGTTTGGTGGTAAACAGTCAGATCCTTGCATATTCATGTATTTGTGTCTGACAGATAAGATTTAGAACATTTTATAATCATTATGAGGCAGAGTGGTTTGCAGAAAAGATAGGCTTTTTATTTTTTTAATTTTTTTTTAAAGATTTATTTACTTATGCATACAAGCACTGGGGTACAGGCCAGAGGTGTGGGGGTGGTGAGAGGATTCACCACAGAGAGCAGGGAGCAGAACAGGCAGATCAACAGAAGTACATGGCTGAGGGGAGCAGTGGTCACAGCAGGAGAGGTCTGCTGCGCTATGTGGGTCCCCTCCCTGGCCGGCAGCAGGGATCAAACTCATGCTGCAGTGGCTGCAGTCTGCTTCATAGTGCGTTGCTTAACCCACTGCGCCACCAGGGAGGCCCAAGATAGGCTTTTTAGATTTAAATTCCTGTTCAACCATTTGTTCACCATACAGTCACCGTTGTGAATTTCATCGCTACACCTGAAATTACAGATAATAATTACTTGTCAGGGTAGTTGTGGATATTGAATGAAAACTTGTAAAACAGTACCTGGTATTTAGTAATTCTTCAAAAGCATAAGATCCTTCCCTGTTTTTAATCTTAAGTCCTGGTTCTGACAATGAAGCACACACATTAATGCTACCCAGAGCGTGTTTTCTCTCTGAAAATTATAGTATCACTTAGTAGTTTTGAATATTACAAAGTCACATAGACTAGACCATAAGTGAAGTATTTGGATAAAAACATAGAAATTGGGATTATACATACCAATGTGGAAATAATTTATTATACATACCAATGTGGAAATAATTTGGCATGGTTTCAGTCTAAGAAATTAAGAAAATTAGAGTGGGGCTAGATTATGGGATGGAGGGGGTAAGTAAATGGTGATTCTACCTGGACAAGATAAGAGGTGTGGCCACATTGGATGGGCTCACCCCACATGAAAAGGCAAACCATTGCTCAACTCCAGAAAAGGGTTGCCATGTCGGAGTGAGAGCTCAAAATTCAATCTTAAATGGGAAACTCTTACGTTGAAAATATCCATTATGAATTCAAATTTGAGACATATTCTGTAAGCTCAGCAAGTAATATCTGTACTTTTTACTTTGCAACATTATAGATTCATCAGAACTACAAAATCCTTAAAACCAAAATGAAAGAAAATTATAGTTAGATCCAAGTTATGTGACAGAATTTGTCCTCAAACTTAGCAGGCTCTAAGTCCTTAAAAATTTCAGGAACAGATTCATAAAAATAATCTTTTGTGTCGTCAGAGAAGAGAGAGTATACTAGGCAAGGCAGTCCTTTTCTAAGCTTGCATTCATAAGCCATGTGTGAACAGTATCTCATTTCTTGTTAAGATAAGTTTTTGCTTTTTGAAGAAAATTTATATAGAGAGAAGAGTTAGATTAGTTCTTTTTTTTTTAAATTTTTGACAGTGTATTTGTTTCAGTTATAGAATTTCCAGTTGGTGGTGCTTAGGTGTTTTCTATTTATCTGCTGGTAATTTATCTTTTCATTCTCTATATGTCTATTTTCCTTCACATCACTGATCACAGTCATGTGTTGCTTAACAATGGGGATTTATTCTAAGAAGTGCATCATTAGATAATTTTGTCTTTATGTGTATATGATAGATAATAGTTACACAAATCTACATGATATAGCCTACTCTACACCAGGGCCACATAGTAGACCCTATTGGGAGCACCATTTATGTGTGCTTCATAGTTGACCAAAATGTTGTTAAGCTACATATGACTATAATGATGACAGTTGCTTTAAGAATTCTTGCCTCTGATTTAAAACTTGGGTATCTCAGGACAAGTGTCTATTTTTTTCCATATATTTATTTTTAATTTAATTATATTTGACATCATTTGTATTCCTCAGGGAGTCCTCACCACCATTCCACCCATGCACCATCACCTCAGTCCCTTGTGCCCTTTCTGCCCTCATCCCCATCTATGCCCTCCTCTCCTTCCCCTCCCTCCCCATGGTCCCTTTGTTTTATCTTTGACTTTTTGGTCTTGTTGAGTTTTTTGTTTGCTTTTGGTTGTAATTGCCCATTTCCTTGAGCTATTCTTCTTCTTTTGTTGTTGTTA
Organism: Galemys pyrenaicus; assembly: GCA_019455555.1. Taxonomy (NCBI): domain Eukaryota; kingdom Metazoa; phylum Chordata; class Mammalia; order Eulipotyphla; family Talpidae; genus Galemys; species Galemys pyrenaicus. Next base: position 4,103,351 of record JAGFMF010011493.1, read on the forward strand.
TGGTTGTTGCTCTTTCATATTCCTCCTAATAGTGAAGCCATTCGATATTTTTCTCTTGCCATCTGACTTGTTTCACTGAGTATAATTCTTTCTAGCTCCATCCATGTTTCTATAAATGGCCCTAGTTTGTCATTTTTGATTGCTGAATAATATTCCATTATATATATGTACCACATCTTCTTGATCCAGTCATCTACTTTTGGGCATTTGGGTTGTTTGCAGGTCTTACCAATTACAAATAGTGCTGCAATAAACATAGGTGTACAGGTGCTCTTTTGGATCAGTGTTTCTGTGTCCTTCGGGTAGATTCCTAGGAGGATGGTCCTGAAGCCCGTCCTTCAGTTGGTGAAGGTAGAGTCTTTATTGATAGTCCCTTGAGAATGGTCATTCATATGTCAACTAAGGTTAATGCTCTTGAACACTGTGAATACTGTAGTTTGGAGGCTGCATTCAGTCATACTTTCCCAAAGAGTTTTCTTGTTCTTTCTTGTGTTTTGCTATTGTCTGTCTGTTTTTTAGAGATAATTGCTTAACTGAAGTCAAATTGCCAATGGTCTTTTGGACAGTTGTTCAATTCACTCTCAGACCAGTTAGTTAATCATTACCTGTACTGCTCCACACAAGCGTGGTTCAGCAGCCAAGTTTGGGGGGAACTTTACACCAAAACTAGATCCTTCCATGTCTGACCTCTCCTTTCTGGGATTCCCCTCATAACTTTTCCAGTAATTAAGGTGGTCCTGAAGCCCGTCCTTCAGTTGGTGATGGTGGAAATTATAAGGTTCTCTTTGGGAATTGTAATCACCTCCTGGAGCCCTATCTCATGCCTGTTCTCAGACTCAAAGTCAGAAAAACTAGGTTTTACCATTGCCTGATTCCCAGTGTCCAGTCGTCTCCTAAATCACTTCCCATTGCCTCAGGTAGTTATTTTTTGTACACTTTCTAGAGTTTGTAGTTATCTTCAGGAGGGTACATAATATAGGAGCCATACCAGAACCAGAATCCCTCTCTTTAAGTCTGAGAAACACAAAACTTTCTATACAGTTTGCTGTCTTGGAAAAGGGACTTCAGAGGCATTAACTTTGCCTTGATCTGTGGTTTATATACTAAACAGTTCTTCAGACTCCTCTGGTGTCACAGGGTTTTTTGATTTGGGTTTTTTGATATTATGGAATTACACAAGAAGGAATTAAACCGCTGATGCCAGACCTGTTCAGGGGATCATATTTGAGAAAAGTATACAATTAAATTCGTTTTTCTTAAATCATCATTCCCTGTCTGACTTCAGTGAGTACACTTCAGAGAAGGGAGAGAATCAGGAAAATACCCTGAAAAGATTTGCAGAGGTGTTCACATTTCTTTGCATGACTGAAAATAAAAAATATTTGATCACAGTGATTGGATACCCTAGAGGAAGCCAGGTTTCTGGCTGCTGCAGCAGGGATGTTGGCCTTTTTTGCCATGTACAGAAAACTCTGGATGAATGTGTGTGTTTGTGTGTGTAAGTTTTATGTTCTTTATATACTAAAACAGAGTTGGGGAATGAAGAGTCTTCCACTAGTGTAACTGCTTTCTATTTGCGCTTCAAATTTGACCCCAAAATGGCCTATAAAGTTATTAGGCTTAACAATTCATCAATTGAAACATCATTCATTCATTCATTTTGCTTAGGAGAACTGGGGTAAAGGCCAGAGGTGAGAGGATTCACCAGAGACAGAGTGTGGAGCAGAACAGGCAGATCGACTGAAACACACTGCTGAGGGGAGCAGCGGGTGATGTGGGTTAGCTCCCTGACTGTGGATCGAACTCAGGCCATAGTGATGATAACACTGAGACTTAACCCCTATGCCACCAGGGAGGCCCCTAAAACTTCGATGATTTCATGAAAAGTTTAATTCTGGAAAAATAATGACCTCCAGGGAAAAAAAAGAGTGAACTAAGATGTGATAAATGAGTTAACTACCAAATTATTAACCATAAAACAATGTAGAGCCAAGTTTTCTAAGTAAAATGAAAATGGCTTACTTGCTGATTTCAATTTTTATTCTTAAAGGAAATGAACAATTTCTCTGAAATTGATGGATATACAGAACCTGCATCTCCATCTATAATCCTCCCCCAGATTTGTTTTTTGGATTGCATTGAAACACTATAGACAACTCTTAACATCCAGTTTATGTATTAAAATATTGCCTATCAAAATGCTTCCCTAAATGCTCTGTAATGAGATATGTTTCTGATAGTTCCTATTATTCAAGCAACTCACATCAGTGTGTCTTAGCCATTTTCAAAAACATATTGGACTCTGTCATTTCTGTTTACAAATTTGACATAAATTTCTAAAAATCCACCTGGGTATTGTGCTGTAACAATATGATATGATCCTATAAATACTCCTTCCAACTGTTCCTTCATTGCATGGTTATATACATCAGTCATCTCCTGCTAACTTGGTTTCATATAACCCCTGTAACCTAGTAACTTGTCACAAGAGAGTTTCCACTACTGTACAGACAGCTGACTGCATTTCATCCATTGAATATAAATAGATAGACTTTCCTTCAACTTGAGAATTCCCCAGGGATTCTATACATAATGCTTTTCTCCAGAAACTCCCCACTAATAGGCCATTTTGAGGCGAATACAGGAAGACAAAACAAAGCCTGGATACTCTGGTATACTGTACATTTTTAGCACAGCTGGTTGTGGATTATCCTATTATGGATGGAATCCCTAAAATTCCTTAAAATGGAAAGAGCCAACCCTCTGGCGCCATCTTCTGTCATTGTCAAAGAATAAAATGTTCAGAACTCCAAAGACCCAACTATAGTTACCTTCCCGAAATGTCCATAAGATATAGAATAAATGTGATTAACCATCATAATAAGAGTAAGCACGTATCAAAGTAGCTATGCATACTTACTGGTGTAAGCACTCTGCACATTTACTCTTCATTTACTCTTCACAGAAGCCCACTGAAGTGATGGGCTACTCCCATTGTACAGATAAAATGAAAGCTAAGAGGGGTAAAGAAAAAAGTCTGTCCAAGGCGACTCTGATTGAGTAGTAAATGGATAATTTGAACTTGGTTCTAGAATTTGTACTCCTAATAATTGTATTTTGCTGCCTCATTATGTGGAAACAAGATTCCTTTTTTTTTAAATTGAAATTGCACACATTTATATCTTTGTGTTTTAGAGGTTTAGAATCTCCTCCTTCAGGTCTTTTTACTACATATGCCTACCACCAAAACACCACAGTCCATCCCCATAATTCATTGTATTCCCTTTTCAGTTTGTTTTCACCCTTCCCCTTTTCCTCTGCCTCTGGTAGTCTCAGTTCTATAGTCTGATTTCTAGAGATTGTTGTTAGTTTGGCATCATCTTATCCTTTGTTTGGTTTCTCTATATTCCACATTTAAGTGACACCATTCAGTATTTGTCTTTCTCTTTCTGCCTTATTTCACTTGGCATAATCTCTTCCAAGTCCATCTATGTCGTCACAAATGGCAAGAGGTTTTTTTTTTTTTGATAGCTGAGTAGTATTCCATTATATATATTAACCACATCTTCCAGATCCACTCATCTCAGTTTGGGCACTTAGGTTGTTTTAATAGCTTGGCAACTATAAATAGTATTGCAGTGAACATAGGAGTGCAATTTTCCCTTTGAATTAGTGTTTGTATATTCTGCATGTAGATACTTAGGAGTGAAATTGCTGAGTCATATGGTAGATGCACTTTTAATCCTTTGAGAAATGTCCATACTGTTTTCCAAAGGGCTGGACCATTCTAAATTCCCACCTACAGTGCAAGATCATTCATTTTTCTCCACATCCTTGCCAGCACTTGTTTCTGGTCTTTTTGATGTGGGCCATTCTCATAGGTATATGGTGATATCTCATTGTGATTTTGATTTGCGTTTCCCTGATAATAAGTGAGGATGGGCATTTTTTCATGTGCTTATTGGCCATCTCTGTGTCCTTTTTGGAGACGTGTCTATTTAGTTCTTATGTCCCTTGATTGATTAAATTATCTGTTTTCTTTTTGTTGATTAGTGTGTGTTCTTTGTAAATCTTGGTTGTCAGCCCCTGTTCAGAGCTGTTAGTCAAAACATGACTGAAGCCTATGTCATGGAGTGTTTCCCTATGGTTTCTAATACGCATCTTATGCTTTCAGGTCATACATCCAAGACTTTAACCCATTGAGTTTTATCTTTGTGAAATAATTTTCATGAAATAGTGGCCCAGTTTCAGTCTTTTGCATTGAAGTTGTCTAGATTTTCCAACATTTATTTGTTGAAGAGGCTTCCTTTGCTCCAGTGTAAATTCTTGGCTCCTTTGTCTTAGATTAACTGTTCATATAGGTGTGGGTTTATTTCTGGGCTTTCAATTCTATTACATTTGTTCATATGTCTGTTTTTGTTTCAATTCAATGTATCTTAACTATTACGTTTTGTAGTATAGGTTGAAATCTCAGACTATAATATTGCCGAGCAAAAAGACACAGAAACAAGTACTGGTGAGAATGTGGAGAAAAATGAATCATCTCTCACTGTAGGTGGAAATTTAGACTGGCCCAGTCCCTGTGGAAAACAGTATTGAGGTTTCTCAAAAGATTAAAAATAGATGTACCATATGACCCAACAGTTCCACTCTCAAGTACCTACACAAAGAATACAAAATACTCTCAGAGTATAATTTGTCAAGATTGCTTTGATTATTCAGGGTCTTTTGTGGTTCCATCTGAATTTCAGTAAAATTTGTTCTAGTCTTAAGAATCCCATTGAAATATTGATAGGGATTGCACTGAATCTGCATATTGCTTTGGCATACTTTAGTGGTGTTATTTCTTCCAATCCATGAGCTGGTGGTAACTTTCCATTTCTTGGTACCTTTTCATTTTTTTTAATGATATCTTATAATTTTATTTTTATAGGTCCTTCACCCTTTTTCGCTAAGTTTACTGCCAGGTATTTAATTCTTTCTGATGGAATTGTTTTCTTAATTTCATCCGTCTCTAGCTCATTGTTTGCATATAGGAAGGCAGCAGATTTTTTTGTGCATTTATTGTTTTATTGTGTATCTTGTCACTTTGCTGAACTGATTTATTTTGTTTTTTAATGGCGTCTGTATGGTTTTCTATGAATAGTACCATGCCACTGAAAATAATGATAGCTTTACTACTTTCCTCAGTTAAGTTTCCTTTTATATCCTTCCCCTTGTCTCATTACTCTAGCTAACACTTTCAATAATACTATGTTGAAAGTAGTGATGAAAATGGACATCCCTGTCTGTACAAGGTCTTAGTAGAAAACTTCCAATATTTTACCATTGATAGTGATGTTAACTATCCTATTATTATGGCTTTTACTATGATTTTCATAATAAATGGATGTTGAATCTTATCAAATATTTTCTCAGCATCTGTTGATGTGCTCATATGGTTTTTATCTTTCCTTTTATTGATGTGGTGTTTAATTTTTCAGGTGTTGAACCATACTGTGTCCCTGGTATAAACCCCATCCAGTCATGGAACATAATCCACTTAATGTGTTGCTGGGTTTGGTTTAGTTAGATTTTGTTGATAACTTTTATAGCTATGTTTGTTAGGGATATAGGTATGCTGTTTTCTTTTGGTAGGTTTACTTTGTCTGGTTTTGATACTAGAATAATATTGGCTTCATAAAATGTGTTTGACAGTATTCCCTCTTAATTTAGAATTTGAACAAGTGTTAGCTAATATTTGAAGATTTGGTAGAACTTATTTGTGAAATCATTTGTTCCTGAGCTTTTGTCTTTGGGAAGACTTTTGCTTACTCTTTCAGTTACCTTGCTTATAACTGGTCTGTTCAAGTTTTCTATTTCTTCCTGATCCAGTCTCTGATGTTTGTATACTTCTAAAGATTTATCCATCTCTTCTACGCTACTCAACATACTAGCATACAAATGTCCATAGTAATATCTTTCAATCCTCTAAAATTCTGAGGTGTCTTTTGCAGCTTCTCTGTCAATTCTGGTTATATTTATTTGTGTTTTCTCCCTTCTTTTCTTTGTGAACCTAGCTAGGTATTTGTCTACTTTGTTTATTTTTTTCAAAGAACCAACTTTTGTTTCCATTGATCTTTTGGACTCCTTTTTATTTCTATGCATTTATTTCTGCTGTGATTTTAATGATTTCCTTTCTTCTACTGACTTTTGGTTTTGTTTACTCTTTGCTTTCTAGTTCCTTATGTTTTTTTTTCTTTATTTATATATGTTTGACATCAATTGTGGTCCCCATAATTTCCCACCACCATTTCACCAGTGCACCATCACCTCAGTCCTTTGTGTTCATTCTGCCCTCAACCCATTCCCTCCCCACTCCCCACAAAATGTCCCTGATTTGTCCTTGTCTTTTTGTTTTTGTTGTATTATTGTTGTTATTCTTTTCCTTGGTCATTTATTTGGTTCCCTTATTTTCCTCCTAGGGGGAAACAATCTGGTATTTTTCTTTGCCTTCTGACTTACTTTGCAGAACATTAATCCCTTCTAGCTCTATCCAAGTTTCTATGAATAACTCTAGTTTATCTTTATTGATTGCTGAGTAATATTCCATCGTGTATATGTACCACATCTTCTTGATCCAATCATCTGTTTTTGGGCATTTAGATTGTTTCCAGGTCTTACCTATTGTAAATAGTGCTGCAATAAACATAGGGGTGCAGGTATTCTTTTAAATTAGGGTTTTTGTGTCCTTTGGGTATATTCCTAGGGATTACTGGATCATATGGAAGTTCCATTCTGAGTAGTTTGAGGAACCCTCACACTGCTTTCCATAGTGGTTGGGCCAGCTTGCATTCACAAAAACCAACTCAAAATGGATTAAGGAATTAGACATAACCACTTTCACCTATGGATAGATCAATGAGAAAAAAAATAAGCAAAGACACCAGAGCTCTAAACAAGGATCTAGACCTCATGGGCTTAACAGACATTTATAGAACACTACACCCCAAAAAACTAAGTATACATTTTTCTCAAGCACACATGGATCTTTCTACAGGATTGATCACATACTGGGACACAAGACAAACATCAGCAGATACTCTAAGATCTAAATCATACCAACTATTTTTTCTGACCATGAAGCCAAGCTAGAAATAAAACATGAAAAAAAAAACCAAGAACTCTCCTCCCCCAACACATGGAGACTGAAACCCGCATTATTGTATCTCACTCTCTGCTTCCTTCTGAATTCTTTGTGCGTTTCATCTTCAAGGTCACTGATTCAGTCTTCCATTGGATCTAGTCTCCTTCCAAAACTTCCTCCAGGATTTTTTTTATATCTTCTGTTGCTCTTTATACATCCATCATCTATTTTCTTATTTAAAGTTTTTATTTTGATCTTCTGTTCATTAATTTTATTTTCAGGCCATTTATTTCATTTCTTTTTCTGATTTTTTTGTACCACTTTGATTAGGTTCTCTTCCATTTTAAATTTCTTTATCATGGCAGTTTTGAACTCTGTATCTATTAGGACAAAAAGCTCTTCCATATTTTGTGGGTTGGGTTTTGGAGACTTGTTTTCTCTGTGTGGTATAGTATTCCCCTGAGGACTCAATTTGCCATTTGTTGTGAGTTTTTGTTTTCTGGTTTTTTTGTCTCCCCATTGTTTGCGTTCTGAATGTCAAGTTTGTAGAGCTTCTCCTTACCCATTACATAGCATTGTATGTCAGTAAAACTAATCTGTATCTGGGCCCTAAGTGGGTGGGGAAAGGTCCTAGAGAGTCCACATTCATGCAACTTCTTTGTGTGAACTTTACTCATGCCTATGTCAGCATTGCTAGCTCTTCTCTCTAGCCCTCAAACCCATGCCTCCATAATCTTTGGACTAGATCCTTGGCGCAACCCTCATGCAGCCCAAAATGACTTCCACTTTGTTTCCATAGCTGTCTGCTTCTGGAAGAAAATAAGGAGGTTCATACCTTTCTGAGCTTTCCTTTATTAAATGCCTGACTCACCACAGAACTTTTGCCTTTATCTCCCATAGCCAGACCCATAGCAATCAGCTTTGCCCTTCCAAGGTATGAACCTTGATTTCCATCCCAGTGCCCACCTCTTTTTCTGCTCACTCTTTTGTTCTGTCTAGTATTGTATTTTCTCCATATCTCTTTTGTCATGCTTGGGCAATGGTCATTATGCTTGGTCCCTGATCATTGTGAGGTACTCTAGCCTCACCCCATATCATGGGCTCCTCTGAGTTCACTGCTGTCTAGACTTCTCAGGCCATTCTTCATAGAGCAAAGCAGAAAACTTCCTCCAATGTCCTCTTCCACCAAGACTTTCAAAATTTATTATCTTTTGAGCTTCAAGTCTTCTGTTTATAGAATCAAAATAAATCAAGATCTATGAATATATTTTGGCAGGGAAATATAATATGAATCCAGAATTATCCTGAGGACCTTGTTGGCCACTAGCCTTTATAATGGCATCCTGGGATATAAAGGAGGACTTGATAGAATGAGGCTTCTGACCATTCAAACAGATTTACCTTGTTAGGCATGAAACCTGAGTTGTTACCTTAGAGAGCTGTCAGGAGCCATCCTATATTACCACATATTGGCAAGAAGTACTGTCAGAATGTATCATTGTTTTTCAAAATATGTGGCTATTTCTCTGTTTTCTTATTAGGAGGACCTCATATCAAAGTACAATTTCAAGCCTTACACCTTATGGTCATGGCACTGCCTGATGCCAACAGGGACACAGCCCAGGTATGTTGTTATCAACCTCATGATCTCTCATCAGCTCTTATTTGTCAGAGGAAATAGTTCAGATGGAAAAATAAAAACTGAGTTGACAATTTACTAAGCCAGCCAAACATGCTACAAATCTATTGCTTTTTCACATTCCCACTGCTGTTCTCCTGAGGAAGACAGGAAAAAGTATAAATCATAGCATCTTCTTTGAACATTGCAGGTTCATTAATTCAGTCTCTTAGAGATATTGAGTGCCTACAATATGCTAGGCATGTGGGCTGGGATTAGCAATAGGAGAAACTAAGAAGAAAGAACTAACTGGAACAAGGTCAGAAGCAAATGAGACCATTATGTAAGTTGTAAAGGATAAAGCTCTGGAATTGTTGGTCCTCAACTGTTCACTATAGGTTAGTGGCAAAAGATTTGATGTATGTTCAGGAAGGAAATTGGGAAAGAAATTTGAAATCACATATTTAAGTAGAATTTCTACAATGTTCATGCCTTATTTATGAAGGTAATTCAATTTATCTAAAGAATTCTAGAATCTCAGAACTTTAGAGATCACCTGATAATTTCTTGTCATTTTATGGATTAGGAAAATGAAGATCAGAAAACTGACTTCCCACATTAACATATTATAGAACAGTTGATAGAATCATATTCCATAGTTCTGCATCCTATTGCCTCCCCTTCTTTTACTTTAAATTCATTTATATTCTCTGTTTCAGTAAAAGTCAAAGTTTCTCTTGCTATTTTGATGATGGTTGTGTACACAATAAGAAATTTGTTAAAATACAAGCAGGTGTTGAATCTTGGAAATGAATTTGAGTTAAAAATGAAAAGAACCTATTTCTAATGCAGTGTGGTCTTTTTATCAAAAACTGGAAACATTTGCTTGCTTTTTGGCTTTATCTGAACAATACTATTTTTTCAAAAAAGAATGCACATGATACAGAAATGTGGGTCAAAACATCATCTACTCTTTCATGTAACTAAGAGGCAGCAATTATCATATAACTCTAATAGAAATTATTACCAGTATGTCTCTAATAGAAGATTCTCAAAAAATACAATGATGAAGAATTCACACACACACTTTTATCCCCATTCTAAACTGTGTTTCAAACTAATATTGAAGCTGCAACAGAGTAGAAATGAAGAGTTCTGAACTCTTGCCACTTAACTGACATTGAGCAAAACTACTCATCCTTTTCTACCTTAGTTTCCTCGGCCGTAAAGCAAGGACAATAAAATGAGTGGATGATATCTATAAAGTACCAAGAAGAATGCCTGGCTCACAACAAACCTTCAAATAAATGTTAGCTTTTACAATTATATGCTGATTATTATCTCAAATACTGTATTTTCCCATTTAATATAATATTTATTTTTATTTTACATCATTGCTCATTTTTTGTACAATGTTTGCTTTCTCCTTTCAGTTGTAATCCCTGTAAATTTCCTACCATCAGTTCAACCAGTGCACAAGAGACCATTGTCCCTTGTGCTTTTCCCTCCTCTGTTTTGATCCCTCTCTTTCCCTCTTCCCTGCAGAATGTTTCTGATTTATTGTTGCCTGTTATTTTTTATTTTATTATTATTGTTATTATTGTTATTATTATTATTTTCCTGGTTCCTTATTTGGTTCCCCTATATTCCCCCTAAAAGTGAAACCATCTGATATTTTCCTTTTTCCTTCTGGTTTATTTCACTGAGCGTAATCCCTTCCAGGTCCATCCATGTTACTGCAAATGTCATGAGTTTATCTTTGATTGCTGAATAGTATTCCACTGTGTACATATAACACATCTTCTTGATCCAGTCATCTATTTTTGGACATTTGGGTTGTTACCATATCCTATGTATTATAAATAGTGCTACAATAAACTCAGGGGTGCAGGTATCCTTTTAAGTTAATAGTACAGAATTTTTATTTATTTGTTTTGTCCATTACAAATATTGTAACAGAATTCAAACTTAAAAAAAACAAAGAGACTCGTTTATGATTTCAATCCTGTAGTAAATTTTAAAAGATTCTAAAAAGCTTCTGTACTTTGGTGATTCAGCCAAACTTTCACTAAGCTTTCTCAAATCATTTTTTTCTTTTATTTGTAATGTTGAGAACAGCTGTATATAAGTATTTCTACTAAAGATGACAAAATTTTAAAAAAATAGAAAAAATGACACTCCAAAAGTAAACATTTTAAAGTTTTCAGTTGAGTTTCCATTTGGGCTGAGGAATGAGATGCTGATTTGTTTTCAAAGGTTTTTCCTTTCCTAAGGAAAGAGTAAATAGTTTTCAACACTGATGCTTTAAATTAAAATTGTTTTTTTTAGAATTACATTTCTTCCTTCACAACAAAATTGATGTTTACTTGAGCTGCAACATTTTCTCCTTCTAGTTCATTATTTTAGTATTTCATCAAACTTTAAAAAAGAAAATGCAAACTGTTAGTGAAATGTAGCTGCTTTTATGATGCATAGAATTGGATAAACTATTCACTTTCTCACCTCTTTTAAGCAACTAAAGGGGAAACGTTTAACCATTCCAAACTTCTGACAGTTTTCCACTGGCACAGTGAAAGGGTATAGACATGAACGAGAGCAATGTAATGGTACCTTCTTAGGTTTTGCAATACTGTGACAGTGCTGTTTCTTGTTAGGCCCTCATGACATTCTTCAATAAAGTGATTGCCAATGAGTCAAAAAACCGAATGAGTATATGGAACATTTCTACTGTAATGGCACCAAACCTTTTCTTCAGTAGAAGCAAACATTCTGATTATGAAGAATTACTGTTAGCAAACACCGCAGCCCACATCATTCGCTTAATGCTGAAGTACCAGAAGATTTTGTGGAAGGTGAGTGACAATGTGATGACTGCAGTGTTCTCCTTAGAAGTCTACCAAACCAGGTAACAGAAGATTTTGTGAACAAGCAGTGCTCTTAAGTCAGAGGGAACAGACAGGAGATATTTCCAGGTTGCTTGCGGCAGGTTATAAACTGCTTCTGAACACATTTTCCCTTTAAAGAAGAGCCCTAGTGATTGTTGTTGTTTTCTTTTTTTATTATTATCATTTATATATATTTGATATCAATTGTGGTCTCCATTTCCCACCACCATTTCACCAGTGCACCATGACCTCAGTCCCTTATGCTCTTTCTACCCTCATCCCATTCCCACCCCCCCAATATACACACAAAAGTGTTTCTGATTTGTCCTTGTCTTTTTGTTTTTGTTGTGTTGTGATTTTTGTTTTGTTTTTTCCATTGTTATTATTCTTTCCCTTGGTCCCTTATTTGGTTCCCTTATAATTCCTCCTAGGAGTGAAGCCATCCACTGTTATTCTTTTGCCTTCTGACTTATTTCGCTGAGCATAATAGCTTCTAGTTCTATCCATGTTTCTACAAATAGCTCTAGTTTATCTTTTTTGATTGCTGAATAGTATTCTATCTTGTATATGTAGCACATCTTCTTGATCCAGTCATCTATTTTTATTGTTTTCTTAATCTTTACAAGAACATATACCACATTTCCTGGTTCCAGGACGCTGAATGGCTAGAAAGAGTTACCATCACAGAAGACAGACTCTCCTAGGGTGATTTTGTTCCGGTATTGTTCTTCTAGTAAAGCTATTTTTCTCCTCCAGGTTCCATCTTTCTTAATTACTCAAGTCAGAAGAATGAATGAGGCCACAATGATGCTAAAGAAGCAACTCCCAAGTGTCAAAAAGCTATTAAGGAGGAAGACCTTAGAAAGAGAGGTAATAACAATAAAGGCGTGTACAAATGTTGTTTTAATTTTTTTCCAAAGGTTTTTATTTTTCAAAGTCAGGTACAAAGTAGCTTGTAATTTATAACAAAAAATTTTCTATTCTTAAAGTAATTGGACAGTCTTGTGACATAACCGTTGCAGAAATTGTTCTTACAAATGGTTGTAAGGTTAAAATGGTTCCTACAAAAACTTCAGCCCCTGTGAATTGGATTTAGGAGCAATCCAATATCTAGTATACAATATCTAGTATACAAATCCAATATCTAGAAGGCAAAAGAAAAAAATTTCTTCATAGTTGGATAATAAAATAATATCTAATTCTCAAGTAGTTTTGTATAAATTCATTGCATTCTGAAGTCTTTTTGCTTTAACCCCATTGTTTTCATCGAGGTGTGTAACAGAAACAGGCTTTAGAACAATTGTCTTTAATGCTTTAATTTAATTTACGGATGATCATGAGTATCTGTCAAAGCATTTGACCTTGAACAGGTAGTGAAGATACAGCAAATTCATTTGACTTAAAGAAATTTAACCAAACGTGAGTGAGAAATGCATGCAAGATCCATAATTATGCATTAAGTGTCAGAGCCATTTGTAGATGATGTGTCAGGGTCATGCAGAGGGAAAAGAAATATGGGCCAGCATGGGAAATTATAGGAAACTTCATGGAGAAATTGGTATTTGAGCTACAGCTTGAAGACTGGATATTTTTAAATTTTTTTCAAAGATTTATTTATTATTTATACATACAAGAACTGGAGTATAGGTGAGAGGTGGTGGGGGTGAGAGAATTCACAAGAGACAGAGTAGGGAGCAGAACAGGTGGCTCTACTGAAATACACTGCTGAGGGGGAGCAGCAGGCGAGACAGGAGAGGTCTGCTGCGCCATGTGGGTCAGCTCCCACATGGGGATCGAAGTCCTGCTGCACTGGCTGCAGGTAGCTTCATAGTGCTGTGACTTAACCCCTTGAGCCACCAGGAAGGCCCACAGAGAACATTTTAAATGCAGACAGGAGGGGGAAATATATTCAAGAAAAGGAACCGTAAATGCCAAAGCAGTGAGGTGGGGGTGTTGCTTTCTGTCTTATCAGTCATGATAGATGTCAGTATTTTCTTATTGATTATAGACACAAAAATTATCAAGTAGGATCAAGACTTGTATTGAGGGAGAACATTTTTAATTTGCTTAGAGAAAAATTCATGTAATATAAAATTCACTATTTAACTATTTCAAAGTTTTCCATAGTTTTAGTATATTTCCATAATTTTAGCATGTTTACATTATGCAACCATCACTACTATATAATTCCAGAATAATTTTACTCTCCTAGAAAGAAAACCCATTACCAGTCAAGCACTCTCTATTCCATAGACTCTGAAAAACACAAATATACTTTTTGCCTCTATGAATTTACCTATTTGGGGCATTTCTTATAAATGGAATGATACAATACGTCGCCTTTTGTGTCTAGCCTCTTTTACTTAATGTGCTGTTTTCATGGTTCAGACATGTTCTAGCATGTCAGTAATTTGTGTTTTTTTCTTCGTTTTTGCATACATCTTTTTCACAGTAACTTTGTTGTGTATAAGCCATATGTTGCACAATTTACCCATTTAAAGTATAGAGTTCAGTCATTTTTCATATATTCATATATATTTGCAACCATCAACAATTAATTCTAGAACATTTCTACTACTTCAAAATAAATAAAAAATGATACCCTTTGCTATCATCCCTCCGGTAACACAACTATCCCCATTTCTTCCCACTAGTCCTAAGCAACGATTAATCTACTTACTGTCTCTAAAAGTTCCCTATTCTGGGTTTTTAATAAATAATATGATAAATATTTGCTATTTTATGATTGATTTATTTTACTTAGCATTATATTTTCCTGGATTATCCAAGTTGTAGTATAAGTGATTAGTTTTTTTATAGCCAAATAACATTGCATTTTATGTTATACCACATGTTGCTTAGTCACTTATCCTTTGGCTTACATTTGTGTTTTTTTATACCTTTTGGCTGCTTTGAATAATGCTGCTATGTGTAAGTTTGTGGGTATCTGGATATAAACATATACATGTATGTGTGTGTGAGTATGTGTGTATATATATGTGTGTATGTGTATATATATATATTTTCAGTTCTCTTTGGTATATGCTGTGTCATAACTTTTTTCAAATTTCCTCAATTTTGTTGGACACAGCTGCATTTCTTCCTTTCTTATAGCTATATATGTTTTGCATTTCTACTAGTAGTGTATGAGGAGTCAAAATTCTCCATATTTTCAATATTTGTTATCAGATTTTTTTTTTATTCTAGTTATCCTAATGAGCATGAAATGGTTTTGATTTGTATTTCCCTGATAACAAATGATGTGAAGAATGTTACTATGTGTATTGGCTAGTTATATATCTTCTTCAAAGAATTGTCTACCCAAATCTCCTGACAATTTTTGATTGAGTTGTGTTTTTGTCAAGTTGTTAGAGTCCTTCATATATTAGAATACAAGTCCTTTATCAGCTGTATGATTAGTAAATATTTTTTCAATTTGTAGATTGTCTTTTCAATTTCTTGATTGTTTCCTTTGCACATAGATTTTTAATTATGATGTATAATTTATCTGCTATTTCTTGAATTGATCATGCTTTTGCTGTCATTTCTAAGAATTTCTTGTCAATTCCAAGATCATGAAGATTTAACCTTATATCTTTTTCTAGTGCAAGTTCACACTTTGTCCTTATATCATTTACTGAAAAATCTACTCTTTCCCCAGCGGCACGTAAGATCTATGAAAACTTGGTACTCTTAAAAATTAACAGACTGTAGATATATGGTTTTTGTTCTAGACTCTTAATTCTGTTCCAGTGATATGTATAGTTATCCTTCTGCCATAAGGATACATATAGATTTGCTATAAGTTTTGAATTAGAAAAATGTGAGTTCTTTACCTCTTTTCTCCAAAAAACATTGCTTATTTGGCATTACTGAATTTTTTACATAAATTTTAGGATTGACTGTTCCATTTCTGGGGGTGGAAAAAGGGTCGTGAGAATCTTGAATAGGATCGCACTTTCTTTTTTTTTCATATTTATTTATTTATTTACACACACAAAAACTGGGGTACAGACCAGAGTGCGGGGGTTAGAAGATTCACCAGAGACAGAGTGGAGAACAGACCACCTGACAGAATGAAACACACTCCTGAGAAGAGCAGTGGGTAGGACAAGAGGTTCGCCGCACCGGGATGACATTTAATATGTAGGTGTTTTAGAAAATATTGTCATCCTAATAATAGGTTTTTCAGTTCATGAAAATGGGTTATCTTAGCATTTATTTAGTTTTTCTGTAATTTATTTTGATGTTTTATAAATTTTCAGTGTACAAATCTTACAATTCTTTGATTACATTTATTCCTAAGTAGTTTTTTCTTTTTGAAACTATTGTAAATGGAATTGTCTTAATTTTAGATGGTTGTTAGTATGTAGAAATACAACTGGGGTTTTATTACATTCATTAAGTGTATATCCTGCAATTTTACTGGACTTATTGATTTTAAAAGCTTAGTTTATGTGTATAGATTTCTTTAGTCACGTTGTCTGTGATTAAAGAGTTTTCCTCTTTCCTTTCCAATCCGGATGCCTTTTATTTCTTTTATGTTTAATTGTCCCGACTGGAAATTTTAATAGAATATTAAAATAAGAAGGAAAGGGCAGAGACCATTGTGTTTTTCCTGACCTTAAGGGAGGAGCTTTCAATCTTTTATCATTAAGTAGGATGTTACAGGTGAGTTTTTCATAAATTCCACCTATCAGATTAAGAAAATCCCTCCTATTCTTAGATTGTTGAGTATTTTTGTCATGAAAGTACATGGAATTTTGCCAAATGCTTTTTCTCTATCTGTTGAGATGACCATTGGGATACCTTCTGATGTGGTATGTTACACTGGTTTTTACATGTTGAACAAATCCTACGTTTGAGATATAAAATCATTTGTCATTTCTCACAAACAAGTATATGTGAAGGATAAATATATAGACATGGAATTGTTGGGTCAGAGAACATAAACATTTTATAATTAGATAAATATTGCCAGAAAGTCTTCCATAAAGAGTGTACCTCCAACAGCAGCATTTACTTTTTCCAACATTAATTTTAAACACTTAATGTGTTTTATTTAGGTTACAAGCCCCAAGACTTCAAAGGTACTACAAAAATCACCCTCATCAAGAAGAATGGTAAGAAAACAATTTCTTTCCTCCCTAATTATTAAATACCTACATAGTATTTTCTGACTATGTATACACTATACTCACATAGAGCTTTGGTCATGGTATATCCTTCAAATGATGTATGTGAAGGAATGTTACAGGGAATCAACTAATGACTCAAATGCCTATTTAGACATCTTATACCACTTTGAATACCATAGGAAATTACTGGGAAAGAGTGATTATTATGATCATATAGTTTCAGGAGTATGGAATTAATTTTATAGAGGCCTCTGAGCAGCTGGAAGTGGAGGGACATGAGATGACTGTAAGAATGTGTTAGGAGTATAGTCTTGACTGACATAAACCAAGGGTACTCTGCTCCCTCCCAAGTTCAGGTACCTCATAGCCATTCCCTGGAATGTTCTGGCTCTCGATGGTATTATTATAAAAGTATATAAAAGTACTTGAAAAATTGTTCCTACTTTTTTTTTAATTTTGTTTTAGTTTCCTGAACAAAATACCATAAACTGGGTAATTTAAAACAATAGAAATTTATTTTCTCACAGTTTTGGATGCTGGAAATCTGAGATTAGTTTGTTTAGTGAGTTGCTTCTGTGGGCTATCAGACAAGGATCTGTTTCTGACAGCATTCCCAGATTTTGGTGATGTCAGAAATCCTTGGTAGATAAATCTCTCCAATCTGTACCTCCAGGGTGACATGACATTCACCCTGTTTGTGTGCTGTGTCTCTTAAGAATAAGGCACTGATCGTATTGGATTAAGAGCCCACCTTACTCTAGTATGACCTCATCTTAATTACACCTGTGCCCTATTTCCAGATAAAGTCATATTTTCAGATAGTAAGGATTAGGACTTCAACATATATTTTTGGTGAACATACCCCTGCTTACAACATATTCTCTCTAGGTCATGTAGCCACATAAACCTTCTGCATCAACAATACCATCTTTTGAGAATGTATAGATTTTAAATCATTACCTGAGGAGGAGATCTAAAACAAATAGAAATTTACTCATCTCTAGATAAGCAATATATTTAAATTCAAAATGAATTTTCCAGTTTATCTTGAAAAAAAAGCAAATTTATGTACTTTCCACAGTACCCTTCTTGGAATATTTTACTTAGGTGAGTGTTCCTGAGTCCCCAGGTCAATCAGCACATCATACGAAAGCAGAGCCACTCTGCTCTTCACAGGTTCTTCAGCACACTCTGAAGGAATCACGTTTCAAGTGCCCATCTGGAATTCATTTGGGCCTGGCCTGTCATTGCTGCTGACGAAAGAAAAGGGTATTTGAAAAGTCATATTTCCTAGTTGATCCTTTACAGAGGGATGACCTAACAACAACACAATACAGAATGCTTAAAGTAGGCTTTTTAAGACCTTCTTCCAGGAAATGCTCTGATAGAAATGTTCCGTTTTTGTTTTGCCTGCCTCATGGTATTAAGGCATTACTGTATAGCAGACCTTGTGGTGATCGTAAACTCCCACGGTAAGTTGAGTCACTAGTGAAGCTCCCTTAAGAAGAGGCAATACTTTACTTTGGTCAAAATCTGGTCATGTTTACATGTTCAGGGTGCCACTCATTTTCATCTGTCTTATGTGCAGTCCTGACTAGTTGATAGAATGTACTGAATTTTCCCTCATTGGCAGTCTGACGTGCCCGAAGGAGTCATCCGGGTCCATGCTCCACTTCTCTCCAAGGTGTCCATGGCCATTCAACTCAATAGTCAAACGAAAGCCAAGGACATACTAGCAAAATTTCAGTATGAAAGCAGGTGAGTAGACCTTTGTAGCTTTCTGTACAAAGAAGATGAATTTTTATCAAGTGAACAACTTTCTAGGCATTTGCAATTCGGCCTTTTTGAAAATTTAGAAAATTTGAAAAATTACCAGTAGATGAAAAGACAAAAAAAATTAATAAACTATAGAACACTCAGTAACACAAGTATATTTTTAAGAAATTTCCATACATGGGATTCTTAATAGGTATTTCCTGTCTTGGTGGCTTAACTTACTTGAGTTTTACTTTTTATTAGAATAAAAAAAATACAGCAAGTTAGTTTTGCAAATATCTTGATAGATTCCACTAATGTTATTATTTCAGGCTCCATTAGACTTTAACATTCCTCTATCAGATAGAGTTAATGTAAAGTAAATGGACATTTTAGCTTTTGCTTTCTTAAAAGATACTACAATAAATCTTGTGATCAGAATAACATTTGTAAAATTTCTTTGTTCATCTGTCATAAGTCACCTTAAAAAGCATAAATCATAATAATTTGTATCTAGGCATGCTCCCTCAAGGATAAACATTTGCTCTGAGGTTTATTTTATTAAAGATTTATTTTATTTATTTATGTGTATATGAGTTGGAGTGTAGGCCAGAGGTACAAGGGTGGTAAGAGGATTCATCAGAGACAGAGAGCTCTACTGAAGTACACAGCTGAGCGGAGCAGTGGGCGAGACAGGAGAGGTCTGCTGCACTATGTAAGTCACCCCTGTCTGGGGATCCAGCTCATGCTGCAGTAGCTGCAGATACCTTTATAATGCTGAGACTTAATCCCTTGTGCCACCAGAGAGGCCCTGCTCTGAGCCTTTTAAAAGATGAAAGAAGCATTAGATTAGCCTATCCACCAGCAAGCGGGTGCAGTTTGATAGTCTCTAGTGTACATTCTTAAATAGGAGCTTACCAGTCATACGATAAAGGGGTAGCCATGTTGAGCAGAAAAAGCATATTTTAAAGGTTACATTTTACAAGATTCCATTTACATAGCATCTTAAAATGACAAAATTTAAAAATGAAGATAGATTAGTGGTTGCCATAGGTTGGGGAAGTGTTATTCCCAGAGGGAGGTAAGTGTGGTTGTTAAAGGTAAATGAATACAAGTAAAATAGGAAATGTGAATAAGATGCGTGAATTGTATCAATGTCAATATCTTCGACTGTCACATTATACTATAGTTTTGCAAAATGGGCAAAAATGCAAAGAATCTTCTTGTATCAGTCTTACAGTTATGTCAGTAAGTTCATCACAGTCACAGAATGCAAGATTACACAAAAATCAATCAGATTGGAACATGTAGAAATGCTTCAGTAAATACTTACAGGACTTGTATGCTGAAAGTTCCAAAATACTGATGAAAGAAATCAGTGAAGGACTAAATAAATGGAGATACATACCACTGTTGTGGACTGAAAGATGTAGCACAGTAAAGATGTTGAGCCCAAATTGATCTATGGGTTTAATATAACTTCTCTCAGAATCCCAGTTTTGTAAATATGTCCACACTTATTCTAAAAATCAGATGGGAAGCACTGACCCAAGAAGAGCTAAAACCATCTTCAAGAAGAATAATAAAGTAGGAGGGATCACTTTATTAGATATTGAGTCCAACTTGCTATAGGAAACAAGAAAGTATGGTTTGTGGTGGAGGGGTAGAAAAGCAGCTTAATAAAACATAATACAGAACCCATACGTATACTCACAATTATGCCCAACTTATTTTTTAAAAAAAATATTATAAAATGCACTTAGCATATCACTGTAATGTATGTAAACCATCTGAAGTGTACAGTGCAGTGGCATTAAGTATATTCACATTGTTCTGCGAACATCATTGCTATCCATCTCCAGAACAGTTTCCCATACTGAGTCTACTCATTCAACATTAACTCCCTTCCTACCCGCCCACAGCCACTGGTGTAACTACTATCCTGCATTCTATCTATGAATTTGACTATTATAGTAACTGACTTTTAGCCAAAGTACAAAAGTAATTCAGTAAAGAAAGGATAGCCTTTTCATCAAATGTTTCTACATACATAGGCAAAAATAAAAACAAAAAATTTAATATTAACATATTTTATATAAAAATTAACCCCAAAGTATCATAGACTTAACTGTAAAATTTAAATGATGAAACTTAAAAAAAGTAACACAGGAAAAAATCTTTATAACATAGGATTAATAAAGAGTTCTTAACTTTGACATCAAAAGTCTGACCTGTGAGAAATAAAATTAAAAAACAAATATCAAATTTATAATAGACACTGATAGAACCTGTGAAAAGCATAAAAAGATAAGCTTGGTAAAATAATTATAAACCACAGATTGAAGTAATATCTAAAATATATTCAAAACATCACAACTCTTCAATAAACAACCCGATTTGGAAATGGACAAAATACACGAATAGACATTTCACAGAAGATATATAGATGACAAATATGCACACAAAAGATACTATTTTTAGCCATTGAAGAGATGCTTGAAAGGCCACAATGAAATATTATTAAACATCTATAAAAATAGGTAAAATAAAAAATAGTGATGACACCAAATACTGGTAACGATGCTGAGAAACTGTCACTCATATGTTGCAGGTAAAATTGTGTGGTCACTCTAAATTAATTTGAGTCTCATAAGACTAAATATTCATCTATCATGTGACCCAGCATTTGCACTCCTAAACATCCAAAAGAAATGAAGATGTGTTCACACAACCTGTACACAAATGCTTATAGCAGCTTTCTTTATATAGTAAAAATAAAAAAAAAAAAACTGGAAAACCCAGATGTTCTTCAACAAGTAAACAACTAAAAATATCCACAGTATGACATACTACATAGCAATAAAAAAATGCAGAAACTTGGGTGAATCTCCAGGGGTTCACACTGATCCAAAAAAAAAATACAGAACTCCATTCTGTATGTTTCCAGTTATGTAACATTTTGAATTTTAAAAATGTGTAGAAATGTAAAATAGAGCAGTGGTAGCGAGGTGTAAAGAATGGGGTTATGGGGCCCGCCCTGGTGGCACAGTGGGTTAAGCAAAGCACTATGAAGCAAACTGCAGCCACTGCAGCACGAGTTCGATCCCTGCTGGAGTTCGATCCCTGCTGCCGGCCGGGAAGGGACCCACATGGTGCAGCGGACCTCTCCTGCTGTGCCCGCTGCTCCCCTCAGCAGTGTGTTTCTGTCAATCTGCCTGTTCTACATCCTGCTCTAACTGGTGGATTCTCTCACCACCCCCAAACCTCTGGCCTGTAACCCAGTGCTTGTGTGCATAAACAAATAAATCTTTAAAAAAAAAAAAGAATGGGGTTAGGGATGGGGCAAGAAGAGAGAGGTGGGTATGACTATATAAAGGAAATTAGGAATTTTATTGTGATGGGAACCTCTCTTTTGACCAAATCAGTGTTATCTTTCTGGTTATGATACTGCACTATGTTTTGCAAGATGCTAGTAGTATAGGGAAACTAGATAAATATTACAGAGGATTTGTCTATGTAATTTTTCACAACCACTTGAAAACCTACAATAGAAAGTTTAATTAGACGAACAACAAAAAATATACACAGCCCTATTCCTCACAATAGAGAACTGAATGATTCTGAAATAACCAAACTCAAAATCATTACTGAGGTGCAGTAGAGATCAATGGTCTTTCTCTAAATTTTTCTACTAGGGCAGTCTAGTCTGGGGTAGGAAAGTAAGTTCGGCAATTATTTCCTCTGATTTGTTTTTATTATATGGCAGAGACAAGCAGTGAAATCAACATTGGACAGTTTGCAAAGCTTAGAAATGTGACATGGACTGAGGAGAGAATCCCATTAAATTTTTGGCAAATACGGAAATGAAACCTGACTTCTTTTGAACTGAAAGCAATGTAACCAATGACAAGGCAATATCAAACAGCCAGCTGGTCCTGGGCAAGCCTTGATGTGCCAGTAACATTTTCCTACTTAAAATGGAACCCACGGTTGTGTTTAAAATGGACTTTGTGCTGCTGTAGAGCACCATAGAGTCAATGGTTTGAAATAGTCCTACATTCTCTGAACCTCAGATGCTTTACTGTGTCCAGCAGGGAAGAAATTGTTGTTATAACATCAATCACAATAATGATTTGTGGGGTATATTTCACTTAAGGCAAAATGCTTTGCTACCATGGTTATTTAATCTACAGATTTACCTCAGATCATGAAGAAGGGTTAAAATGATATCACTTTCTCCCTTTTTCAGTCATGGTTCACTGGAATGCATTAAAATTCAGAACCAAAGGTTATATGAGATTGGAGGAAATATAGGTAAGCATTTTTTACTCTCAATTCTGATTAAGAGAAATGTATTGCTATTATTATAAAGGTGTATTTTATAAGTTTCTTAAATTTAATATCTGATTTTTGAAAATTTAAGTGTAATTATTTTCATTGGTATTGGTAACCTTTGGGCTCTTAAAAGACTCAAAGTTAGAAACTGGAAACTCATGAAAAAGAAGAGAATGTCAAAAGAACTTTCAGAATCATGATGTTCTTTTTATTTAACTTCTCTATTTTCACTCTCAGCCCAAGTTCATTCTTCTTATTTCCCTGAGGAGGATAAAAAGGGAAATCAAAGTAAAATTCCCTCTGCTCCTTATCTTCTTTTTTTTATATTTACTTAATTATATTTGACATCATTTATAGTCCCCATGGATTTCCCACCACCATTTCACCCGTGCACCATCACCTCAGTCCCTTGTGCTCTTTCTGCCCTCATCTATGTCTTTGCCCTCCCCCCTTTCCCTCCCCACTCCACCCCATGGTCCCTTTGGATTATCTTTGACCTTATGGTCTTGTTGAGTTTTTTTTTTTTTTATTGCTTTTGGTTGTAATTGCCCATTTCCTTGAGCTCATTCTTCTTTTTGTTGTTGTGTTGTGTGCTCCTTATCTTCTGTGATGGATGAAATACCAGTGCCTCCTTCCTGTCTCCTGCTGCCTAATCATGACTTTGCTCCAGTTATTCCCCCTTTGCTCCTGAATCATCAGCCTTTCCCTTGCAACTGCGTTTAATTTCTATCTGCATAAACAATTTTGCTAATTTCTCTATCTTTACAAAACTCTCTGTTGACCCCCTTCAAGTCTACTCTCACTCCTCAGTTCCACTTTACAGCAAAAACTCCTTGAATCAGTTGTCTATGTTCCAATTTCTTCCTCTTGTCCTCTCTTGAAACCACTCCAGTCAAGCTTTCCCCCTCAACACTTAACCAAAATTGCTCTTATCATGGTCACCAAAGGACTCTTATATTGTGAAATCCTATCATTCATTCTGTCTTTATAACTGCCTGAGTTGATCTTTCTCTTATTTAAAAAATGCTTTCTCCACCTGGTTTCAAGGGCAACCTAAGCTTCTGGCTTTCCACCCCCTTCACTGGCTGCTCCTTTTAAGTCTCTTGCCCGTTACTTCTCATCCTCTCAACCTCTTTACATTGGAGAGCTATACGGTTCAGTGCTGTAACTCCTCTCTGTCTACACTTCCTTGGTGAACTCAAGTCTTCACAGCTTTAAATATACCTGTATGCTGATGCTGCTCAAATTTACATCCCTCCTGCCCACAGACACCAACCTTGTATATCCAGTCACTTGGCACACTTTGCCTGGTGGCCTTTGCATTGCTGTGATTTTTGTCCTTCTGTTGGTCATTTCTGGTTCTCATCTCTTTTAGGTCTTTGCTACTAAATCAACTTCTCAATGAGATCTTCCTGTATCAGACCCTTTCTTTCTTGTTCTTTAATGTTCTTATCTCTAGCAGACTTGTTTTATATTATACTCATTTATTTCCTAGTTGCCTTTTACCACTTTAGAAGGCACCCAAGAGAGCAGATAGTGTTGACTATCTAATATGTAGCTATAACCCACCCTCTAGAATGACTCAGTGCATATTTGATAAATTAATTAAGCAAGCAATTAAACCTCAGTAATTAGGAGACTTTGATGTACTTTCCGAACACTCCAAATAGAGAGATTTTTCATGTCTTGCCCCACTAAGTGACCTTTTTGTTATCATTTGCATATCTCTTGCCTATGGGCATTGCATCCATAGTAAAGAAATGAAGTGATGGTTTAAATTTTCTCTGGTCCTAGTCAACTAAAACCATTAGAGAACATGTATTATGTAAATGATTAGTTTATACCCAAAACCAGTTCTTGCCATATTTTTCCTAATTGATGTGGTAAATGTAGGGAGCAATTTCCTTGTGGTTGGAATGTCTTTTTTTTCCCTACAATTTCACATAGGCTGTATTCACAAAAAAGAAATGAAGGAAGGAGGGAGGCAGCTGGACAGGCTTTCTTAAGAAAGTTTAGTGTTCCTACTTCATTTTGGCTGAGAGAACTCTTTGGCCGTATTTGAACTTATAAACACACATATACACTTACATACAGAAGTATGCACTCTTGAAAATGATCTCTGATTTTCTCCTTTTAGGACAGCATTGTTTGGATCCAGATGCATATATATTGGATGTATATCATGTAAATCCTCAAGCAGAATGGGTGATTAAACCCCAGTCAAATTTTTGAAATATCTGCCATGATGGCAGCTGTCATGCATTCTATATCAAGAAGATCCTCCATTTGGTAGGGAAAAAGAAGACTGTTTTGACATGTTTGTTCCCTCCTAACCCTCTTTATGTTGCTCAATGGCATTGTTGACATGAGCTGTGGAAGCTGAGCTGGTTGGCCATTTGAGCTGATACTTTCTCATGACAGTGCCTTGATAAGAGTGAAGGAAAGATTTGATCCTTCCAGAAGAAAGGCCAGTCTAGAATACAGACCTACAATAATTTCTAGTACTTTGACTTCACAGCAGAAATAAACTTTATCCAAGCCTGGAGATAAAGAAACACTTCTTTATATAACAAGTGCTACCAGACACAAGAAGTGGAAGACTCTTTTTTACTTACTTATGCTATACATATGTATTGACTTTTTGAGCAAAAATGGCAGAAACCAATCATTTCTGCTCTGAAAAATAATTCAGATCTACTTTCCAAAGGGAATCAGTTTCTAAAAAATTGTAATATTTATGCCCTGATTTACTCCTGAATTGAACAAGAGATCTTTTGTTTAACGAGCACTGTATTGTATGTAGGTCGTGCTTCACCATGTCTATCAGTATTCTAGGGCAAACGAACATTTCCTATCATGGACTATTGGAAATTGATATTTGTAAAGCTTATTCTCTTATAAGCATAATGAAATTTAGTTTGACAAAGGCTGTTCTTAGGCTTTCATAATCCTCTTTGTGGTCAACAGTCACAGAACCTCTCTTTTCTCATCATGATTATGGTGCTTATGCATAGCTTCCCATGTGCCAGACACAGATTTCCTTTCCTGAAGAAACATATCATTTTTTATATTTCACAATTGTAGATAGTTACTTCTGCAACCTCAATTTTAAAATAGAGAACTGGCTTTATCCAAGTACTCCTTATCCAAGAGTACTGCTATATCCAGGTTTTATATGTTGTAAAAGCAGATTTTGCTTCTGTTCATCAATCATAGACATAGCCAAGCTTTGTAGATTAGCTTCAGACTATAAAATCAGAAGAAGCCTGTTTGGTTAGCGAAAAACCAGCTCCCTATCAAGATCCTGCAGAGCCGTTTTGCAGACCTGCAATTGGCCAGAACGTGTAGTTTCCATGATTCTAATTGAAAGCAAACTAAAATGTGCTGTGGGTTAGAGAGCACTGCCTTTCATCTTGAGACTGCAGATACAGTCTGTCTAGGGTTCGATACAAATGGGAACAGACATCTCATTTATCCCATACATGTAATTTGGGTTAGAGCCCACAGATTGAGATTTGATGAATTTACATTTGTTTTAATGAAATTTAACACCCAAATGACTCTTGCAATTCAAGCAGTAGACAAAATAAATCACAAGTGCAGAAAACTTTTTGTCTGCTTATCAAGTCTCAAACATAATGTGATTATTGAAGAAATATTTTATACACTACATTATACCTTGATGTTTATAAAAACATGACTTATATCCAACATAGATAATTGCATTTCTGGCCATTTTGTTATATTTTACAGAAAATTCAAATATTCACTTAATTTCAGTTTCTTATATCCTTTGCCTGAAAGCCCATAAACATGTTCTATATGTTTTTTGAACAAAGATTGTTCCATAATCAATTTCAAAAGTCTGCAAAAATGTTTGTATTGTTTTTGCAATTCAAACAGCAGGAATAAACATTTTCCTTTTTGTGTTGCCAAATTCTAAGATATAAGATGGCAGTAATTTAAGCCTACACACGTGGAAAAATTCTTCAAATTAGCTACCTTTCACTTAAATGTATATATGAAATGAGACAGCTTTTTCTCATTGTATAGAAATTTCTCATTTATATAGAAAATTCACAGGTCTTTTTATTCAAAATTTTTATGGCAATTTCCATTTCTTTTTGACTTAAAACACACTAGACCTTATAATAAGTTCTAAAGGCTTTAAGGTTTACTCCACTTGTTCTCAATTTTTTTAAAAAAAAATGCTTAATAGGTGACAGGTATAGAGGTTTCTGAATTTCTTACCCACTTTTGTGTGGTTTTAGATGTCAAAGCCTTAGCTGAATCAGTAACCTTAATGACTTCAATATATTCAAGGATGTGTGACAACTTTCAAATAACTAATACAAATGCCATGTCATGCTGATATAGAACTAGATGTAACTTTTATTCTTATTCGTGGGGCAACTGGAGAATAACCAGTAAACGCAGAGATTAATTTTTGTATAAAGAAGTCCTTTAAACTGACCTTAAGGAATAAAGAAAATCACACAATTAAAACTCAAAAATTCCTATCACCTAACTATGGAAAAACATCCTTATCGTACCAGGAGTTGTTTAAAATAGTTACAGTAATCTGTAAAGGTGATTAGAATATTTGCTACCAAAAGCAGAATCAGATACTGGACTTCTAAATTCTATTCTTTTTTTTTTTTCCTCTTTGTTTATATATATTTGACATCAATTGTCCTTCCCCATCCCAGCTCACCCTAAGTGCTCTTAGTATACAGTTAGGAAAATACTATCCAGGAAACTTAATGTTTTAGGAACACTTGTTCAGAAAATATCCCTAGAGCAGATTCATTTCCTCCATTCTGCAAAAGCAGCTTTGTGTAGCTTTGTTAAGCGACTCACTTAGTGACAGTGATTTTTGGAGTCTGTGATCTTTGCGCATACTGGAATATTAATTTCTCTACAGTGTATATACAATATAAACTACCTCACTTGCCTCCCTTGGGAAAAAAGTAATGGACTTTAACAATTTTTGTTACAAACTGTCCCTGAGTCTTATTATTTAAGTCACTTCAGTTTGCTTTCAGTGTATATTTAATAGTATACATTTAATGATGTAAAATATTTTTAGCAAAAGCTTTAAAACCAAAAATACTCTTAATTATAATCTGTGGTCTACTCAGAGAGTTTGTCTCCCTTAGTCTTTGTGTTGATCACTGCCTTAGATGTAGGTTTTCAAGTGTAGGAGTTAATATTCATCTCTTTGTTTAGGTATCTTTCAACTGTTCTCCCCATACTGTACTAGACTGAAAAGTAATATGAGATTAAAATGTTCCTTTTTACTATCAAACATGTCACCTGTTGTTCACAAATGTTTTACAGGCTTGAAAAAAAATATATATATATATGTGTGTGTGGAATTGGATAGTTCCTATTTACTGACAGACATTTTCAACTGTTTCCATAAATATGTCACAGTAAAAAATAATATGACATCAATAAAATGTTCCTTCGAGCATTTTCAACAGTTTTACACACATCTTAATTTAAAAACTTTTTTTTCCTTGAAGACATTTTCCAACTTTAAAAAAAAACTGTAGAAATCATCTATCACTAGATAGGCCAATGTCTTATATGTTGTTGCCCAGCTCAAAATTTAATATTTTTTTTTGTCTCATCAGCTTTCATTGTTAAGTATGGTTGTTGTTAAGTATGTTAATGTATGCTGCATTTTATCTATAAAAATAAAGAGAAAAAATCTGAACACTTTGTCACAAGAGTTTATATTCAGCTGGTCTCTGAGCATGCTGGTTAAAACACAGGAGCTTCCAAGTCAGCTTTTTATCTGAGCACAGTGTCTCTTCCTAGCCAGTGGTGTTTTGCAAAAGCCACATAGCACTATAATAATGATAGATGGTTATGAATAGGGACAGATCAAATAAGCATAAACCATTTCCTGAATTTGTTCGAATTAGTACTTTGGGCAGGTTTTTAATATGTGCTTTTTTAAAAAAAGATCTTTTCAATAGCTACAGAAAAGACATTTGACAAAATGCAAAACTCACTTCTAGTTTCATAAATCAATGCTGCAGCCTCTTGTTTAGAAGAGCAACATATCAGGGACATTTAAATTACAGGTGTCTAGGGAATAGTTTCAATGCAATCCAGTTCTAACAAGCAATGGTAAGCAATGTTCCAGCTTACCATTACATAATCTCTAGCCATACAACTCTTGATTCAACATTGCGGTGGTTCAAGCTGTATGCTTTAGTGATGCAGTCAGTAAGTACAAGGTGTACTGAACATAAAAAAAACATCTTCCACAGCCATTTAGCCAGTCAACATCAACCTCATACCATTTTGCAAAAGTTGAAAAAAAAAAGTTGTATAGGGAAAGGTTCACAAAGAACCCTAGGAGGTCTGTATCCTAAGCTGCTGCCACTTAAAGAAGGGTGGT
The DNA here is from genome assembly GCA_019455555.1 of Galemys pyrenaicus. Classification (NCBI taxonomy): domain Eukaryota; kingdom Metazoa; phylum Chordata; class Mammalia; order Eulipotyphla; family Talpidae; genus Galemys; species Galemys pyrenaicus. Next base: position 4,132,623 of record JAGFMF010011493.1, read on the forward strand.
ATTTTACAAATTTTAAGAACTCCCTTGATAATACCAATAGCAGTAACTTGTTCATCTATTGGAAGCATATAATATCCTTATACAGCAATTTCAACGATTTCGTGAAGGACAAGGTGCTTCTTTGTGGTTGATGTCTTCTTCACAATTCATACAGAGGGATGAGTCTGAGAAATTACTCATTTTGGTTTTTCTTGGCATTAGAGCCAGAAACGCATAGGGGTATAATGCACTACTCATCAAACTGAGGGAAAGGTTTTCTGCTTCAGGAGAAAAAGATTACAAAAATCTTTGTTTAAAAGTATATAAATACAGGGAACTCCCTGGTGGTGCAAAGGGTTAAGCACCACGCTATGAAGCATTCGCAGCCACTGCAGCATGAGTTTGATCCCAGGTCAGGGAGGGGACCCACATGGTATAGCAGACCGAGTCTCCTGCCTCATGTGCTGCTCCCCTCAGCAGTGTGTTTCAGTGGGTCTTCCTGTTCTGCTCCCCCCTCTATCTCTGGTAGATCCTCTCACCCCCTGTACCTCTGGCCTGTATGCCAGTTCTTGTATGCATAAATAAATATTTAAAAAATATATAAGTATACAGATACATCATAAGCTTTGCTGTTCCTTTGTGAGAGGTTGGTTCCCAGGAGATAAAAAGGCAAGAAACGTTATGAAGGTCAGGTTTTCAGAAAGCTAGAGAAAAGGTTATGCCTATCCATTATTTATAGTCCTTCCACTGAGACAGCATTCAGTCCACTGCACATGCAGATACACAAAATAGTATACATATGATCATCTTTTTCCATGGAATAGTAGTAATCTAATACATCTCTTACATCTAATGTTTATAGGATCCTATATTTTATCCTGAGATTATAGAAAATGTTTACATAAAATAATCATACATGGCAATTTAACATCAAATGAGAAAACAGTACAGATTTTTATCTAGTTTAGTAAATATGTACCCTTTTCATCATTCCAAACCTAGCAAGTATCAAAATGAATTTTTTTTAAAGATTTATTTAAACATACAAGAGATTGGGGTACAAGCCAGAGTCCAGGGAGGTGAGAGGATACACCAGAGACAGAGCCTGAAGCAGAACAGGCAGAATGACTGAAACACACTGCTGAGGGGAGCAGCGGGCAAGGCAGGAGAGGGCTGCTACACCATGTTGGTCCCCTCCCTGGCCGGCAGCAGGGATCGAACTCGTGCTGCGGTTTGCTTCATAGTGCATTGTTTAACCTACTGCGCCACCAGGGAGGCCCCTCAGTGAATTTTTTAAAAAGATTTACTTATGCATACAAGGGCTGGGGCATAGGCCAGAGGTTCAGGGGTGAGAGAATTCACCAGAGACAGAGCAGGGAGCAGAGCAGGCAGATTAACTGAAGTACGCTGCTGAGGGAACAGTGGGCAGGACAGGAGAGGTCACTGAGCCAGGGATTGAACTCATGCTACAGTGGCTGCAGATAGCTTCATAAGTGCTGAGACTTACCCCTTGTGCCACCAGGGAGGCCCTCAAAGTGAATTTTTAAATCTTTACAGCCAAATCCATTTACCCACATTAAAGAAAAAAACTCTTCAGTGAAAACTTTATGCTTCCTTAAATCAAAACGCTTAATGTCCCTCATCTGCCTTCTTAAAATCACCTTGTCATAACCCACATGGTAAGCCTTGGGGGTGATCAAGTTTGAAAGCACAATAACACTCCAGTCATAAAAGCACACAGATAAACCGAGATGCTTCTGGCTTGACCTTTTGAACAACTAGATTCTGTCACTTGTCGTTGTTACCAGGACTCCTGCAAGTCAGGCAATTCCTGCGGGCTGGCAAGTTCCGCTCCCCCTACCTGTTGCCATACTTGGGGTGGGCAGTGTTTCAGGACCCTCCCGTGTGGGTGGAAGCCCCGGTGAGGCAGGTGCTCTGTGGCTTCTCTGCCTGAACTACATGCCTCTTAGGGGAGTAGGGAGAAAGGGAAGTCTAGGAACATGCATAGACAAACACTATGATGCCACGTCTGCTTTCTTTAACTAAAATTCATGTTTTGAACTGAGACTCTTGCCCCAGCGATGCCTAGTGAAATGCTGGACACTGACATGATCAGAAACTAGCCAAGCCAGGATGGACCTGGGTGAAGGTGAGCAGGGAGGCAACAACAAACTCCGGGGACTAAATGCGATGAACACTAGGGATAGGAACACAATGGGCCGTTATGATGGACAGTTCACTTATGAGTAAATGTCTTTGTTTAACTCACTGGAAAAGGCCAGCTTGAGCTGAGGCGCCAGGATTGTTATTTAGGGGCAACATAACTGCTGTTCTCTCAGATGACTGGCTTTCTGACAATAAAAAGTGCACCTTAGACATTCAATTCCTGTCTGTTCATTGGCTTTGGCTGTTCATTGGCTTTGGCAGTGACAGGTAGCCCGGCCCCAGCATTGTGGCAACACTTTGAGGAGTGTCTGTCTATCCCTGGTAGTTCAAAGGGCAGACAAGGTCTTTACTCTCCTTTTACTCAAGGTGAGACAAGTAGGCCATCTCTATCTGAATCTCTCTCCTGCACCCCATACGTGGTTTTAGGCCAAATGGTATATTTATTCCCTTGTAGTTCCTGGCCTTTGGCACAGCAAGCAGACATGCCTTCCTCACCCTCTTTGTGGGTGTTTCCAGTTTATCCCTTTGGAAGAGTAATGAAGATTGCCATCCCATAATACAGTTTCTTCCCTGTCCCAAGCATTCTTTTCTACTTCGTGGTAATAAGGCTCATATTCTTAGGCAACAGCTAACAGTTTCAAGGGCACAGTTAGGTTATTATTTATCCCCATGTTTTCTGACTAGGGGCTGTGCATTGTCCTCTACTGGTCACACTGGGAAGTTCTTACTCTGCCTGAGTCCAGTTGAGATCTGTTCCCTTAGGTCAGTTTGAACTCCTGCTGGGTGTACATTATCTCAATTCCAAATAGCTGCAAAATGTGATCTGACAGCAAAACGTCCAAGTAGATTGAAAAGAATCCGGAGTTCTAGGGATGCTGAGAGCTCCCACAGACATGTCTCTTCCATCTTCCCGGCAGCAGAGCAATGCAAGTAGAAGTTGGTTAGTGGGGGGAGGGGAAAGGGTGCAGAGCTCAGAAGATTCATCTGAGTTTTGTCAACAGCCACATGCATGTTCTTACAGATTGTCTTACTTATTCATAACAGTCCATTCTCGGTAGTTGCTCTGCATTTGTTTAGCGGTTTTTATCACTGTGCATCAGTGGCCTTTGCTATAGTCCTTGGCTCCATGTCCTTGATGGAGGGCTGGGAACTGGCTTCTTTTCTATGTAGCCCTCCCTACACTGCACCACAATAGGACAACAAAAACAGCCACACAAGGAAATATTTGATAAACTGCATCAGGAAATGGAAGATTTCTGCAGAAAATAAAAAGTTGAAAAGGCAAGCCACAGGTTAAACATTGTGTGTGTGTGTATGTGTGTGTGTGTGTGAGAGAGAGAGAGAGAGAGAGAGAGAGAGAGAGAGAGAGATGCAGAGACAGAGATACACTAGACAGACAGATATTCTGGGTAAAAAGTTAAAAAGGCAAGCCACAGGTTAAAAGTTGTGTGTGTGTGTGAGAGACAGAGAGACAGAGACAGACAGACAGAAACAGAGACAGACAGACAGAGATACACTAGACAGACACCCTAGTAAAGAAAAGATAGCTCATTTTTAATTGAGCAAAAGACTCACCAAAAAGTATAGTGATGACCAGTATACATGAAATGGAAATCAACATCAGTCATCAGAGAAATGGTAATTAAACCACAATATGATAGTGCTACATGCCAGCTGTTGGCAAGGACATGGAGTAACTGTCACTTTCATATATTGCTGGGGGAGAGGGCATCTAAAATGGAAAAGCAACTTTGGAAATAGAATGAAGTGCATCATCGATCTACCCCCATATAACCTAGAAATTCAACCTGAAAGTATTTACTCAAGAAATAAAAACATATCCACACAAATACTTGTACAAAAATAGTCACAACAGTTTTATTCATAATACACAAAATGGGGAGTAGAGAAATGCAGTTACTCAGTTAATGGATGACTACTAGATAAATTAAAATACATATAGCAATATGGATTTCAAATAATTTCAAGAAGTCAAATGCGGAAGAGTACATTATACTTCTCTTATGTAACATTCAGGAAAAACGAATTTAGTTTTATAGTGATACATGTCAGAAAAGTTGTTACCTCTTAGAAAAACAATTAGAAATGGGCCTGAAGTAGTTTTGTGGCCCTACCTACACCGACCCATTGAGCCACACCAGGGCCCCTCTGTTTCATTAGGCAGCTTAGATCTATTATGCTCCTGCACCACCCACCCCAGAGTTGTAGGCTCCAATCCAAAGAGTGGGTTCATTGCCCTCTGGAGAAAGAATTCACCAGAGTGTTCAAAGTGTAGTTGAGTCAGACCAGGTTTAGAGATTTTCACATGGAAGAATGAGTGCTGGAAAGGAGAAGTTAGCCTGGCTCTCCTAAGGGAGTTAGGGAGAGACATTTAAAGGCTAAGTCCCTAAGGCTGGCCAGAGAAGAGCACTGTAGCTTGTTCTGGGTTGGGCTATGCCTGGCTAAGCACAGACCAGACAGGTTACATTCTACTGCATTTGTCGGAGCTCTTAGCCTTTTACCTCCAGGGAACTATGAGATGATAATTAGTCCAAATCTAATGTTTTCTTTTAGCATCATACCTTATGGTCAAATTATTTGTACGGAGGTCACCGGCCCAAGATTTAGTCCACCCGTTCAAAGAGTACTTGGGACAACTCTTATCCTACCAACTCATAATTTCTTTTACCTAGTCTGTGTCACTATTCCCAACAGTCCCATTACCACAGAGCAGTAACTTGTAAACTAGGCTGTTATACTGTTAGGGGGAAAAGATGTCCTGGATGACTCTACCCTTGACTCCAGACCAACGATATCCAAGACACCAAGAACTACAAATCACCGAAGGAAGGACTGCTGGGACCTGAGGGCGGAGTTAAGCAGCCAGGTTTGGTATAAAACCAGACATGTGGGCCTTGGGGGTCTCTTGGTTTTTTACGAGCTCTCCCTGTGCTGTGAGTTTCCAGCTCAGCAGAACTGGTAGGACACATTTAGAGAGATAGCTCCCTCTCTTCTCCCTGAGTTATTCATTTCTTCATTTCCCTAATAAACCCTTTATTAACCTTTGCTGTGTGTGCCTGCAGTTGAGTCTTATTACAAGTGCCTTTTAAGCATGCATGAGGCCCCACAGTCAGGAAATCCATTTATATCGGGGTTGCCCTGTAGCATTACAAGTGTGCTACCAGTGCACATCCTGCAAATCCTAGAACCTTCTTAAGCCTTCTCAAGCCTCTCTACTCCATTGCACCACAACCAAGTCCTCCATTTTAGGGGGTTTAAAGGTGCACATATGCCTCCTGATGCTAGCAACTTTAACACATTTTCTCCCTTTTGACCTCAACCTTCAGTTCAAGGGCTAAGTTAGCACTTGATATTTGTTGATAAGTGCTCTTTAGTTATGAATCATCCTTAAATACTGCTAATCATGTTGGAGACTGCTGTATAGAAAAAGTAAGTGGAAAATGAATGCTTTCTTATAGAAGACTGTTGGGTGCTATCTTCTATGTTTTCAGGAGCTTTGATACAAAATGAACTTACACCTGGCTCTTCAGTAAGATTTCTTTGGACCTATTCAAAGGATTGATAAATAGACGTGCCTAAGAAATTTGTAATTGGGCCTCTCTGGTGACCTCGGGGTTAAATCTCAGCGCTATTACCAGGAAGGCCTGAGTTTAAATGCCTAGCCAGGGAGTTGACCCACCTAGTGCAGCAGACCTCTTCTGCCCTGCCTGCCTCTCCCAAGCAGTTTATTTCAGTTGTGCTCCCTAATGTCTCTGGTGAATCCTCTCACCACCACCCCCCCACGTCTGGCCTACACCCCAGTTCTTTAATGTAAAAAAGTAAAATAAATTTGTAATTGAATAGAAATTCTTTCATTGTTCTGCCGCTTTCATTTTGTAATGTAGATGACTGTCACCTGTTAGTATCCTTGCTTCGTGAAGGACACATTTCCCCTTCAGGAGCTTATAAAAAAATAGCCAGCCTGCTTTTTAATGTCAGGATAAAGAGAGTATCAACTAAAGTTGAAGTTGCAGGGAAATTGGAAGAAAAACTACAAAAAATGCACAAAAGTGAAAAATGTAACACCCAGAAATGAAAAAGGGACTCAGTTGTAATTGGTCTTGGTTTTCCCATAATTGATGAATGCAATTAACCAGTATTTTTTAGGGATTTTCATAGCTAGGTCCAAAGATAAAATTAGCCTGTAATTATCTTATTAATTTCCTATCCTTGTTTTGAAGCCAAGGTTATAACAGACTTGAATAGTTAAAGCAGCTTTCCTACTTTTATCTTATTCCAAAGTGTGTCTTATGTGTTTAAAGGAGGCTGGAAAGGAGAGATTGCAAGTCATGAAAAACTTTTGGGGATGAGGACTACATCCATTACCATGAGTATGGTGACAGTTGCTTCAAATATATGACATTTATTTTATGTCAATTATGCCTCAATAAAGCTGTAAAAAAAAAGCAGCTTAGGCCTTGGATCCATGCTTGGGCTCCACAATATCATGGTGGCACCCTGAATTCCCATATGGGGCACTGGGAGAGAACGTGCTTTGCCCACTGCTATTACCTGAAGCAAGAAAGCAGAAGATTACCATGGGGAAACCATGAAGACTGCCAGAAGAACAATCAAGACTATCTCTTGTGCAAATGGACAGATTCCATTGGAACGATTTCTGGAAAGAAATTTTTTATGTACTCCTGCAGAGCATCTCAGACAGCCTAAGATTCCGCCAGCTAATGACAGCAAAGTGGATCTGAAAGGGAAGCACATTGCCTTCACAACATATTGTCACAGCTGCTGGGATTAAAGGTGCCATGTATGGTGTGGACAATGGCAATGACTTGGAGCCTAAGTGAATCCTCAGACACCCAGCCTGTTGGGACATGTGAAAAGGAGAAAAAGAGAGAGCTTCGCCCTTCAGTCTTCCCCAGGTCCCAGATGAGTGCATCATCTTGGCCAATGTTCCTCTAAATGGATCTGAAATCATGACATTATTTAAGGGGAATGACATGACTAACTTTAAATAGTTTAAAGTGGGAAGGAAACTTAGAAAGAAGTCTTATCTGATCGATCCTGCAACTATTGCTGATAGGAAGGGACATAAAGTTTATATTACATCTGATAGCTAGCTAGGAGCTTTTGATTATTGCTTCAAGCAATTCTTTGTTATTTTCCTACTTGGGTAATGTCACTTTCTGGATGTATTACCACCATCAGGAAATAATGATGCCATTACAAAAGTATACAACGTGCAATCTCCTTCCACAGTGACTCAACATTCAACAGGGTCTATAGGAAATTGGTGCCAGCTGGTGAAGAAAGTAAAGCCAAGCAAAATCTGCCTGGACTTCGGTCCCCAAGAAATATAAACATCTTTGAAATGTTTCCCTGACCAAAAAAATAGTAATTATACCTTCAAAAAGGCTCAAAAGTAGGAAAAAAGGGAAGGTGACCCCATCTTGTATTCTCCTACATCTCACTTTATGTGAAGGTGCTAGCTACAGCCCTTGGCCTTCCATCTGGTAAAGGATGACATTGCTAAGACAACTCCTGAAGTGAGGCCTGCAGTCTGTGTCTCTGGAAATAACATGGAAACTCTGGTGCCCACCCCAGATCACCACAGACAACCACAGTTGTCTTCACACTCCTGGACCTAGGGGGTGGGCCCTCAGGCAGGCCACACACAACTGTGTGGATTGTGATCTATGAGCTAGTCCCTCTGTGGACTCCTCCACAGAGGAGACGTGGTTGCTGCCTCCTCTGATGGGGAAAATATTCTGTCCATTCTCCATTGAAAAACACCTACTCAAGATAAAATGACAAAAATAAATCAGCAGAAGCTATCAGGAAACAAAAGTGCCAAACAACATTCTCAGAAGCCTCCACTTTTTTCTGTGTCTAAGCACCTCACACTAAGAGTTTTATATCTCAGATGCAGCATTATCGTAGGAAGAAATGACATGCCTATGTGCTTGAAAGTCTTTCTGGAAAAGCCACAGATGCAGTCAACTAACTTTGCCCTGAGACATGAACTCTTACATAACTATAAGAATTCTTTAGTCTGTGTCAGCTCCATCAAGCTCAAATCTAGTTCTGAATGAACTGTCATCGATCTCTACCAAGGACAATTAGCGCAAGTCAGTAAAATCCATCTGCAGAGGGGAAAGAAGTCTCAGGTCAACACCTGGGCCTGACTTCAGTGAGCTGAAACAAGGTTCCCCCAGGATTTCTACAATGGTCTGTAGACAAAGTAATGCAAGTTGTAAGAGAAGCATCTCTTTAAACGTGGGCACGAATTGAAAAGATCTTCAGCAGACATGAAATGGATGGAGGTTCTGCTGTGATTCTGGAGTTAATATGCTGAGATACAGAGGCTGAAATTGAGGACAGCGATAAAACGAGAGCACCATTCCAAAGACTTGACAATCATCAAGGACTTCCATGTCTGTTCAGACTGTACGTCTTCTCAGGTATCCTGACGCCTTCTTAATTGAAAAGCACATTTGTTGCCTGAGGTAGTCTTCATTTGGCAGGAGGCTTCCCTGCAAATTTAGAACACTAAAATCGATTTCTCTAAAACATGACAGTAAATAGCATATTCAAATTGGTAGTTCTATGTACAGACGTGCCTCAATTTTATTGTGCGGTGCACTTCATTATACTTTGCAGATATTGCATATTTTACAAATGAAGGTTTGTGGCACCTTGGCCAAGTCTGTCTATTGATACCATTTTCCCAGCAGCATGTGATCACCTCATGTCTCCATCACAGTGTAGTAATTCTCACAGTGTCGCAATCATTTTCACTGTTATTATATCTATTATGGTGATCTTTTGTCAATGATCCTTGATGTTACTACTGTGTTCTGGGGCACCATGAGCCACCCAGAGGTGGCGTCAAACTTAGTGCTTATGCTCCAAGTCCTCTACCAACCAGCCCTTCTCCTTTGCTCCCCCTCCTCTCAGGTTTCCCTACTGCTTGAGACACAGCAATATTGAAATTAGGCCAGTTAGTAAACCTAGAATGGCCTCTAAGTAGTTAAACAAAAGGAAGAGGAAGAGTTGTAAGTTTCTCCCTTTAAATCACTAGGGATAATTAAGCTTAGCTGGGTAGCAAGTTGAAAGAAAGGTAGGCTAAAAGCTAGGTGTTCCCAATGAGTTAGGCAAAATGAGAATACAAAGGAGAAGTTCTTGGAGGAAATTATAAGGACTACTCCTTAAAATTACAGATGATATTTCAAATCATAAAACACACAAACGATAAGAAAGAAATAGCCTGATTGCTGATACGGAAAAAGTTTGAATGTTCTGAACAGAAATCAATCAAACCAGCCACAACATTTCCTTAAACTGAAGCCTAATCTGAGCAAGTTCTTAACTCTCATCAGTTCTATGAAGACTGAGAGAAGTGATGAGGCTACAAAGAAGCTTCAAGCCAGCAGTCAGCTCATGAGATTTAAGGGAAGAAGCCATGTCCATAACATAAAAGTGTGAAGTGAAGCAACAAGTGCTTGTGTAGAATGTGAAGCAAGTTATCTAGATCATCTAGCTAGGTGGTGTCACAAAACAGGCTTTTATTGGAAAGCAATGTCAAGTAGGGACTTTCATAGGGAATGGGGAGAAGTCAAACCTGGCTTCAAAGCCTCCAAGAACAGGCTGACTCTTGTTAGGGATTAACACAGCCAGTGGTCTTGAGGTCAATGTTCATTTCCATTAAGAAAATTCTTGGGCCCTTAAAAATTGTGCTAAATCTATTCTGCTATGCTCTATCAATGGAGCAAGAAAGCTTGCATGACAGCACACCTGTTTATAACATGGTTTACTGTTTCAAGCTCAATGTTGTGAATTACCATTCAGGGGAAACAAATTTAGAGCATTATTGCTCATTGGTAATGCACCTGGTCACCGAAGAGCTCCGATGGACACGTACAATGAGGCCAATAAAAGAAGATCATGTCTGCTAGCACACCATCTATTCTACAGCCCATGGAAGAAGGAATAACTTCTACCTTTTCCTTGTTCAAGAAACACATTTTGCAAGGCTATAGCTGCCATAGATCGTGATTCAAATGGATCTGGGCAATATGGGTAAATAAACACCTTATGGAAAGGATTCATCATTCTAGATGTCATTAGGAACATTTGTGATGCATGGGAGGAAGTGAAAATATCCACACATTAGTTTGGAAAAGAAGTTTGGTGCAACCATATGAGTAGCTTGGAGGGATTCAAGACTTCAGTGGAGGAAGTCATTGCAGATGTGGTAGAAATACCAAGAGAAGTAGAATTAGAAGTGGTGCCTGATGATGACTGAATTGTTGCAATCTCATGATATAATCTTCAAGGATGAGGAGTTACTGTGCTTGAGCAAAGAAAGTGATTTCTTGAGATAAAATCTAATCCTGATGAGATGCTGTGGACATTATTAAAATGACAAAAAAATTAGATTTCATAAATTTAGTTAACAAAGCAGAAGCAGGGGTTGAGAGGGTAGACTTCAATTTTTAAAAAGTTCGAACATGGGTAAAATGCTATGAAACAGCATTGCATGCTACAAGAGAACTATTTTGTGAAAGTAGAGACAATTGAACAGGTTAAAAACTTAATTGTTGTCTTATTTTACAAAACTGCCAGGGCCACCCCAACCTTTAGCATCCACCAACCTGATCAATCAGCAGCCATCAACAAAAAGCTTATGGTTTACTAAGGCTCTGATTCTAGATAACACTTTTAGTAATAAAGTATTTTTAAATTAAGGCATGTACATTTTTTCAATACATAGTGCTATATATTTCTTATAATGCAGTACATTGTGAACAACTTTTATGTGCACTGGCAAGTCAAAATTTGTGTGAGTCTTGCTTTACTTGTTTCTTTGTGGTGGTCTGGAACTGAAAGTAGTATCTCTGAGGCATGCCTGTATCTTTTAATTTTATAAAATTATACAATTTGAAAGTATACTTAGGAAGGCTGAAAAAGTTTTGATGTTCACAAACACAAATAGGGAAGCTAAATCCCAATAGTAAAATATCAGCGGTTAAAATTTCTGTAAATAAATCCACAAAATGTCACCTTAAGAAAAACTCAATACCCATATAAATCATGGTTTCTCAACTTGCCACTGTTGACATCTGGGGCCACCTAAGTCTCTGTTGTGGGAAATCATTTTGGGTGTGCTAGGGAGTCTGTCTGCTAAATGCCAGTGGCATTTCCCCTTCCTCTTCAATTGTGACACCAAAAATGTTTCCAGATAAATGTCCCCTAGGGGACAAAACTGTCCTTGATTGAGAACCACTAAGTTAGATATGCCATCTCTTTTGTGAATGTTTTATCTGTCTGTTGCTAAAAATGTCCCATTTGCTCTTTATCTACATCCAGACAGGGAAAGGCTATATATTTTTCTTTTCTGTTATTATTTGTATGCATTTTTAAAAGAAAAAACTTACAAACTTGGGTGAGGGGAAGTTACTTTAGGTCTGCATGAATTCAGACTCTGGCGTAAGGCTGGAAAACAAAGGCAAGTCGCTCTGTCCGTGTATTTAGAAAGACGGAGAAAGTACATTTGCAAATTAATCTTCTCTCAGAAACTGCGTGAGTGCTGTGACAGTGAAAGCCAGATGATAGAGATGAAGGGCAAGTCTTATAGGTCAGTTGCTCAAAACTCAAAAGTTGCACTTTCTATTACAGATTTTTTTTGAAGGCTATCTTTGGTATCTGGAAAACTCATAGATCTAACGGCACTCTTACAAGTCCCTGCACAAAACAAGAGAAGCTTAATTCTTTGTCCTTAGGGGCTGAGAGCATGCGCAGCTAGTCTTTCTGGGTTCCACTCTCCTCCCTTGAGCACTGGCTGATCCCTTGGAATGCTGTTCACAAGCGTGGACTCCAAATAACCTCTAAGCACTGATACTTTATTTTTGGGGATTTAGCTTTTCTATGCTACCTAACTGAGAGAGTAACTTAAGATTTCCCATTGACTAAGCCACAGACCAGGTTGGGTCTGGTCGAACTGGCATAATGAGCGCCACCTAACACGAGCTATATATATATACACTTGTCAGGCACAGAACCTTTTTCTGTAGGTGACACTTTTAAAGGTTGTCAACTTCAATCTAACATTGTATGATTGTACAAGTAGGTGACACTTTTAAAGGTTGTCAACTTCAATCTAACATTGTATGATTGTACAAGCCAACACTTATTGTTGCTAATTTTTTTTAATATGTGCCATTATTATTGGTGTTGGGTGGTACCCCATGATGGCCTTAATTAGTATTTCCTTGATTATGAAGGATATTGAGCATTTTTTCATATGCCTGCTGGTCATTTGCATTTCCTCTTTGGAGAAGTGTCTTTTAAGTTCTGCCCATTTTTTGACTGGATTGTTTACTTTGTTTTTCTTGGCTTGGGTGAGTTCTTTGTATATCTTTGTAATCAGTCCCTTATCAGTTGCATGGAGTACAAAAATTTTTTCCCAATTAGTTTTGGGTAGTGTCTTTTTTGCTGTACAGAAGATCTTTAATTTAAGGTTGTCCCAGATATTTATCTTTTCCTTCACTCTCTTTGCTTTAGGTGATGTGTCTTTAAAGATGCTGCTGAAATATCTGTCATGTAGTACTTTGCCTGTATTTTCTTCTATATGTTTTATGGTTTCAGGTCTTATGTCTAATTCTTTGATCCATATTGAGTTGGCTTTTCAGGAACTGGTTATTAAAAATAGATCAGACCAAGTCATAGAATATATAAAACTACCTATCTTTTGCAATTTGACAATTACACAGATATTGCTAAAATGAAATATTTTAGTATTATGTAATTTGAACATGACAGTGAGATGGAAATTTTTTTACAATTTTATTGCTGACAAACACAGCAATCTCTGAACTAAAACTATGAAGGAATACCTCAAGAAACTTGCTTTAGAATTCAAATTTTGCATAGGAGTGTATTCTGATGTCACAACTGCGATGAGAAAAGGACATTTTAGAAGAGTTACACAGATTGACAACTTGCAACTCATAATCATCAGGTTATAACGTCCTTCATTAAATCTTAGTAAGATACATGTCACTTAGTGTGTTTAATGATGCAGCAAAACCTAGTGTTGTAAATTTGTAATTATTCCTTTTATAGCACAATAATATGGACATGGAGTTATAACTGACACTGCCCATGGAGTTAGGATCCTGATGGAGTGGAAAAGTTACATTCAAGAATAAGCTGCAAGACAAATTCTTCTTGTTTCTACAAAATAAGAAATCAGTCTGGTTCTAATTTTTGAAGTGATAAGATCAGATAGTCTTGTTGTCTGCTACCTTCACTATCTTTACCGATTTATACTTTTAGGCAAGAAAGTACAGCAACATGTTTTTCCAAGAAACGTATGATTGAAGGGCAAAAACAAAAGAAGTTTGAAGAACAGTTTCATAGTATTTTGGCATGTTTTGTAATTTAACAATGAAACAAGGTGTGATCTTAATATTTTCAATCTGAAAAGTTACAAGCATTTGACAGAATGCTTTACATTTTATTTTTCATTAATAAGAGATCTAACTATTGGAAATCATAGCTGTAACTTTTATTGAAAGGTAGTTTTAATAAAAGAAAACCGAACTAGGGGCCTCTCTGGTGGCACAGGGGTTTAAGTCTCAGCACTATGAAGCTGTCCCCAGCCACTGCAGCATAAGCTCGATCCCCAGGCAGGGAGGGGACCCACATGGCACAGCAGACCTCTTCTGTCTTGCCCCCTGCTCTCCTCAGCAGTGTATTTCAGTAGATCTATCTGTTCTGCTCCCCGCTCTGTCTCTGGTGAATCCTCTCACCTCCCGCACCTCTGGCCTGTACCCCAGTTCTTGTATGCATAAGTAAATAAATCTTAAAAAAAAAAAAGAAGGCAGAAGTATAACTTTATGGCATTTGTGAAATTTTTGTGTATTTTGAAAATACAACATCATGTATTTCATTTTGGGTCTCAAAAACGAATTATCTTAGACTTGCTGAAACTACTTTAAAATTTCCACTTATATTGCAATAAACATACCTCTATAAAAGTAGTTTCTGAGTTTTTTAAAAAAGATTTATTTATGCATACAAGAACTGGGGTACATCCAGCGGTGTAGGGGATGAGAGGATTCACCAGACACAGAGTGGGGAACAGAACAGGCAGACAAACTGAAAGACACTGCTGAGGGGAGCAGCAGGCACAGCAGGAGAGGTCTGCTGCACCATGTGAGTCCCCTCCCTGGCCAGGGATTGAACTCGTGCTGCAGTAGCTGTGGATGCTTCACAGTGTGGCGCTTAACACCTTGTGCCACCAGGGAAGCCTAGTTTCTCAGTTTTTATTGTATTTTATTAAAATATCAGTCCATAATGGATAGGAAATTCAAAAACGTTAAAACTGGTATTTTACCTTTGACAATTTGAGAAGCACTAGTTGAAAGGTACGGGGAAGCAAACAGCCCACCCCCAAATACGTCACTTTGGAATATTATTTGAATTCAAGTTACTTGAGAACAGACTCTCCTCTGTGTCCTTGTCAGCAGGAGATGAATTCCCCTTGTGAAAACTCCCCTTCTGTGACAGAATGCTAGAAGGCATCCTGGATTATCACCACATATAGGGTTTTGCAAAACACTTGTTACTTCTTTACTAATCTACAAACTTATTTTTCTTGTCACTACATCTTTGAAAGGTCTAAAAACAAAACGTTTAGGTCAGGTCCAGAGACCCTGTATCTTGGAACCCTCAAATATGTGCAATTAGATTTTTTTTCTTCTGTTGTCTATTAGACTAGCCAAAGAACCTGGAAAGGGGAAAATTACTCTTCAAAGTTTCTCTGTGTTCTTTTGATTTAGGTCACATTTTCATCTCAGTGTTCATTACTAGTCTCCTTTCTTTAATATATTGGTTACCTCAAGAAATATTTCCATGTTGACAAGGATTCTCTCATAAAAAGGCTTTTCAAGGCTCAGAAATCAAGCTTTTTTAGGCCTGTTGGGAGACTTATGAGAATCAGCAAATCAGTTGAACTTAGAATAGAGTTCAGAAGTCGTGCTCAAATTAGAGATTTGTTCTATAATATTCTGAGAACAAAAGAAACATTGGGTGTATGTCCTATAGTACATTGCTGGGAGGAAGCTTTGAAGTCAGTCTGCATTAATTAAAGTCTTGATTCTGCTCCTACTTTCTATAGGATCTTGGGCAACTTAATTAAGTTCTCCGAACTTAATAGTAGGCATAGTCTCTTCACCTGTAAAGTGAGATAATAGTAATACCAGAGTGGAGGAGTAAATAAGATTGCATACAGAAAACTACTTAGTAGGAGGACAGGTGAAAACAATAATTGTTAGCTTTGGTTATTATGGTACAAGGTACTTTCATGTGCTGTTATCAAGTCCAACTTCTACCACAATCTATGAGGTGGCAGGAGAATGCTCTTAGCAACATTTTAACAAAGCGGGGATTCAGGCTGAGTATTAAATGGCCAGCCAAAAGCCTTCAGCAGACAGACATCTCATTTCCAAAGTCATGCTCACTCTTTTTACTGTCAAGTTCAGTGTTCCTTGCAAATGCAGTCTCAGGAACTGGCGTTTGCCACTGTGCTGGCAGTTTAATCCTTACCTTCCGCCAAGGCTAAATTGATTTCATTGTAGCTCGCATCTGTTGGGTCCAGCCATTCTCTCTGAATCAAGAAAATTTAAAAAAAGTATGTTACATCCTTGAAGCCAAAAGAGAGCCAATCAGTCTGCCTACAACTTCACATGAAATAGCAGCCACCTTACCCTGGAGAAGCCACAACCCAGCCCCCTTCAGTGACCTTCGTCTGAAGGTAGCAAACCTGGGTTCCTTTTGTTGCCTACAACCTCTCTCTCCCCCACATGCCTGAGCCTCAGAGGAACAGTTGGGAAGAGATCGCCATAAATCTTCAATTACCCCTTATGAGCCTGGCCCATTCCAGTTCTGCCTTCACAAGTGGCACCCCCTCCCCTCCCCTCCCCTCCCCTCTCCGTGTAGCGCCTTCAGTCCACTCTGGACCACAGAGGGACTTGACCTCGCTTCCATTTTATCATAAGAGGCCATGAAGAGTGACACCTGGCTTCACTACACGTATCCTGCATACCCTCTGGCACCTGGTCAATCACTTTTGGCAACTCTAGGTAACAGTTCTAGTTTCTCTCCCCCACCTCGCTCCAGGAAGGGGCCAAGCTTCTCTCTTTATGAAGTAATCATGTTCATTTCAGACTGGAATGACCGGTGGTTGTCTGCTTTCTACAGAGCTGGGTGCAGCCTAGATATGAATCACCCCTGTGAGAACCAACACTCCCCAACTGCCAGCCAACGGTCACCAACGATGACTGCCCCACCCCCTGCCTGGGAGGCAGCTCCCCCAGCTTCTAGAGCCCACCGGCCCCAACCACCAAGCCTGGGCGCACCACTGCTTGCAGACCCCCATTCCCTACTGCAAATCGACCCCGCCCACTGCACCTGCCACGCCCAGTGTCCTGCCCCCATCAGAACATCCCTTCTGTTCTCTGACCCCGCCCCTCCAACACAGCTCCTCCCCCTCCACACTCATGCCAAGCCGCCCCACCCCACCCTCTGCTGACCTGTGTTGCCACAGGTTGTTTTGGGACCTCTTACTTCACGGCCCCAAGGCATGCACAGCTTTACCCTTGGAGGGCTACGTTTGTCCACCTGACTTCTGAAGATGCCTTAATAGTCCTACCGGCATCTGCACCTTGGCTGGTGTGAGGACAATGTGGCTTCAAGACCTTTGCTCCAGGCAACTTTGCCCCAGGTTTTCTGCACTAGCTGTCTGAGGACAGCTGAGCAACTGAGAAACCGTGCTAGTGCCGAGCTCAGTCGGGCGAATACACTTTTAAGGCACCAAGAAAACTGACCCTGAGTTCTGGCAAGGGCAAGGGGCGGGTCTCGGTGCAGCCAGGTCATTACTGCAGTGACCAGGATGGCCACCGACAAACAGGTCTTCTTTTGCAGAACCAGACTCCTGAGAACCAGGCCTGAGTGAGCAGGCGTACCGGTAGGTAAGTAACGGGCCTGACTGGTCCCTGGGCCCCAAGGTGAAACTTGGGTGTGCCCCTTTTCCTCGTTGTAATCTTCCGGCCCGCTGGGCCTAAGTCCACTGTGTTTCCCTCCCTTCGGTAACATTCCTTCCAAGAGTAAGCTGATACCCACATACCCCCAGACAAATTGCTGAGAATCTGGCCCAGAGACCAGCCCTGTGTGCAGTAGAGGCCCTTGTGTGGCTAAGGGTCTTGGTTCAAGTCACCTGAAACTTTCAGGATTCGATTTCAGGGAATCAAACCGGGGCGGGGGCAGGGATGCTTCCTTTGGCAGAGTGAGGGCCAAAGGGCTCTTAACATCCCCTTCAAGTCAAGAGAAGAAGGCATCAGGTGGCGCCCACAGGTGTTTGCTGTGGGTTCTGGTACGCCTGAGCTCTCTGGGGGAGTGACCAGGAGAGAGGGGCGACACTAACTGCATCTGCTCTGATAGCAGCTGGGTGGCAGGATTGCTGCAGAGAAGTGATCCTTAACTGGTACTGTGGCCATTCTGGTAACCTTAACACACATCCTTTCAGTGGAGCTGTGGAAATGGAAATCCAGGAAAGTTGGAGACAGGGAAGCAGGAAAGTTGAGAGAGTGACCGGAAACCACTTGTCCATTTTTTAGGCTGTGTGGTATTCCACCACCCTCTGCCTAACCTCAGTGTGAAATCTGTGAAAAGTGCCCATTTTTGGTAGTGAACTTTTGTAGATTTTTGTGAGCAAATTTTAGTTTTGTTTTTTCTTAGTGGTGCTAAGGGGGAGGATTCCTGTTCTGTCATATTGTGGTTCCAAAGGTTTTAGAATAATGATTCAGATTACTTGTGCTCCCTGTTACTTATTAAATGTGAAAGTTTTCATAAAGGATTTGACATGCGTGAGACCATGACGGTAAAATGAAATCAAATATGTAAGAGCGCCTTTGAAAATTCTAAAACTCTAGAATTCTAGAAACTCAAAAGAATTATCATTCTTTTTCAGTAATTGAACCATGTTTATGTCTCCACCTTAGGGTTTGTTTATTACATTACCCATATTGAAAAAGGAAAATACCCTTCTTTGCTCTCCTCCTTTTTGAACTTGATTTCTCCTTAAAGATACTTTCTTCTTTATTTTTAATTACATTATTTTTTCTTGAGGTGGTGATGTTTTGCAATTTAAAGGTTGTAAATGCTTTAGAGATATAGGTTCATACCTCTCATATGTTTGTCACTTCATGTTTTAGGGCTCGTTTCTCAATCTGTGTAAGAGTCTGATAACTAAAGCAAGGAGAGGTCTACAATTATAAAATCCTCTATTAAAGTTTCACTCTGGGGCCCCCCCTGGTGGCACAGTGGGTTAAGCAATGCACCATGAAGTAAACCGAGTCACTGCAGCACGAGTTCGATCCCTGCTACTGGCTGGGGAGGGGACCCACATGGCGCAGGTAGACCTCTCCTGCCTCGCCCGCTGCTCCCCTCAGCAGTGTACTTGGTAGTCTGCCTGCTCTGCTCCCCACTCTCTCTGGTGGATTCTCTCACCCCCCACACCTCTGGCCTGTACCCCAGTGCTTGTATGCATAAATAAATAAAAATCTTAAAAAAAAATAAAGTTTCACTCTGCTACCTCCCCACTATGTAAGTAAGTGGAAGTTGTTCCTTAAAGATTTTCAACCAAGGCTGAGAGGGTAAAGACTGACCAGGTGAAAACTACTAATATCCCAAAGAAAAAGAGTGGACGTGGAGGATTTCCATTGCCTAGGCCAGTTAGGTCTGGGAGTTTGTTTGCACCAGTGTGGGGAATGTGATGGGAGTAGGAGAAAAGATGAATGAAGGGTCATTTGGACTAACCAATCAGTAGGGGGAGAAAATGATTAAGAATAGGGAACAAAATTTTCATAACAAAAACATCAGAACTTGTGGACAAGTACAAAGGAACTTATATGAACATGGTACTAAACACTTGTCATTGGAAAGTTGAAGAAAAGTGGTGTTTATGGGAGCTGGAGAATTGGGGTGATCATTGGGGCAGACTTTGCTTGAGAGGATGGCCTTTCTTGCCTTTTGATAGACGTCATTTTTCATTTCTGGAAATTTAGTTATATTTTTTTCCTGCCTCTGTTTATTTTCTCTTTCTAAACAATCCTCTATAAAAAGATAGAGAATATTTTTATTATTAGTGTTTGTGTATTAAATAAAGAGTGAGAACTGGATATTTTACATTTTCCTAAAATGTTCACAAAGTTATTAGTGCATACACTCCCCGTGGATAGTTCCCCCTCTAATTAAATTTGCCTCTTCTTTCTAACAAAATGGAAACATGCCTGGCTTTTTCCTGAGACCAAAAACGGGGCACCCCCATAGATTTATGGCTCATGGAAGTTTTCTCACTTTTTGTTTTACTTTTGTAATGTCTAATGAAGTAAAATGTTATATAACATCTAATTAGTAGCCCCACAACACGATATCCCTTTATTAAATAGTTAATATAACATTTTCACTTTTTGCTGTATTCAAGGGCTCACTGATAACATGAGGACCCCTCCCACGAGGGAAGGACAATTTGTTTTACTTAGTCTACAATTTAAATATTTGTTTTTAACAGAGCTCTTACGGTCAATTGTCACTTGTACTCTTTGCAACTTTGTTTTAATATCCCATTAAAATGATCTAAGCTTATATATATATAAGCTGCAACACCACATACTTCTTTTAACAGCCACTCCCACAATTCTTGAACATTAAGTGTATGTGAGAAATGACAGCACAACAGTAGACTAAATTCCATAGTGCAATGCATTTATGTCAGTGTCTTCAGGGTTTAGTTGAAGAGGGAGTAGACTTCTAAAAAGAAAGTCATTTTCCTGCCCTCTATAATTTATAACCATGAATTTTTGCATTTATTTTTTGGTTACATATTTGAAATTTCTTTCTGAAATGGGCACCATCAGAGAGTGAATGTAGATGAGCCATGTCCACTTCCATTTGGCCAAATTATAACTTTGCGGAACAAGTCAGTAGCTGCCTCCATGTTTCCTTTCTGTACTTCAATAGTTCCTGTGATTTGATAGGCAAAATCACACTTAATATCAATTTCAATAGCTTTGTCAATAAACTCCAAGTCCCTATCCAGATCTTGTTTCACTGAAATTGAAGTAAACTTTATGAACATATGTTGTACTATTGTCTGGTTCCAAACCAACACATTTATTATATATTTTATCAGCTTTAAAAAACTGTTATGGATGTGTTAGTGTTTGGGGATGAATTGCATAGCCTTCAGCACACCTTGAAAATTTCTTTATGATGCTTCACAACCTTCCTTAAATTGTGAAAAATTGTCTCTTCAGTATGCCTGGCCATTAAGTGCAAACTATTTCTGAGATAGTGGCAGAGCAGACTCAGGTCTTCATCTACTATATTTATCAAAATCTGCCACTACTTCTTCAACTTAATCAAACAATATTTTCAGCTGTCCTTGGTTGTGAAACATCTGCATTCTGAGGATTGATGTCAGCAGTTATGTTAAAACACCAAATAAACTGCAAAGTCTGATGTTAGTGTATGTACATGCTGTCTTTTTCAGTGAGAGCATTTTGCTGAAAGCTTCACATTAGCTTCTTTCAAACTAATGTCCTAATCTAAATCTGGCTTGGTTATTTTGGCATTGCCAATAAACAGGTAGAAGGTGGCTAGTGTTAACAACACTTCTGCTATGTATTTTCCAAAAGCATCTATTTCTTTTTAGTATTCTCTTATGATTTTATCATAGTTTTCTTCTTCCATATGTTGTTTGACCTTTAAGTATCTTGAAGTCTCCTTCTTTCCTTTTCCATGTCTTTATTTTCATCAACGCCTCTCCTTTAAGTATGGGTTGAGAAATGTCATCCATGAGAGAACTGAAGTAAGAAGAGATAAACTATGGAGATGACATTAAAGCTCACAATTTAGATTACCAGTTTGCTACAGAAGGATATAACTTAAGAAAAACCAGAAGAAAGTAATGCATAAAGCAAAGTATTTGGGAAAAAGCTCAGAACTTCCATATCTTCTCCAAGCATGCCGCTTTCCTTGACATGTTCTTCTCTATTTGGAAGCCCTTGATTTAAATATTAATGCTATCTAAGAATGCCTTCAACAAAAATGCTCAGAATAATGCTTCACCAAATTATCTGGGCATACCATAGCCCAGTCAATTTGACACATAATATTAGCCCTGGCATGTTACATAGAAGTGGCATTATAGAGCATATACATATACATATATATCAGCATATATATATACACTCACATATATATATAAAACAGAAAAATAGTTCTGAAATTCATCTATGCTGTTGCATGACTCAGTAGTTTCCCTTGTTATTTCTATGTAGTGTTCCATTATATTAACTTACTGCAGATTATTCTTCTATTGATGGATATCTGGAATGTTTAAAGGTTTTGGCTACTAAATAAAGCTAAGAAAGTTATCTACAAGGCCTTTTGTAGATGCTCTTATTTCTTTTTGATAAATACAAAGAATAGAATAGGTTGCACATATGGTATGTGTGTATTTTCCTTTTTAAAGAAATTACCAAGTTGTTTTCCAGAGTGGTTGTATCATTTTATATGTCCACAAGCACTGTACAGAATTTGCTTGGTATTTGCTGCCAACATTTTTTGCAATTCTGGAGAGTGTGTAATTCAATCTTATGGATTTAGTTTGTATTTCCCTAATGTTTAATGACATTGAGCAACTTTTCTTTTATGTATTAGCAATTCATATTTCTTCCTTTGTTGATAAGATCTTCTTTCAGTACTTTAAAGATGTGGTTCTCCTGTCTTCTTGTATTTGTGGTTTCTCCTGAGAAATTCACTAATATTTGGATCATTGTTCGCCTGTATATAATGAATGCCTTTTTTCTCCAGCTGCTTTTAAGAATTATTTAATTATCTTGGGTCTTATTTCTTAAAAAGGTTTTATGCATTTATGCATATAAGAGCTGGGGAACAGGCCAGAGGCACTGAGGGTTAGAGGATTCATCAGAGACAGAGTGGGGAGCAGAACAGGCAGATCAACTGAAATAAACTGCTAAGGGGAGCAGTGGGCAAGGCAGGAGAGGTCTGCTGTGCCATGTGGGTTCCCTCCCTGGCCTGGGATAGAAGTTATGCTGTAGTGACTGTGGAAGCCCCACGGTGCAGTGCTCAACACCTTGTGCCACCAGGGAGGTCCTATCTTGGATTTTAGAGATTTAGAGATGTGTTGAGGTGTTGCTTTCTTTGAGTTTATTCTGTATAAAGTTTGTTATGTGTCTTAAATCTGTAAATCTGTCTCTCACTAAATTTTTTATCACTGTTGCTAAAAATATTTTTTTCTGTTTCAATATCTTTCTCCTCTCCCTATGAGATTCAACAATTATAGCTTGTTTAATCATTAGATGTCATTCCCAGATACCAGACTTTCTGTATTTTCCCTCCAATCCTGTTTGATAGCATGGATAATTTTTATTGTTCTATAGTCAAGTTTTTTTTTATCCTTTTCTATTATCATATCTATTCTGATATTTAGTCCATCTGGTCATTTTTATTTTTCATATCTCTGTTGATGAATTGTATAATTTCACTCTTTTCAAAGGTATTTTCCCTGACCTTCTGAAACATAGATGTATTATTAGTTGCTTTCAGGTCTTTGATAATTTAATCTGAGACCAGTATGTGTAGAATGATTTTTTTCCCTCCTTGGAATTTAGTCCTGTTTTCCCGGTTGTGTGTGTTAAGAGATTTTGAATTGTATCTTGGACATCTGAATGTTATGTATTATAGACTCAAGCCCTGTTGTAAGCCTCTGAAGAATTGTTGATGTTTTCTGTTTTAATAAGAAATCAACTAGGTTCTGTTCAGACCATATGTTCTGTTTAATTTCTTGTTTTATAACAATTTAAAAACATGTATATCCTTCCACTTGATTTTGGAAATTTCCATAAGAATCAACAATAATTAATCAATTTGCCTTGCCATTTTATCATTTTAGAATTCATTTCCTCCTCATCCTGTGCCTCTAATCCAGTCACTTCAAATATAACACTTAATAAAAAGAGGAAAAAATGTTCCCTTTTAGGTTAGCCCACTAAAAAGTGCTTTATTAAATCTATTTCTGACTGTGCCTGGAGAAGCAGTAGCTTCCAGAGTCTTCCAAGTTTGAGTGTTTTTTTTTACTGTCAGTTCATTTTCTACACTCTTCACTCATAATTCTTCATAAATTCCATGCTCAATTTAATCACACTTCAAGGATTCAGAATTACATTTAAAGTGCACAATGTTAATCAGACTCACTAACTTTCTATCCAGAGCTAAATCCTGCTTACTTTTCTAATCTGAATGCAAAGATCCAATTGTAGCCTCTGGTGTGTCTTCCTCATAAGCTCCCACCTGCTCCCTCAACTGATGTTCTTTCCCTAATTGTTCTCTTCTGACCACCTATTAGGGACACAACTCAGCAGTCTTCATTTGCTTTCAAAGCTTTTACTGTTTTTTATTCATAACAATCACATTTGGATTTTGAACACATGCTAAGGATTAAATTATTAATGAAATGTGCATGAAAGTTCTGACTAAAAAAACACAGAGACTTTACTCTTTTATAACTGTGAGATCCCTCTAGTTACATAAGCAGACACTACAGCTCCTTAATATTCACACCGGAGTTTGAGATTGAATGCTTTATAATTAAGCATTAAATATATTCTATATACTGTGGAAAGGAAGATACTTATAAATGCTGTGTCACTCAGAAAGAAAAAAAATGATTTCCATTATATTATCCAAGTTCTTGCTTCAGACTGCTGCTCTGGGATCCATTGCTGTACGTGGAAAAAAATTTGAAAGGAACAGTAGCTATGTCTTTGTTATACCATTAAAAACTCCTGATAGTTTTGGCATTTCAGAACATAGTAAGTTGAACATTTCACCACATCTTGGAAAAGGTATTAAGCCTATAGAACTTCTTTTGGGAATAGCTTGCAACAGAGGCTTATTCTGCCATTTATTTATTCTGCATTATCAATGCTTACTAAGTGGCTCAAAGGAATTAGATTTTCAAAGAACTTTTGCAATTTATAGGGAAAACTGGACTGTTCAAATATTTTTTTGAAAAAAGCGATACTAATATTCAACTCAACGACTATTGAATGATTGTACTAAGAGTGTTAGCTCTGACAGAAATGACAAAAAACAGCCAACACAATACAAACATTGTAGGAGCTATGAAATAACTAGGGGCTCATTGAGGAGAACATATAATCTGAGAGGAAACCTGAGCAAAACTATGAACTATTGGGAACAATATCTCTTAACAGGAACAGGGCTGCATGAGGCTGTCCAGGAAAATATCAAAGTCCAGGAAGATAATTCACTGCACACAGTGAAACAGAGAAACAAACTACACAGACATGAAATTTATGTAATTTTTTGTAATTAAAAATATATATATATGAAATCGTAATCTGACAGAGAAAGGTTAAGGTTTTAACATACACCTAAGGAAAAAGTTATCCCAAGATGCTAGGAAATGAGTGACTGACCTGATGCTTTCTCTTCACTTGGGACTGTGCTGGGAATACTCAGCCAAGAGGGCCAAGTGATTCTGAGACTGATATATTAATATATCTGTTATTAATACCAGAGTTTAAGCTGAAAAGAGTCTTGGGTAGGAACAGGGTGGAATTATCTCCAGTCACAGTTCCAGGTAAGGCAGAAAAGCAGATAATGGCATAGGAAGGGAATTTGTTCAATTTGAGGAGGACACATACAGGTTATTCTGAGATTTTAAAATATGTAATCAGCCATTCGTTTCTGCCGCCCATGAAGAAAGTAGTGTCACCTTGTCCAGGTAGCACTATCATAAGCAATCTAGTGAGACTTCTGACTTCCATGTCACTGCGTCCTATGTCTTTACTTTTAGAAGTAAAATGGAGTTAGAGAAACCATTTGCAGAGTCCAAAAGACTGAGAATCCACTAGAACTCTGAAAGGCGATTTATCGATGAACTCCTCATGAAAATCCAGCAGAGGCTAGAAAATGCCCATACAAGTTAATATCCAATGAGAGTTTCTTTGCTGGTTTACCTTTGTTTTAATTCTGAGGTCTCTCTTGATATTTCTTTTTTTAAAAAAAAAATAATTATTTTTATTATTATTATTATTATTATAATGTTTGCTTTCTTTTGTATGTGTTGTTCTCTTGGTATTTCTCAACGGGTCCTCAGTGATGGTCTCAGTGGCCTAGAGGGTACCAGTTCCCACCAGCCAGTCTTTTGCTCATGTGATCTCCGTTTTTCTATAGTCAAGTGGCTGAGATACCACCCTTCAGATGTTCTCACCAACCTCTAAAACTCAGCATAGTTGATACTTAAGCTCATGACTTTTCTCGGTTTATCTCCTGTCCATGGAACCACCATTCTTGTTGATCTAAGCTACCTACTGAGCCTCGTTTTACTGCGTAAAGCTGACATATGACTGGAGCCTCCTGCATTCCTGTTAGTTATCTTGTCCCTTTCATCAGACACACCATTTAGTCACAACACTTCCTTGGTGGCAAGTGCCGATGATGCTTCACAAGGCTTCATGTATAGCCTTCTTCCTACTTACTTGAATGTTTGGGCTCTCTATGATCATGCCCCACTCACCCTGTTTTCACCTATGCACCACACCCCAACAGGAGTTAGCTGAGGAGCTTAGACCCCTGTGTCCTGCTCATGAGTACCCTCTCTCTCCACACCCAGACCCCACCATATATATGACGTATTTGCAGGTTGGCCGGCACCTGGCATTGCACATTCTGCAAAGCCTAGTTACTAGACTAGTTCAAGCCACTTCGTTTGGCCTTCCTAGAATTGTCTATCTTACAGTATGACAATCTAGTCTTTGTTTATAGTGTTCTAAGAAAAATATATGGGCTTCATGGCCCCAGCAATTCTAAAAGAGCATTTAATCTATTTTAATCTCAGTAACTGGTCCAGATACTACATTAGCACTTAATTAATAAGTTTGTTGATAAATGTTGATAATGGTTGTTCCATATTCAGCCAAGTGTTTTATCTCTAATCATGATGCGTCATTTTGGAGATGCTTGTGTACAGACAACATAGGAAATCATTAATGTATTATATAAATATCACTTGAATAAAGGTTATGTCAGCTGTATTAAATGAGTTGGTTAGTTTTCTTTCTCTAGTTTCAGATGTGTTATAAAACTTGCTTTAAACTGGTTGTTGACATTTTTAAGGGTAGACGTGACTGAGGATAAAATTTCACTAATGTCAATGTTCTTGGTTTATGTGGGTATTCACTTTCTCTTTGAGTTAATTTCAATAACGTTTCCTAAATATATACCTTTTTGATATTGGTATCATAAGCCCAGTTTATAGATGAGAAGATTTAGGTTTAAAAGCAGTGCTGGATACTATGGAAGAAAGTGTGATGGCTCAAAATTAAAAATATTTTACACATGATCCAGTAATTCTGCTGGGTATATATTTAAAAGAATTCAAAGTGGTGAACTGAAAAAGTATTTCTATAACCATGTTTATAGCAGCATTGTTCACAATAGGCAAAGATGGAAACAACTCCAGTGTCTATTAATGGTCAAATGTGTAAATGAAATGTGGTATATACATATAATGGAATATTACTCAGCCTTAAATAAGGAAGGACATTCTGACACATGCTACAGCATGGATGAATCTATAGGACATGATGTTAGGTGAAATAATCCAGTGACAGAAGACTAAATACTGCATGATTCCATGTATGTGAGGTAACTAGAGTAAACTCATACAGAAAGAAAATAGAATGGTTGTTGTCAGGGTTGAGTATAGGTGGGAATAGACAGTATTTAAAGAGTAAAGAGCTTCAGTTTTGCAAAATGTAAAAAACCCTGGAGCTGAGTGGGGTGATAGTTTTACAACTGTATGAATGTGGGTAATGACACAGAATTGCACACTTAAAAGCACTTAAAATGTTAAGTTATGTCACCTGTATTTTGCATTTAAATCTAACATTAGTCCTGGGTCATTAGATTGATCAAACCCTTGGGCAACCTGAAATAGGTTTTGAAAAAAAAGTCTGCTATGTCAATAAAGCAAGGAAAGATTTGATTTCCAACTGACTTGTTGCATGTCTTTGAAGATGTAGATTTTTAAAAATTTGAATCTTCTGGCAACAAGAGAAGGGGCATTAAACTTTTTAGGCCCTTGGAACCTAAACTGGGGTTCCAGGTTTAGTAAATAAATACAGGATGTCATGCACTTTGTGGGACATACCTACACTAAAACATGCTTGTCCTATTTAACTGGATGCTTGTCTTTTATCTGACTACTTTAGAGGTCTGAATCCATTCTTGCTGAGAGGTCAAGGAACCACATGAGGTCCTGTAATGAGAGTCTGACCTGGAATCCAGGCTCTTTAACTATCATGACATCCAAACCCAAGTCTCTCCTCTGCTCCTTGAAAGGTCAAAGCGAAAAGATTTTCCTTTGAGAAAGGCCTTGTTAATAGTTATGACCATAAGAGACCCAAACTTTCTTTAGGAAGAGTAGGGAAGAGAAAGGCAGGAGAAAGGGAAGTGGGAGGCAGGGTTCAAAGTCGTGACTTCTCTAAGTCTGCTTTTTGTCCTATTTTGGATCACTCACTAACCCAATGTATGTGTGTGTGTGGTTGGTGGGGGGGAGGTAGGTGGGTGGGTAGGACTCAGGTCTAGAATGTCCAAGCTGTCAACTCTCACTGTAGGTTTCCATAGAAACTTGAATGGAAAGGCCACCTCTGCCACAATGAGGGATCTTGTGCATTTTCACTGCCGAGATGGCAAATGCACCTTTTCTAGTCCAGCTGCCCAAGAGAGCTGCTTTTACACAGCAGGAGTCTGTACTCCTTAGATTGCAAGGTGCTGCAGAACAGTTGGTGCTTCCCAATGGGATGGATCTTTTTTTAATATTAAGGTGATGGTGCATGGGTGAATTGGTGGTGGAAATTCCACAGGGACTATACCTGATGTCAAATATTTATAAATAAAGATATAAGATAAAATACCTTCATGCAGACATTTAACTGGGAAGGAATCATACATTTCAGAGGTGCAATCATGAGGTGCAGATCACAACAAAAAGAATTATCAAGGCACACAAGAGAGAGAAGGACCAGGACCTCAGGTAGCTTCTTTGTCTAATTAGAATCTCTCATGGACATAGACATAGAATTTGGATGTATCACCTTTTCTATTGGAAAAGTGGGTTATTTCTTAGAGTGGTAGAGACCTCTCTTCAAGTAAGCATTTCAAAAAGCAAATCATTTTTCTGAAGTCTATTCAGAATAGCAATGAGTCATTCTGACATCAGCCGTGGTCATAGAGAAGATCTAAATGAGACTTTAGAAATAAGGGTTTAAAACTGCTAAATCAATAAATAGAATATATATTTGTGGCAATTAAATTTTCCTTCTTTGGAACTTACACACATTCTCCTAGAAAAAGGAGCTGTCTGGGAAACTCGCGCTCCAAGGTAAATATAAAATGAACAAAACAAGAGTTAGTTAGCTATGATGCCCTTTA
This sequence comes from Galemys pyrenaicus, assembly GCA_019455555.1. Classification (NCBI taxonomy): domain Eukaryota; kingdom Metazoa; phylum Chordata; class Mammalia; order Eulipotyphla; family Talpidae; genus Galemys; species Galemys pyrenaicus. Next base: position 4,161,396 of record JAGFMF010011493.1, read on the forward strand.
ATGAGGCACTGTTGGTTTACAACACTGCATGATTTAGAGGTATAGGATATCAACTCTGCAGATAACGGCATTGCCACACCATACTCACCATGGTCCATTGGACCTGCTTTTTACTTCCTTTTCTCCCTCTAGCAGCATCAATTCTGCAGTCAGATTTCTGGACCTTGTTATTGGCTCAGTTTTATCTGACCTGTTTTATTTCTCTATTCCACATAGAATAGAAACTATAGTGTATTTATCTTCTGACTGACTTTGCTTAGTTTAGCCCTTCCAGTTCCATCATTGTTGTATTGAGTTCATTTTATTTTATAGCTTAATAGCATTCTATTGTGTATGCATACTGAATCTTTCTAATTCACTTATATGGCATTAGGCACTTAGGTTATTCCTATAAGTTGGCTGTATAAATAGTGCTACAGTGAACACAGGAGTGCACATACTCCTTAGAATTAATTTTTGGTATTCTCTAGATACCCAGGAGTGGAATTACTGGATCATGTGGTAGATATATATTTTTTTAACTTTAGATGATTTTAAAAAATATATTTTTTCTTACAATATTTGCTTTCTTTTCTAGGTGTAGTCCCCATAGAAATTCCATGACCAATTCACCTGTGCACCATCACCATGTGTTCTTCCCGTCCCGGCCTTGATACCAATCCCTCCCTGTTCCCTACAGCATGTCTCTGATTTGTCATTGTTTATTTTTGTCTTGTTTTGTTATGACTTTTGTTGTTGTTATTTTTTTCCTTGATCTCCCATATTCCTCCTATAAGTGAGACCCTCTGGTATTTTTCTTTTTCCTTCTGACTTACTTCACTGAGTATAATCTCTTCGAGCTTTACCCATGTTTCTGCAAATGGCACTAGTTTATCTTTTTTGATTGCTGAATAGTTTTCCATTGTGTATATAAACCACATCTTCTTGATCTTAGTCATCTATTTTTGGTCATTTGGGCTGATTCCAAGTCTTGCCTATTATAAATAGTGCTGAATTAATATTTTTGTGTCCTTTTGGTAGATCTATTTTTAATATTTTTGGAAATCCCCTACTATTTTCCATAGGGGTTTGACCAATCTACATAACCCTATGTACAATACATAGCATTATACAAGGGTTCTTTTTTCTCCATGTCCTCACCAACACTTGTTATTTCTGATCTTTTTGACTCTCACTGTGGGAGAAGTATCTCGTTATGATTTTGGTTTGCATTTCCCAGATGGTAAGTAATGATGGGCATTTCTTCATTAGTTTGTTGACTATAGGTATGTTTTTCTTCAAGAAGTTATCAATTTAACTCTGCTGATTTTTTTTTTTTACTGGGTTATTTATTTTCTATTGAGTTATATGAGTTTTTGTAGGTATTGGTATCAACCAGATGTATGGTGTGCAAGTATTTTCTTCCATTCATTTGGGTGTGTTTTTGTTTTTGTGCTAATTTCTTTCACTTTGCACAAGATTTTTATTTTGATGTAGTCATAGTAATTTATATTAACTTTTGTTTCTCCTCCTTTTAAAGATGAATCAAAAAAGATAAGACTGAAGTCTATGTCATGGAGTGTTTTTCCAAAGTTTTTCATTTATATTTTATTGTTTTCACATCTTATATCCAGGGCTTTAACCTATTTTGCGTTCATTTTTATGTATGGTGTGAGATAATGGTCAAGTTTCATTCTATTGTGCATGGCTGTCCAGTTGTCCCAACACCATTTACTGAAGGAGTTTTCTTTTCTCCATCATATACTCTTGGTATATAGATTAACTTCACCTATAGATTATCTTCATCATAGATTAACTGTCCAGATGGGTGTGAGTTTATTTCTGCACATAGTACCTTCTCCAAGATCGACCACATATTGGGTCACCAGACAAGTATAAACAAATCACGAAGACTAAAGTCATACCAAGCACCCTCTCCAGTCAAACTAGAAACCACAAACTAGAAACCACAAATAGAAAGAAAGAAAACCCTCTCATATATGGAAAATGAAAACAAGACAAAACAAAACAAAACACTGCTGAATGAAACTCTTGGTTAATGAATTCAATTTATATTTTAATCTATTTAATAGAGGTATTTGTTGTATACATGGTTTTAATTGGACATAAACACAACATTTCTAACTGGAAACAGCCTGAGTTGGAAGTGAAATCTGAACTGGAGAGCTTTTAGTTCACAAAAATAATTCTCAAAATATGAACAATATTCCCCAATGGAGGAATTTCCCTGAAGTTCAGGACTCAGCCCCAGGACAGGAATGAGGGAAAACTCCTTGTAGGTCAAAAGCTCTGCTGAAATCGTAGGCCTGCACATGTGGGCCCTTTATCAGAGTCAGCTTTCTCAAACACCCCCGGAAGGAAATCTGGCTGCTCAGGCAGTTTTGCTTTACATCAGCTGTTTGAGACAAAAGAAAGATAATTCTTGCTTAATTTTTTAAAAGTGACATGGGTAGAACAATAGGAACAGAAATAACCTCGAGTGGTTTCTACATCAAAATTTAAAAAAAATTTTTCACATGAGTGGTTTCATTGAACACCAACATTCACAGAACACTTCTAATATACACTAATTTTAAAGCACCCAGTTGTGACATAAAAAGTCATAAAAGAAATGTTTACTTTATTCTCACTTGTAACAATGGCTTGGAACACCTGAAATGCATAACTTGAATTCAGAATTAATGTGAGATAAGACGCTTTTGTTTTCTAAAATGATTAGCTGTCCTAAAATGATTCCCTACTCTTTCCCTCCCTACTCATCCCTAAGATCAATCTCCTCAGTAAAGTCATCCAGTTTACTGTAACTCACATCTGTTGTTCTCAGTCTTAATAATCAGTTTACATATATGAGCTTATTTTTAATTTTCCAAGAATTCCTAGGTATCTGAAACAGCTTCTCTAAAACGGTAAAGGATTTGTCACCCAAACCACGTGTTTTTCTTAATGTTCTAAACCCATGTGTACTAAGATTTGCCTCACTGACAGTTCCCCTTAAAAGCACACGAGCAAACATGTCTCCTTACCGGGGTAGCCACCAACGTAGATGGGGTTGTTGGTGTCTGCTGAGGTGGACTGGGTGTGTGGACTTTCAGCTTGAACTGCATGTCCATCCACAATGAGCATCAAGCGGTGTTTGCTTTTGTTAGCCTGAAGTGTGTGCCACTTCCCATTGCAGAGAGCGTTGGTAGCTTTGGGCTCATATGTAGCTGTGATCCTACCAGCACCATTATTAACGTGAAACAAGAGCTAAGAAGGAACAGACATCAGCAAATTATTTTGGTGAGTATTTCCACAGTTAAGGAATTTAGCCTTTCTATATAGAATGCTCTTAGGGTAGGAAAAAAGCACCTCATTTTGCCAAAAAGGAGGGATGACTATTAAAAAAATGATTTTGAAAAATTGCTTCTCACAGTATTCAGATGCTATTCTATTCCTGAAATTTCAGAAATGGGGCCTCTGTGGTGGCACAAGGGGTTGAGTCAGCACAATGATGCTATCAGCAGCCATTGCAGCGGAGTTCCGAGTTCGATCCCTGCTGCCAGACAGGCAGGTGACCCACCTGGAGCAGCTGATCTCCTCCTGCTGCCTCGTCTGCTGCTCACCTCAGCAGTGTATTTCAGTAGACCTGCCTGTTCTGTTCCCTACTCTGTTTCTGCACCTCTGGCCTATACCCCAGTTCCTGGGCGCATAAATAAATCTTAAAAAAAGAAATAAATAAATGGCAAATGGTCACTGCCATGGGAACAGGCCTGAGCCATTAACTCGGCACTGCATCCTCAGTCAGCGCCTCCGTTTTAAGAAAATAGGCGATGGCAGATGCTCTACCACAGGGAGCAGTAACACCAAAAAGCCAAGTTTTACAAAAGGTGGGAGAGAAGAATCCTAAGAATATTGTTGGGAGATTCATAAGCTATATGTGAACTTAGTATTATTTCCAGGTCGACTGCCAAATTAAACCCTTGGGCAGCTACTCAAAATATTTTAAAAATCTGTAACAATAAGCCAATAATAGAGGTAAAATACACATTGGAATTGTATGTTTTGCAACTAGTATACTTCTGATAACATATTCTAGGTGTCATATAAATGTGCAAATGGGCACAAAATTTTTCAATTTATTTGGAAGTAGAGATAAGGGGAAAACGTTGGTTCAAAACTACAAAGTAGAGGGCCTCCCTGGTGGCGCAGTGGATTAAGCAACACACTATGAAGCAGACCGCAGCCACTGCAGCATGAGTTCGATCCCTGCTGCCGGCCAGGGAGGGGACCCACATGGCGTGGCAGACCTCTCCTGCCTCGCCCGCTGCTCCCCTCAGCGGTGTGTTTCACTCAGTCTGCCTGTTCTGCTCCCCACTGTCTCTGGTGAATCCTTTCCCCATCCTGGACTCTGGTCTGTACCCCTGCTCTTGTATGCATAAATAAATAAATCTTTAAAAAACCAAAAAACAAAAAACCCACAAAACTACAGAGTAGAAAGGCAGCAATATGCTGTAGACAGTTCTATTTCAACGTAAAGATGAAGTACCGCAGGGAGAAAGATGAAAGGCAAGAGTGAGATATGACTTCTACCCTCATTCAAGAATATCCCAGGGGATCTTAGTGATGGCTAAGCAGGGAGATACTAGAAATAATTAAGTTTAAGGGACTCTAGAGCACAGAAGAGACGAGTATGTTAGTCCTATAGCAACAGCAACCCAAGCTGACCACAGTAGAAATGGTGGCAAAGAGCAGTTGGGCAGAGAGGGGGCCTGAGAGACCACCACTTTGACTGGATGACCTGCAAGTGGCATGACAGCCATTACTGAGTTCTCACAGGACCATCTGGGGGACACGGGACATGGCAGCAGATGAAGTAGCAGAGGCCCCCGACAGCTGGGATGGAACCCTGATTAGTGAGGGCTGCTGGAAATTTCCAGGCGTAGTCCTGATAGAATGACAATGAGCCTACCCACTGCTCACTCCAACTGGCCAGGGCCCTCTTAGTGGCCCCGTGCATGAAAGACAGGCTGTGCTTGAAGACTGGGAGGAGCAAGCTGTCAGCCCACAGAAAAGAAAGGTAATGAAGAGTGCCTTCCCCACATGCTGCCTGCACCCAGATGGCCCAATGGGGAATGAGAATGAGAACTGGGAGAAACTGAGAAGGAGGTATATTTGAAGCAGAAGAGATCAAAGTATTGTTAATTGTTGAATTTAGTTTGTAAACATCATATGAAGGACTGGGGGTGGAAAAGCAAGGATAGAATAGTCATAGAAAAAAAATAACTTTTCCTGAAACATAATTTAGACTGTGGTACATCCATTCCATGGAATGTTCTGCAATAAAAATAAATGAACTGTTGATAGGCACAAAAACTGGATGAACCTCCAGGAAGTGAGGCTGAGTATAAAAGCCAATTTCAGAATATATACTGCATCATTTCATTTATATAACACTCATGAAACAATAATTAGGAGAGCGGATTAGTGGTTGCCAGGGAGAAGGAGTCAGAGGGAGCTGGAGGGAGCTGTTAGTGGTGGTACAATTAGGTGACTTGATTGTGGTGGTGGATACACAAAGCTTACTTGATAAAATTGTGGAGAGCCACACACATATGAGTAATAACATAACTCAATAACTCTGGCTTGTGTCATTATCGATGTTATGGATTTGATGATGCAGTAGAGTTATGCAAGTTGTTAACACTGGAGGAGCCTGGGTGACAGGTGCTTGCTTCTGGACCTCCCTGTAGATTTCATTGCAACTACCTATGAATCTATAATGGTTTTCAAATAAAAAATTAACAAATATTAGAGAAAAGGGGACATCAGGTCAGCAACTTTCAGATGACTCAGGAAAAAGAGCTCTTGTTGCAGTTTTGCTTTAAGTTTAATTTCAAAATTGTAAAGTTATTTTAAAATCTTGTAAGATTATGTTTTTAATATTAATGGACTCATTTCTGTATTAAACTGGATCAGTAGAAATCTGAATCTAGGTAGTTCTTTTTTTTTAAAGATTTTTACATATTCACACAAGAGCTGGCAGACCAGAGTCACGGGAAGTGAGAGGATTCCCCAGAGACAGAGCGGGGAGCAGAACACACAGATCAATGGAAACACACCGCTGAGGGGAGCAGTGGGCAGGCAGGAGAGGTCTGTGGTGCCATGTGGGTCCCCTTCCCGGCCAGGGATCGAACTGGTGCTGCTATGTGGGGATCCTTCACAGTGTGGGCTCAACCCGCTGCGCCACCAGGGAGGCCCTGGATCTAGGTAGTTCTACTGCTTCACAGCTGCTGTCTCTGACACCGAGATGATGAGGGGGGACCCATCGAGATTAAGCACTCACCTTGCCATTTACAATCTCTAATCCAAGGGCATCAACTTTGGCAGTGCTGATCCCCAGGAGGACCCCGTTTTCTGAGGAGGTGCGGAACTCCAGCGTGATATTTATGTCTGATCGGACTTTGTAGCCTTCTTTGACTGAAAAACAGAAGGATATCCCTGAGGAAGGGGTGAGCTCTGCCAGCCAGGAAGATGCAGGCTCAGAGAGGCCGGGGGCCGGGCCAGTTGGCTGTGCCTTTTGTTTCATCCCCATGCCAGTTACCCCCACCCTCTGCGCCTCTGCCTGCATGTCCGTAAGATGAAGGGATGCTTGTGAAAAGGACGTGGATGGTCCTCTGGGCTAAGTCAGGAAGAGTTAAAGCAGGCACTTTCTCTCATCCACAGCCACAGAGGTAAGGTCCACAGTAGTCTATCACACAGCCCTTCCTCTATCCAGGAAGTCACTTTATTTTCACAGTATTGACTGGGCAGATCATCCTTTTCTGAGTTTCAGTGTCTACATTTGATTTTCTTTAAAATGGGATTTAACCGACTACAGTTTTATTCAAGTGACAGACAGCTGAGAAGCCAAACCGTGCCCAGCGTTCGATGGGTAACGGCAGTGGGCGGTGTCCCCAGCACTGGGGAGCACAGGGCCATGGACAGCTGTGCTAGGTTTTCACTTTCTCCCTTCACACTCCTCGGAAGCCTGTGGCCAAAGGAGTCGGGAAACTACAATTCCCTGCGATAGTGAGTAGAACAGGTGTCAGGAGGGGCATAGCTGTGAGTGCAAGCAGGCAAATTAACTATAAAATGGGGATGTCAGACTTATTACAAAGGTTAGGTATGAGTCTTGAAGAATTTACATTCTGAGGCGTTTGAGCGATTTCTCTTTCTCTACTTAGAACTGATTACTGTTTTCACAATCTAAGTGGAATTAATATCTTCCATCAAACGTGACTTGCATGGCTGGCTGGGTGACATAGTTTGTGCTGCTAATTTTAAATTCAGAGCTCATTATTCACTTGGATAGCGTAGACTTACATAAAATCAGGGAACATACAGATGAGACCAGCACATGGTGCCCTCTGTCAGAAGTTGCACCACTCCTGGTACGAGGACGCCTTAGCCGGGCCATCTGCACAGCATAAAACTGAGAAAGCTTTCACATGACAAGTTGAAAAATCAAGAAGAAACAGGATCACTTAACTAAATGTGGTCTCGCAGCATCCTGGCCCAATGGGTCCTGCATTCTAGATCCATGTCATTGTAGCAAGTAACAAATACCCAAGACTTCTTCTGAGATCGTTAGGAATACCTACCTAGAGCTGCGTAGCCACTTCCTTCAAAGAAAGTCCCTTCCTGGGCTGCTGCGTAGCACCTGGTGATGGCGAATGCAGACACTGGGCTGTCTTTGTTCAGCGGCTTGCTGTTGACTGTCACCTCCCCAATGCAGGCGGGGATGCTGTGGGTGATCTAAATCAAGTGATGTGAGAGTAGATGGTGCTGAGTGTAATTACCAGAAGCACAAGGACAATGTGTTCCTGTACTTCAACAAAACTGATGAAAACATTCTCCTTTGGTTGAAAATTGAATTGCACATTTCACACGGCCTCTGTCAGAGCCACCAATGAGTATCTTTGCTAATAATGCAGTTAACAGTGGCTTCTGTTATTCTGATTAAGTATTATGGGGGTCAAGAATGCTGAATTTAATGATCTCCAAATACAAATTCGCTAAACTTACCTAAATTATACTGGGCAAAGTGGCAATAAAAGAGAAGTGTTCATTCACAGGGAGGAGAGGATGGAGGGGCTTCAGGGGAAGCCGCAGTGCACTCTAGGAGTGGGTTTGAAGGGTTTATATCTTGCTGCTAAGCTCCAGGTTCCAAAATTATAAATGAAACAAAAATAGATCAACCAACATAAAACCACAGTAAAGGGCAAATGGACCCCATGTGGAAGATGCTGCTTACGGTTCCGATGTTCCTGGCCTTGTATTCAGAGGGAAGGCCTCCTAGGTACAGTTTTCCTTCCACATCCAATGTGGTGCCATCTCCCACCATGGTCACCATGGGAGCCTCCTGGCCATCAACTGTCATGGAGCCCTTTCTTTTAAAGTACTCTGTTTTGACCTAGAGCATAATGAAAACATCCATAAATGTTAAAGAAGTGGAGAAAATATTAATTCATTTGTTCGCAGTGTCTGTTATTTACAGCTGTAATGATCTCAATGACATCCTGAAGGGTGGCTCAGATGGTCACTTGTTGGTGTTGAGAAGAGGCGGAGCCTGGCAGAAGGCCAAAGGCAGGCACAGGTAAAGCAACTCGAACAGAAAGCGCTCCGGAATCCCAGGTACGAGAGAAAAAAAATTCCATGAGCTCACGTTTGGCCCATTCACGTCACGATGGACTTAATTTAATTCTTGTCCTGGGAGACAATTTTCAGTAGCTTTAGCTCATTCTACCATATTTGCTGAGCGCCTATTAGTTGTCAGATACTAGTTGTCAGATATTAGTTGTCAGATAGTTGTGAGCTAGGTAGGCCCTGAGAATAGTTCAGGAATTGGAAAAAGTTCCTGCCTGCAAAAAGCTTACAGTCTATGAGGCAGGTATCAGACAGAAGGCAAACAAGAAATCAGAGGGGATCATTTCACTGAAATGCAGTGGGCGCGCGCGGAAGGTGGAAGGTGTGACCACAGCTTCTTGAGCGCCTACCGTGTGCCACTTCCCATCGCTGACAAGCATCGGGTGGGAGACCTGCGTTCTGCCCTTCCCCAGATCAAACATGAAGTGGAGGCGGCCCCCGCGCAGCTGGAGGGTGGCATAATCAACTTGGTTCTGATGAGCCATGTAGTAAATCAGACCACTGGAGGCAAATGTGCGGATGCTGAGCTGAACCGTCAGCCTGCAGGAAAACAAGCCTGGCACTCAGAAAGGAGTAAGAGCTTTCACTTTCACTTCTCAAAATAACCTCAAGGAGAGAACGTAACAAATGCTCCAACACTGATATTTGACATCTCAGGAGAAAGTCATTTGCCCCTTTATTCACTTATCCATTCATGTAGTCGCAGTATGTGGATTTTAATTGCAGTGGGAAGTCCAGGGAGGGCTTTAGGAAGGGGAGGGCACGACTTCATTCCTATCTTACAAGGCATCTCTGATGTGAAGAACAGACCAGATGTGGTGAAAGTGACAGCAGGTGAGTGAGGCAGGGAAGCATCACAACAGCCCAGAGGCCGGGGGTGGAGGTGCAGGGAGGGGTGCTTAGACCAGGAGGCAGAGGGGGAAGTGAGGTCGAGATCAACTACTGCGTGAAATGTTCTGGAGAAGGAAGCAATAGGACTTGCTGATGAACGGAATCTGGAGAGTGAAAGAAGGAAATAAACATCTCTAGGTTTTGGGAGGGAGGGTGGTGGAGGTATAGTTGCTGTTGTAAGTTAGAAACCACCGGAGAGAGAATAGAGCACTGATTACAAGAAAAGCTCCAGAGCCATGGTGCCTGGTCTCCCTGCCAGCTGTGCTGTGTGACTCTGGGCAGGTGACCTAAATGTCCCCAGACCTCAATTTCCCTGCCTATAACTGAAGAGAATACCTCCCTCATAGAGTAACTGTAAGAACTAAGTAAGGGTAGGTGTGCAAAAGACTGAAACAGTCTATGGCACAAGTGTTTGCTCTACTCACCTCACTCTTGATGAAGGGGTGATTTTTGTCTTTGTCTATTGTTGATGGGATCATGTATGAAAAAGGGGGGGGGGATGGATACAGCCCATGTCCTTGAGAGGAGGCGACTCGGGGACAACCAAGAGGTTGAACAAGGAGCCTTTCCATTTTGGTGGCAGAGGAAGAGGTGGAGGAGTGGGGGCTAAGGCAGGGGGTGCTCTTTTAGGGAGAGGATCCATGAAGGAGACAAGTTGGCAGCTGGAGCAAGAGCAAAGGCTGTGGGGATAAGTTTGGTGATAAGAGGAGAAGTTATGGAAAATAAAACCATGTAGATGGTTGAGAAACTTCTGGCTGTAGTGCCCATCTGAGATCTGTAGTCATGACTTTAAAAGGTCAAACTGTAACAGGATCATCCCAGGAAAAGGGGAAGTTCCAAAATCCTGGTTCCGCCCTAAGTGGGTGGAGCTAAAGAAAAAAAAAAGATTTCTGCAAAAAAAAGAAAAGGAAAAAAGGAAGATAGAAAACAGCAAAGAAACCTGGAGCAGAGGGACATGTAAAGAAACTGTGCTTGCTTTTTAGTCTTAAACTGGTTAAAACAAATGTAAGGAAAAAACCCTTAAAAAGATTAACAATGGCAGCTGTCATCTTAATTTTAATTTTGCTCTTTCCTCCCAAATTTGTCTGACTCTTTCTGACCCTTTTCTATGAGTCTCTACTGAAAGGTCCTTAAGGTTTGTGGCAAATTTTTAAGCCTTGCTTTGGGCCAATCCTATTTGGCTAAACTTTTACCCTCAAGGAGATGGGTAACTTTAAATGCTTAACTTAGTAACTATATTCTTTATTCTTTCTTTATTGTACCCTAGTTGTATTAAAGTTCCTTTCCATTAAAAGTTTTATGTATTTGTCTTAATGCAGCAAATAACAAAACCCATTCAGAAAGGGGAGGCTTAGGAGTTCTGGGTGCTCCTCTCCCTGCCCTGTAACAAAACCAGGTAGGAAAGAGAAATGCACTTCTGCAGCCTTAACCAACAGGCTGACTTCTGGCCGTGGGCCAAGTGTGACTTTCACCTGGGTTGACTATGAATAAGATGAGAAGATTAAGGGAAAGCGGAAAGAAAATCCTGCAATAACGACATTGAACTTCTCTGGGCAGGGGATAAACTGTGCCGGAAGATAGACGAGGGGGTCATGATGGTGAGAAAGCAGAACAAGTAAGGGGTCTTGATGCAGCTGAAGAACTGCTGGGTGGGCGGTAACAGAGCAGAGATGAGGGGGGAGAGGTGAGTAGCAGGATGCTTCAAGTCACGGTCCTGGCAGTAGAACAGACACGCCACTGAGGAGGAAGGAGGGAAGAGCAGAACACAGTAGAAGTGAGGACGGAGCGGTAACAGGAGGCTTCAAGTCAAGCTTCTGGAGGTGGGGTGGACACAGTGCTGGGGAGGAAGGAGGACAAGATCTGTGACAGATGGGAGCCCGCAAACTTGAAAAAGCAGGTGCTGGGTGGCTGCAGAGTTCATGGGCATCAGGGCAAGAGTTGTAGGAAAAAAGCCATGGAGTCGAGGTCTGAAGAGGGCGTGACGGGGCAGTGGTCACATGCCAGCAACCATGGGTGCAGAGCACGCACTGCCTGACACACGAACACGGTTGAAATGAAGAGTGAAAAGAGGATAGGAGAGAAAAGTGGAGCCCACAGGAACCTCACCAGCCCAGGCTCTGAGGTCTGGGGGCTGTGAATGGCTTTGCTAAAGGGTTTTTAGGGACCCGAGGGAACAAGCAGAGCAGTGTGGGTGTGGCCCCACATGTTTGAGGGAAGAGGAGAGTGAAAAAGTTTGGGTAGACAATTTTATTAGATTAGTGAATGCGTACAGCAAAAAGGAATTGAAAGTTCAGATGATGACAGATCCAGGGGACTTGGGATTCTGGAATGATGGCCGGTTGCTGCCTCTTGGTACTTTCCAGCATCCACACAGAGAGGCAGCAACCAGCACCAGAAAGGGAACATCAAGGACAAAGTGCCAGAATCCCACTTTTTTATGTTCAAAGAGTCCATTGTACACAAAGGCAGCATTCCTATCTCTGCATTCTCATGGCTGCCATTTTGTTGTGGGTCAAGCACTCTATAATAAAATGCTACAGGCTTCTAGAAAGGACTCCACTGAGGCCTCCCTGGTGGTGCAGCGGGTTGAGCGCCACACTGTGGGGCTTCACAGCTACTGCATCACGAGTTCGATCCTCAGCTAGGGAGGGGACCCACAAGGCAGAGCAGACCTCTCCTGTCTCGCCCCCGCTGCTTCCCTCAGCAGTGTATTTCAATCACTCTGCCTGTACTGCCCCTGCTCTGTTTCTGGTGAATCTTCTTCTCCCTACCTCTTCCCTCACCACATGCCCCCCCCCCCCCCCCGTGCCTTTGGCCTTTAACCCTGCTCTTGTATGCATCAATAAATAAAATCTTAAGAAAAGGAAAAGACCCCCATTGCTGAAAAATACCTTCCCCTTTTCATCTAGCAGAGAGGCCTCCACAGAATTTGTAACAACACCTACCTCCTTCTGACAGCTGACTGGTTAAAAGGCAACACGAAATGGCTATGTTGTGTCAGGCCAAACTGGTGAGCTCCGGGGACATACTCTGGGGCTCCTTCCACAGCACACCGCTCCTGTCAGGGACGCAGAAGGGCCCTCAGCCACACACAGCTAGGGTCCCCACGAAACACACAAGTTCTCCCATGAAGAATTCATGTTAGCGCAATGGTATCAGAACACCAACTACTACCAATATGTGTTTGCACTGATTTAATCTTCTTTTCTTTAAGTAACTTACTTATCTCTTCATAAACTAAGTCAGAACTTCTATTTTTCATTTTAATTTCATCTGAGTTCACTTAAACTCACAGGAATTTTCTCAGGTCTGAGGGGCTGAGGTGCTGCTATTAGGCTTTCCCTTCCCCCCAGCTTGGGTGTGAGGGGGGAAGGGAAGGGCCCTGAGGGATTCAAAGCTGTAGCCCTGAAAGCTGGAAATGCCCGCAGGGGAGGCCCATCCAGACCTCTCTACTTCCTCACGGACAGGAGCAGCCAAGGGGAACCAAGCTGGAGGTGCCCTCAAACCCCAAGGGCAGAGGATGTGAGCCAGCAGAGCCCTCTGCACTCCGATTTCAAACCACATGAGGCCTCAGACTCAGCTTCCCCGCCTGGAGTGGGCAGACAGACAGACGCTGCTGCCAAGAGCTCTGTCCTGCCGTCACAGATTAGCTGGGGAGGTGCTGCTTCCGCAGGACTGGGCTACCACCTACCTAATTAGAGGGCTCACTTTCAACCTAGGAACTAGAGAAATCAGAAGGGGGGAAAGTAAATGAGAACTAATAACTGCTATTAAAATCTGGGCAAAATGAATTTTCCCCACATAGTTCAAATCTGTTTTTTTTTTTTTTTAAAGCAATACTGGTGTGTACAATGGCTTACCCTAAGTACTTAATTTCATGTTTCTGACTAAATCCAAAGTGATAATGAGTCCTCATAGAAACTGCCAAAAATAACCCCAAAACCTTTTGCTGTATGGCAACCAAATGAGGGTGCCTAATTCTGGGGTCCGTCATCTGCAAGTTTGCTCAGAGAATGAGTCCCCACCCTGCCCTGCTCCCTGCTCCCCTACTGGGATGAGCCCCACCACAGCTTTCCCAGGACTCCTTTGAAAAATGACTTCTGCCAAGGGGCCTCCCTGGTGGTGCAAGGGGTTAAGCACCACACTCTGGAGCATCAGCAGCTGCTGCAGCACAAGTTCAATCCCTGGCCAGGGAGGTGACCCACATGGCACAGCAGACCTCTTCTGCCATGTCCACTGCTCCCCTCAGCAGTGTGTTTCAGTCAGTCTGCCTGTTCTGTTCCCCACTGTCTCTGGTGAATCCTCTCTTCACCCACACCTCTGGTCTGCATGTCAGCTCATGCATGCATAAATAAATAAATCTTAAAAAAAAAAAAAGTTTCTGCCACAGAAGGCTGTGTTGTAAGATTAGAGCGAGAAGAGAAGATGGAAGGAGTGCTGCCCCTGCCTCCAAGTCAGGTGCCCTCCCCGGCGGGGCTGTCTTCTCTGTGGAGCCCCCACAGGAGACCCTCTGCTCAGACAGGTTTCCTCAGCTGTTTGGCTCAGCCTGGTGGCACCTCCTTCTATACCCTTCCCTGGTGCCCACGGCCCCCCCAGCATCACAATTCCTCCAGCTCCTTCGACTTTCCCAATTTCCCAACATCTTTGTAGCCAGGTTCCCATTTTAATTTCATCTGGGCCGCGCTCTTCCTGACGAGGCCTGACTGGAATCACCAAGAAAGCGCCCCTTACTGGACGTGGTAAAGGCTGGGGTTCTGGCAGGAGCTTGCTGTCCTCTCCGTGAGAAGCCGGCGTCGTCCTTTCTGAAAGCAGGCAGGTGTCCAGGTCCACGTGCTCATATTTAACCGCACTAGTGAAATCCAAAAGTCTAGATAGAAACAAAGTGTTTGCAAAATTAAGGTCTCACAAACCAACATGAACCAATGTCCTTTGACTACTGAACACTTAAAAACCATTAATAAGGCACTCTTAGATTAACTACATTGAGCATCTTTCACAGTGACTAGAAGTCCATCTTATATATTTTCTTCCTTGAGTCTTCTGCCTGAAGTGGCAACCCCTCTTTTCCACCTCACCCCAGGTCTCTCTGGCCATTCCTGACCTTCTAGACTTGGCTGAAATGCTGTCATGTCCTCCTGCAGCCTGGGCCTCAGAACAGGGCCACCTCTGGCTCTCACAGCACTACAAAGTAGCCTCCATTAAACACTAATTTCTTTCTTACTGGTTTCCTTTTCCAGGAAATTGTGACCTACACTTGTGATAAACCCCTTTATTCTGCAGCCCTTGCAATGTGTTCTTGTGCACACGTACCTTTTGGCACTTGAAGGAGGTGAACATAAACAAAGAAACGTTTCTACCCTATCAAGCTCCCAACTCCACCACTTTCATGAACATGAAGAAGCCTAATTAATCAAATTAATAAACAGACAATTGGGTATATGTAGCAATTATACAAATAACTAACTCAAGACGCTGACATAACTGTGTTGAAATCCAATGCAACATTCTATTCTTGCAAATGTCCAGGATTCCTAAGAGGCTGTCTCACAGAAAAGGAAAGAGTGACCTTGAAAGTGCCAACTCCTTGCTCAAGGTCACAGGGTCACTGGCAGCCCAGTCGTGGGAAGCTGCAGTCACCTCACACTCGGCACAATTAGTTTCTCCTGTGCAGAGTCTGGTGCCCCAGGTCAGGGCAAGGCTTCTGTTCTCAGAAAGCTGACGCTGGCAGAGGCAGGGGTTGGGTAAAGAGAAACGAAATGCCTGTGGCACATGTTAGTTCTTCTCTTCATCCTGAGTGTCACACAGGACACAGACATCCAGTGCTTAATGAGACAGTAATTGTTTTAGGAGGAGACATGAATAATCTAAGCTGCAAGGGGCCCAGTTATAAAGGCTTCTTTTTATAGCTGTAAGCTCATGATACAAGAAACATGCATCACAAGATTTCTACATTCTCAGGGCCTCCCTGGTGGCGCAGTGGGTTAAGGAACACACTATGAAGCAAACCACAGCCACTGCAGCACGAGTTCGATCCCTGCTGCCGGCCAGGGAGGGGACCCACATGGCGCAGCAGACCTCTCCTGCTGTGCCCGCTGCTCCCCTCAGCAGTGTACTTCCCTTGATCTGCCTGTTCTGCTCTCTGCTCTCTGTGGTGAATCCTCTCACCCCCACACCTCTGGACTATACCCCAATGCTTGTATGCATAAATAAATAAATCTTAAAAAAAAATTTCTACATTCTCTTAGATGCATGCCAAAAGTGTATTTTGACCTCGGCTATTGATTGACAATCTTGTGGATCTAATGTTTCATGATTAAAAAAAAAAAAAGTTTGAGGACCAGGTCTCTATCATTCTAATCCAACAGAATCTGTTTGGAAAACTTTCATGACAAAACAGTGGGGTTCATTTGTTATTCAGGGTCATGTAGCATTTTAGGCAATTTCAAATAGCAAAATTAGATTGCAGGTTCATGTAGGAGTCAGCATTTAAAGATGAGGAAATGCAAAAGCAAGCTGAGAACACAGGTCCACTTACTCCATGTTGAAGATCAGGTTTCTGATGCAGCCGTGGAAGGAGCTTCTCATCTTGAGCAGAGATGTCCCCTCACCCTCTGGAATCCCGCCTATATACAGGCTGGATATGTTTATCGTTTTGCTCTCCGCTGATGGACCCAACTTCATTTCTGCAGGCTGTGTCTCATCCAGTTGGACAGTGATAGTTCTGAAGGTCAAAGGAGACAATACAAGCTTTCAAACATAATGAAAAATAATTCTATATTTTAATACATCATTCTACATGTTCTTACCTAATAATAAAAGTCCCCTGAAGATACATTTTAATATGACATTGTGAATAAAAAGGTTACTCTTGCAAATTAAAACTTACAACTGAGCACTCTCTAAAATTAAATAGAATGCTATTAAATATTAGTGAGTTCAATTACTTTTTGGGAGACATTTTTCTTTTACTTCTTTACCTGTGATGAAATGTGCAGTGTTATTTTAAAATAATAGGTTCATTACTATTTACTATTTTACTGTTTACAGTTGGTCTATTATTTTTTACTATTGATATAGTATTTACCGATGCTTCCATACTATTTGCCACAGACCTGGCAGAATTGTAAAGACAATTCATACCGAACCCATGCAAAAAGCAGGTTAAGAGTGTTCAATTAAAATTCTGCAAGTATCTTATAAGAAAGGAGATGAAACTTAGGAATCGGTTTCCAAAAAAGATATTCTAGCAAGACTCTGGAATAATTCTGGAACCATAAAACCCCCAAGTGACCTCTGTGAGGCCACCAGGCTCTCATCACATCAGTACCTCCCGTTCCTTATTAGAGAGAGGGAATGCTCTTGACCGTCGCTGTACGTGCCCTCGGGAGCGCGCAGGATCGCTTTTCTCAGGCTTGTTCCATCCCCAGGATTAGCAAGCACTTCAATGCGGCCTTCAATCAGCATGATGGCAAAGAAGGGCTGGGAGGGTGGCACAGAGAATCCCCATGGAAAGATAAAATTACTATATGATGTTAAAAATGACCATCTTAGGCCTCCCTGGTGGCACAAGGGGTTAAGGCACAGCACTGTGAAGCTGCCTGCAGCCACTGCTGCACAAGTTCGATCCCTGGCCAGGGAGCTGACTGACCCACATGGCACAGCAGACCTCTCCCGTCTCACCTGCTGCTCCCCTCAGCAGTGTATTTCCGTTGATCTGCTTGTTCTGCTCTCCGCTCTGTCTCTGGTGAATCCTCTCACCCTGCTGCACCTCTGACCTATACCCCTATATCCCAGTTCTTATATGCATGAATGAACAAATCTTTAAAAAAAAATGATGACCACCTTATGAAGATCAAGCAGGAATATTGGTACCAAGTGAGTAATTTCTTAAGAGTACCACCATCTAACACGGTCATTATAATTTTGCATATTGCCATCTAACCTGTTTGTGTCATTTACATTCTCCATTCTGCTGTTATTTCCAAACATATGAATGCTCTCCTTTTTCACATAGCTTTCATACTTCATGCTATATACATATCAACAAATAGGGACGTTGTAACAATTTCTTTATTGTTAAAACTTTAGGTACCCTCCAATTTTCTATCATCATATGTAATGAGTATTGTACATTTCTTTTTTTGAACTGTGAAATTGTTTCTAACAATTTCTAAAAGTGAGATGAGAGGGTTGAAGAGTTTGAAAATGAGTGACGCTTTTAAAACTCTTTTGCCTCCCTGAAAAGAGGTTCCACCAGCAACATTGGATGTGAGTCTTCCACATCCTGCTGGCACTAGCTGACAGTCATCCCTTAAGCCAACTTAGTGGAAAACTTTGATTTATAAGTACTCCGATTAGTACCGGTAGAGGAAAACAGTTTGTTGGTTCCTTGAAAAGTGAATTATAGGATTACCGTATGACCCAGCAGTTCCACTCCTAGTATATATCCAAACCATAGAGGCACTCAGACAGATACTCGCACACAAATGTTCACGGCAAAGCATTATTCATAATAGCCAAAAGATAGAGACAACCAAATGTCCATTGATGAATTCAAGATAAAAAATTATGCTATGTATAAACAGTGGAAAGTGAAAAGAAGCCCTGATACATGCTACCATGTAGATGAATCTGGAGAATATGCTGAATGAGAGACACAAAAGATCACATGCCCTATGGGCCCATTTATATGAAATATACACATAGGTATATGCAATCATAGATACTGGGAGAAGGTGCCTGACAGAGCTGGGAGAAGGAGCAATGGAATAGCTGCAAAAACCAGTAATGATACTGGTTTTTATTTGGGGTAATGAAAATGTTTTAGAACTAGATAGAGTACACTATGCTCTAAGTGCCATGGAATTTGTCACTTTAAATTTTTTTTTTAATGTGTGTGAATTTTACCTCAACTTTAAAAAACAAAGAAAAGACTGATGAAGCCTATAAACCACTCTGTCATTGTTAGACCTTTTCCAGGTGACTTATAAGGTATTAGTGTTCTGCAGATCTCTCTGATATATAATAGCTGTGTGACCTTGGGCAAGTTAACCAGGCTCTCTGAGCCCATTTCTTCCTCAACAAAATGTAAGCAGTTGCATTCATGTATCCTGCAGCAAGGTTGTGATAACTACACAGCAATGTCTGTAAAATGCCCCACACAGTAGAACACAGTACTCTATAAAGTGTAGGTGCATGCCCTCTATATTGTTAAGACAATAGCATTCCAATATCTCTTCCGATTTCATCACACATGCAAGTGTGAACCAAGGAAAGGTAAAGGTCACCTATATTATTGAAATGGAATAAAAATAGGGAAAACCAACTTTTTTCACTTCTACTTCTGGTCACTGTGCTTGTCACAAGTCACATTTTCCTTTCTGCTCCTTTAGTCCTATGATATGTAAAGAAAATTCTGATTCTTGGAGCAGTATACCAAAGAACTCTATGAGAACTTAAGGAATTGCTGTTTTCACTTTGGAATAAGGAGTTACAACCATAGCACGTGGAAAACAATTCTGTGATCTTCTAGAGAGTTTTAAAACAGAAGAAGACGTCACGTGTCTTTCTTCCCAGTAGCTAGACAAGATGGATTATGTAACATGAAGAAATTGTGCGAATGACAGCAATACCTTTTACTTATTAACAAATGCACACCCACAAGCATCAGGGCACACAACTACAAGACATGTCTACCACTAAGGTATTTTCCAGCCACGTCCTTCCTGAGTCCTGGCCTTGATCTACTCACCACATGGGGGTGCCGTGGGTATGGCTTCCCCTTGTGCTTGTCCAGGGCAGCCAGGATGATGCCACTGCTGTTCTGGGTGGCAAAGGTCACCAACAATTCCGATTCTGGTGACAAGGACTTGGGTGGCAATTCAACATAGCCACCCTTCAGGAAGCTAACGATTCTGACAGGCTGGTCACAAAGGAGAAGAAAAAGCCGTTAGTACTCCTCATGTGGAATCTCCCACGGTAGGGAACTTTTACAATGTCCCACGGTTGGGAACTTTTATAGTTCAGTGCGTCCCACCTCCAGTGTACAGCCTTTCCTCACGCCGTAGGAATTTCTGAGTAAATCAAAGGTCGATCTTGATATTTCCAGGTTTTTGATACAACCCACATAGTTTTTGCTGGTGATACCTTTCCTGGAGGAAAGATATAGGAACAAAAACAAAATTCAGATTTTATAACTCCATTTTTGAGAGAAGGAATTTAAATCGACATAGAGATAAGGAAAATTTGTTTCTGTGTGTTGTTCCACAGAAATCACTATGTCTCCCTCTAACGTGAGACCGTCAGGTGGAATGAAGTTTCTCCACAGGACTAAAGCAAGGGATGGGATTTAATAGTTTGCTTACTTAGATAAGTACTGAGATAAAAAATGTGCTTAATATTTAACATTAACATATGTCTTAAAAACTATTATAGTCATTATAATTTAAATGCACTTATGAAAACACAGACCAAGAAAAACTGGGCATTATCATAATGAAGTTATAGCATGCAGACTTCAACCCAGCCTCCATGCTGAGTAGCGTTTGCTTCCCAGGGGACAGATAGGCAATAGTATCTCCTGGGATCACATGGCTAGTGAATCATTGGATGTTGCTCACACCTTTTTTTAAATGATTTATTTATTTATGCATACAAGAACTGGGGTACAGGCCAGAGGTGTATGTGTGGAGGGAATGAGAGGATTCACCACAGAGAGTGGAGAACAGAACAGGCAGATTGACCGAAGTACACTGCTGAGGGGTGTTGCTTTCACTTTTCATGAAGGTTCTCCTGAAGAAAATAATTGCACTAGGTGACATCTGGGAATATCCAAAAAGTCAGTACCGGACCTCCCTGGTGGCGCAGTGGGTTAAGCAACGCACTATGAAGCAAACCACAGCCACTGCAGCACGAGTTCGATCCCTGCTGCCGGCCAGGGAGGGGACCCACATGGCGCGGCAGACCTCTCCTGCTGTGCGTGCTGCTCCCCTCAGCAGTGTACTTCAGTTGATCTGCCTGTTCTGCTTCCTGCTCTCTGTGGTGAATCCTCTCACCCCTCCCTGCCCCCCATACCTCTGGCCTGTACTCCAGTGCTTGTATGCATAAATAAATAAATCTTAAAAAAAAGTTAGTACCATATTTTTCTTAATAAGAGTTGGGGTGAGACAGTTAAATGTCAGACTCTCGTCTCCATAATTTGGAGACTGCTGCCCCTCTCCAAGTTTGCACTTGAAAATCAGTTAGTCCCAGGGCAACTTTGTAGTAACAGGATTTCTTGTTACAGTCATGTCTTATTTGCTTTTCTGTGTTAATGAACAAGCTGTGGACCATTAAGCAACTACATGATTTAGGTGAAATTTTTACTTTTCTGGATCTCAGGTTTTCCCATTTAAATGAGAAGGCTGACACTGATGATACCCAAGCCCTTTCTAAAGGTGTGTTTTGGGATATTTTCCTAGAGCAGAGCTTTTGTCTTTTTATCCACCACAGTGTGGTGTCTGGGTAACTCACAGCTGAACTACAATACAGTTATGACTTACAAGAACACCTGTAGTCACTATGTCAGGAAATAATATTTGGAACCTGTGGTTAGAAAACAGACTTCCGTTTCATCTTGGAAGAGGGGTAAGAGCTACGGCAAATAATCAGTTTCCCTTAAGTTTCAGTGTATTTCATTTCCAAGGTCATTGGTGAACTGTGATTATAAACAATTTCCTTGGAACTTACAGAAATTTCTGGCAAAGAGAAGGTGGTGGGGAAGTAGGGAATAGATTCTGGGCTGCTCAACCCAGTATAAGAATTCAGCTTATCTTGCTTTCACTGCTGGTTTTTCACATTTTTAATGATGTGAAAGAAATTTAGAGCTTAGTTTGTGCAACCCCACATTACAAAACTAAGGACAATGAATCATAGAGACTTTATTTAAATTATTAAAGTTACAAAGCTAAACATGAATCAGTGTTATAAAAGGATTTCTCTCTTCTGCTGTCTTTTATCTATCTTCCTGATGTTGGTCTTTCAATTTCCATATACATTATTCATTCTAATCACACAAAGGGGAAATCCATCTAAGTCTACAGAAAGTGTGATTTTTTTTCCTCTGAAAGCCATTCTGTTACACTAAAAAGTACAAAGGAGAATGATGTAGAATGGAAGGGGGGAAGGTGTCCAAATAGTGCTTGTAACAATTCCTGATGTTCTAAAGGCAATAAATAGAAGATCGTTAATTATACTCCAGAGTCTTTCTTACTTCTTAATTAATATGGCATGTAGTGGTTTGAATCAAAGTAGTTGTTATGGGTTAAATTGTATATCCTCCCAAAAGGTGTGGAAGTGCTAAACCCCAATGCCTTAAGTGTGACCTTATTTGGAAATAAGGTTGTTGCAGATATGAGGAAGTTAAGATGAAATCATCAAAATATATACAGAGACACACACACACAAAGAATGCCATCTACAAGCTGAGGAATGCTTTTAAGCCACCAGAAGCTTAAAAGGAGCAAGGAGGGGCCTCCCTCGTGGCGCAAGGGCTTAAGGTGCAGCACTACAAATCTGTCCGCAGCCAGTGCAGCATGAGTTCAATCCCTGGCCAGGGAGGGGACCCACAAGGAGCAGCAGACGACATCTCCTGTCCTGCCAGCTGCTCCCCTCAGCAGTGTATTTCAGTCTATCTGCCTGTTCTGCTCCCCACTCTGTCTCTAGTGACTCCTCTCACCACCCCTCCACCTCTGGCCTATACCCCATTATGCATAAATAAATAAGTCTTTAAAAAAAGAAGTAGGGGGCAAGGAATAGGTCCTGTTTCATAGCTCTCAGAAGGAAGCAGCTCTGAAGACAAACTGATTTCAAACTTGTATTCCCCAAAACTGTAAGACAATACATTATTCTGGTTAAGTCACCCAGTTTGGGTTCCCTGGTTCTAACAGCCCTAAGAAACTGCTCTTGGGACATGAAAATCCTTCAGTGTGACATTATACCTTACAACTCTTGACCTAGGTAATCCACCCACATAAATTGGATCCTTATCAAGACGATTGAGGTCAGAAGATACTCCCGGAGTTTCACCTTGCTTGGTTTCTTTATAACTGGTGTTATATGCATCAATAACTGCTAGGAGCCCTTAAAAGAGATGGGAAAAAATAGATGAGAAAATGAAAATTGCATTCTAAGTTAAATGCTAAAAAGACATGTTCTTTTATATTCTGCAAATATGACCAGCTAAGTTTCTTGACCATTAAAGGACAAATGAAAGTCCTCCTGACAAAATTCAATAAATCCACAATACTCATCGGCACATAAGAGTACTATGTATATAGAAGAAAACAGAGTGGATCTGATTCTTGATTCCAGACAGGTATTTAACATTAAATGATTCACTCAGAAACCATAGACAAACAGAATTAAAATTTTCCTCCAGAGATATGTGAATCCTGATGCTTATTATTCCAAACAATGACTTTTGATTAGAATACAATTCAAGAATACCCAGGAAATTAAGGGAGAATGATGACTGATATTGGACAGATTTCTAATCCTACAAGGGTGGCTGACATCTTATCCATAAGACCTGCGCTTACCTTGTTTTCGGTTTCGCTGGAAGGCGATTTTGTACCAGGTGCCATTATTATATCGTCTGTCTGTAATAAGAGCAAGAGGCCCTGAGCCCAGGTCAACTGTGACTTTTACTCTGCCATGGACCAGCTCAATGGATAAAAAGTCCTTCTGCAAAGAAGAGAAAGAATAGTTACCTGTGGCTAGTCATTATCACAATATCGCCCTTCTTTTCAAGTCAGGGGTGGTAGAATCCTTTAAAAGTCAAATTTAGAAAACTGCATCTGGCCCAACAGCCAGTAGTCCATGGTGGGAAACCACAGTGTGTTTGGACACTTTCTGGAATAGCACACTGATATAAATGAGATTCACACATTGATACCACAGTATAATTCACAAGAAGTGGAGTCTCTTTCTAACTTTTACCATTGAAATTGACAAAAAGCCAGTCCTAAGATAAAACCAGAAGATCTAGAAAAATCATCATCCCATGAAGGACAAAATGGGAACATAAAATTCATGGGTATGAAATTCTAATAAGGCCACAGTGATCAGTGTAAACACAGAACAAGACATTTTTTAAGCTCAAATTTTAATAATGTTTCATTGTTTCTCTATGATGCCTGGAAGGCTATTTTTTACTTAGGGTTTTCCTAATTTCCAGAGGTCCTTCAATTCATTTGTAATACAATAAATAATTTGGAATGGGGAAGCATGGCACACAGGCACTAGTGTATGCTACTAAGAGTTCTCAAACACCTACTTGACTCTACAGATGTGGAACCACAAGATTAGGACTTAAGCATCTGCAGATTTGGATATACTCGGGGGTCCTGAAACCAATCCCTTGAGAAATCCCGAGGAGTAACTGTAGTTAATTTTTTGGGGGGGGAGAGTAAAAAGTAATGCTCAGATTTTCAACTGCATGGAGACCCGCACCCCTAACTTCCATTCTGGAGACTGAAATTCTGAAGACTGAAAAACAGCAGGTGAAAACAATCCACTCTCAGGAAGGTAGATAAAAGACAACAAAGGATGCATTTAGTGATTCTCCCTCACAAGAGTCAGCTAACTATATATTTAGGAGACTTTATACTAACATTTCACAGTCTTTTAAAACCCTAGTTTCTAGGTTGGTGAGGGGGATAGAAAGATGTTTTTCAGAGCACAAACTTCTAACTAGTGGATACATAAGTTCTGGAGTTCTTATGCACAGTATACTAAATATTTAGGTAACAATATCCTATTTAATTTCATTTACTGAATTTATTTCTTAATTATTCCCACCACAAAAAGGACTGGTTAACTATGTGATATGACAGAGATGCTAAAACTGTGGCTACATATTATAATAAATAAATGTATCAAATGTACATGTTTTACATCTTAATTGTATACAATTTTCTAGGTCAAATAGATTTCAATAAAAATAGTGTCATGTTTTCTTTCAATAATAAAAAAAAGGTTTATCAAACACAGATGTCCTTGTGGCAATTTAACTGTGTAGACACAGTGGGTCCCGTCGTCCAGAAAGATTCTCACCGTGCCATTTGAAGCGAGGTAGAGAAGGAGTCCATTAGGTGAAAAGGTACTAAAAAGCATAATTATCTGAGTCACGGTAGCTCGGAGTGTCTTCTCCAGTACAGAATACCCATTCCCATCAAAATGGAAGGAAGACTCTTCATTCTGGAGACTGAAAAGCAGAACAGATAAAAACAATCCTCTCTCAGAAGGTAGGTAGCAGACAACAAATGATGCATTTCATGATTCACCCTCACAAAATGATGGTAAAGCTATAAATTCCACATTCTGATAACAAGTATACACCATTATACCTTGAAAGATGCTGGCCATAAGATTATGCAAGAAAAACAAATTAAATGCTCCGTTATTCTATAAGCAAAATAAATCAATGTCGACAGCAAAAGAAATTTCTTCTAAGGATGAACAACAGCTATTAACTACATTTTTGTTTTTGTTTGGTTTTTCTAATTTCTTTTAATTTAACAGCCCTTAATTCCAGTGCATTCAGAATAATTTATATACAAGCATCTATTGCTCTCTACTGGCTTTAACTACTAAATCAGGTAAGTTGGAATTAGAATGGAAAGCAAATGGATATTAATGTATCTGAAGGATTATTTTACCAAAAAATTTATTTACAGAAAAAAATCTCAGTCAGCAGGATGAGCTTATAACAGAGTTAGATGAATAGACCACGCCTTCTCAGATACCTGTGTTCCCTGTCTTCTCCCCTGTGCCTCAAATGGCTGTTGTGACCCACTGTTCAATTACTCAGCTGGTTAATCTGGAACATATCATTATTGGTTTAAAAGACTTCTCTGGAATATCACTTGAGAGTGACAGAGTTTGGGTGGCTTTTTTTATTTTGTATTTGAATTTGACATTTTCCCAGTTGAAGCTGTTAATAACCAAATTTTGTGCCACATGTTCAAGCACCATAGAATAACCAGAGAAACTCTTTTAATCATGTTTTGTGAAACCAGGTTTCATATAACTTCATGCAGTCCTGCTTTCCCTAAACATTTCTGTCTTATAAATTCTTTTAAGCAGTATGACTTTAAAAATGAACTCTGTAAAAACTGTTCAATTGTGGCTTAGTTTTAATTCATTAATTCTTAAGCCAGTGACTTTTTAGAAGCATGTTCTTTACTCTGCCTCATGGCTGACCACAGTTTAATATGACTCAAGACTTTAGAACCAGACTTGAAATTACTAGCTGTTTGTGAATTCGGAAAAGTTATCTAACTTCTTTGTGCTTCACTCTCCTTATCTATAAAAAAGTAATAAGAAGAACAGAAACTCTCTAAGAGAAGTATACATGATTTAACACATTAAAATTCTTTCTAGCTTTGGAGGATGTGTTTTTAAAGATGTTATTGGGACTACATCAAATTAAAAAGCTTCTGTACAGCAAAAGAAACATTAAACAAAATAAAGAGACACATTACTGACTGGGTTAACATTTTTGCACACAATACTACTGATAAGGGACTGATCACAAAGATCTACAAAGAGCTCACACAACTCAACAAAAACAAAGTAAATAACCCAGTCAAAAAATGGGCAAAGGAGCTAAAAAGACACTTCTCCAAAGGGGAACTGCAAAAGCCAATAGGTATAGGAAAAAATATTCAATGTCACTTGTAATCTGGAAAATGCAAGTCAAAACAACAATGAGATACCACTTTACACCAGCAAGAATGGCACATATTTAAAAAAATGGAAACAACAAGTGTTGGTGAGGATGTGGAGAAAAAAGAGCTTTCCTATACTGCTGGTAGGAATGCAAACTGGTCCAACCACTACAGAAAGCAGTGTGGAGGTTCCTCAAACTACTGAAAATGAAGCTACCATATGACCCAGTAATTCAACTCCTAAAAATCTACCCAAAGAACACAGAAACATTCATTCTAAAGGATACCTACACCCCTATGTTTATTGTAGCACTACTTGTAATAGGTAAGATAGGGAAACAACCTAAATGCCCAAAAATAGATGACTGGATCAAGAAGATGTGGTACATATATACAATGGAATACTATTCAACAGTCAAAAAAGATAAACCCATGCCATTCGCAGCAACATGGGTAGAGCTGGAAGGGATTATCCTCGGTGAAATAAGCCAGAAGGAAAAAGAAAAATATTGGATAGTTACACCTGTAAGTGTAGGGGAATAAGTATAAGAATGTAGGGGAACCCAATACAGAACCAGGAAAAAGCTATAATAAATTAAAAAACAAAATTCACATGCAACTATAAATCAGAGACACTGCATGGGAGGGGGAAGGAGAAGGATCAAAACAGGAGAGGGAAGAACACAAGGGACTATGGCGATAGTGCCTGGGTGAATTGGTGGTGGGAATTTTGTGGGGATTATACCTGAGAGGAGAAAGCATACATTGTACAAAAAAGAAGAATGATGTAAAATATATATAAAATAAAAATAAAATTTTGTCTGATACATAGCAAATGTTCACTCCATTTTAGCTCTGATTATTCTCTGTTGTTATCAATGGTCTTTGGTGGGTGTGGGTCCCCATTTGGCTATTGAAAACTAAGCTTCAAAGATTAGTAAGTACCTTGCCGAAGGACAGCCCAAGAAAATGTAGAAGCCAGGTTTCAATCAAAACTCCAGAAAGCTGTCTCATCCCTTTGTGCATTTCCTCCCTTCCCTAAACTCATGAGCTCTCTGCTCTCAGGAATATGAGGGCTGACTTCTGGCGTCACACCTTCAGCGGGGCCTGCCCAAGGGAGGTGCCAGGGAGAGGGATGGATTCAGTGAGATGATGAGAAAAGCAACTGTCCCGAGGGAGTGCACAGCCCTGGGGTCAAGCACACGTTTTGGGGGCTTGTCCCCATGTGTGTCTAGCTTCTGTTCTACACTTGAGGCCCAAGGGCTTCCCCTGTCAGTCCAGGTCCTGTTCCCCAGATGGGCCAAGGGAAGACAGTGGTCACTGTAAGGTAGGAGGCCAGGACAAATGAGTGTGGGGTCAGCACCTCGTGGGTAGCTTTGTTGTAGCCCCAAGCAGTGTTGGAGGAGGCCAGGATGAGTGAACGTGGGTAGGCACCTCATGGGTAGCTTTGCTGTAGCCCCCAGCAGTGTGGGAGGAGCCCAACCACCACAAAGGCCCAGGATGAAGCCCTCCTCCCCAGCTCACAGCACTGTGAGGCTGGAAAGCTCACTAGATCCAAGTTCTGCTCACGATGCAGAGAGAACGTGCACTCCCCACTGTGCAGTGTGACCGGGAGAAAGTGAACACTGTGCATCTGTTATTCAAGAGACTGACCACCTCTGGGCCAGGCCTAGGATGCTATGCAGTTACTGGTGCCCTTCCTGGTCATGGGGGGCACTTTTAAAAATGTTTCTATGTAAATAAATCCCCCCATGGTCATGGAGCATCAAAGGAAATAAACTTGTCTGACTAATGATGACCTTGTTGGGACTTAGCAGAGGGCCCCAAACACAGATGACCCAAAGTTCAGCCGCCTCACCAGTACCCTAAACTAATGCAAGGATTGGTTAATACTAACTAAAGAGACTCAGGAGAAGGCAGAGATTATGCCTGTTAATGAGGCATTCTTTTGAGAATTGTTACAATCAGTGACTTATTTTGCAATATTCTCTGAAGAAATTAAGAAGTTGTCCTAAACGTACAAATGTTATAAACATTTGCTGACAATGTGAAGAAGTGTAAATATATTCAAAGAGGGACAAGAAAACAAAATTTCAATTAGTTTAGTTGGTAATATGAATTAAATGTGCAAATTCTGAATTCTGGGAGGTTCAAATGATCAAATGACTTTAGGAAAAGCTGCAATCCCGGCTTCTCCCACAGGGGCTTCTAGAGGCTCTGTTGTCCTCATAGGAAAGAAACATGCTTTATTTTTAAATTAGTTATGCTCTGGATACTCTCTCTATTGCCACTCTTTTTAAGAGAAAGGAATATTTAATAGTGTACCAAAGTAGTATTCTTTAAAAAAAATGTACATTTTTGGAAATGTTGGTGATATGAACCAAGTGATTTATTTGGGACCCAGGAAAGCACATTTAATTGTGCTAAGAAGCCAGTTTGGTCCCAAAGTAAGCTGGGTAGCCAGCTGTCTTCCAGGACAGCCAGTTCTGGGTTAACATGGAGGGTGCAGTGCTGCAGCCCCTGTGACTCCCATCTTCACCTTCCAGTCCAAGAACCAGGCTGGGTGGACGGGAATCTGGTGGGAGGGCAGTTCTCAAAAAAGAACAAAACTAGTAACCACTGGAATGAAAACCTCGATGTCCTCATTCCAACAAAAGAGTAAAAGAGCCAACAATGATTAAATTCACTCATTGCTGAAGAATAACCCTAAAAATGACTGATGCAAACTGGGAATATTATAAAATAGAGGGACATTTTCTCTACTAGCAATGCTCAATTTCTGTTAAGACTTTTCTTTCTACAAGTGAGATTAATGATCAGAGGTCAGCATAGGGAACAGAGTCTTGAGCATTTTTCATGATATAGTTACTAATTGCTGGGAGCACTTTCAGGCTTAAAAAGCAACTCAAGGAAAAAGTGACAGAGGAGAGGGTCTGGCTCATCTGCTCATGCTCCCCAAGGCTTAGGGCAGGTATCACTATCTCACAAAGTAACATCATTTTTCACACAGCCAGTTACCAGATCTTGGGAGTTTCACCAGTTTATTGTCAAGAAAATAATCTTGAGGTATTTACATGGAAAACATTATGTGAGCACAGCAGGAAATTCAGAGACAAAATTTACAAAGTGTTTCCATATATATCATGTTAGGTGCTCATCACCACAATCTGGTGATGACTAAATTATCTCTTTCCTCTTTCTGGAAGAAAGGAACCAGGTGAAGTGACTTAGTATCCAAAGTCACTTTGTATCAAAGCAAGAGAGCTTTGGTAAGCGATCTGGGCCAGGAATCTCATAAAAAAGACTCCATACCCAGTATTCTTTTAAGTCTTAATGTTCCACTAACCAAGTTTCTGCTCATACGTCTTCGTCTAGCCAAGGGCAGGGGGAAGTATCATGTAAAAAGTTTATATCACAGAATGCCAAATGATGAACCACATCTGAGGAGAAAATAGACCTGACAATGACAAAATGCAAATGAATCTCTAAATGTAACACAAGTGGCTTCTAACTGATCTTGTCACAGCTCCCTGTTGACTACAGAGATTTATCTGGACAGAACAGCCCCGTAGATGGGAGAAATTAATCAGATGTTACATTTCTCCAATGACAAAGGTGATCTACTGTCTTAATTACTAAGAAACAAGTCTTAAATACTTATAGGATTGCCATTATTTTAGTAGAAAATAGTAGAGGGAGTATTTAACCATGTGAAATGAAGTTATTAAATGCTTTCTATTATGTGATATACAAAAAAGTGTTTGTAGGTAGTTGTTTTCCTTTTCCAAATGCATTTTTTTTAAATTATGGAACTTAGGGAGAGGAAAGTACTATTTATAAAAACTGAGTACACAAACAATCACAAAATCACACAATACTAATAAGGGGCTGATTACAAAAATCTACAAAGAGCTCACACAACTCAACAAAAACAAAGTAAACAACCCTGTCAAAAAATGCACAGAAGAAGGCCTCCCTGGTGGCGCAGTGAGATAAGCAACTCATTATGAAGCAGATCGAAGCCACTACAGCATGAGTTCGATCCCCCAGCAGGGAGGGGACCCACATGGCGCTGCAGACCTCTCCTGCCTCACCTACTGCTCCCCTCAGCAGTGTATTTCAGTCAGTCTGCCTGTTCTGCTCCCCTCTTTGTCTCTGGTGGATTCTCTCACTCCCTACATCTCTGGCCTGTACCCCAGTTCTTGTATGCATAAATAAATAAATCTTTTTTAAAAAACTGGCAGAAGAGCTTAAAAAGACTCTTTTCCAAAGAGGAAATGCAAATGGTCAACAGGTATATGAAAAAAATGCTCAACATCACTTGTAATCAGGGAAATGCAAATCAAAACTAAAATGAGGTACCACCTTTCACCAGTGACAATGGTATATATTTTAAAAACTAGCAACAGCAAATGTTGGTGAGGATGTGGAGAAAAAGGAACTCTCCTACACTGCTGATGGGAATGCAAACTGGTCCAACCACTATGGAAAATTGTGTGGAAGTTCCTCAAACTACTAAAAATGGCTTCCATACAATCCAGCAATTCCACTCCTAAGTATCTACCCAAAGGACACAAAAACATTAATTCAAAAGCATACCTATACCCCTATGCTTATTGTAGCACTACTTATAATAGGTAAGATAGGGAAACAACCCAAATACCCAAAAGAGATAAGTGGATCAAGAAGATGTGGTACATACACACGATGGATTATTGCTCAGCAATCAAAAAGGATAAACTCATGCCATTTGCAGCAACATGGGTGGAGCTGGAAGGGATTATCTTCAGTGAAATAAGTCATAAAGAAAAAGAGAAATATGGAATGTTTTCACTTTTAAGAAGAATGTAGAGGAACCAAATAAGAGATCAGGGAGGGGAAAAAAAAGTAGCTATAATAAAGTAAAAATCAAAATCATCAGGCAACTATGGATCAGAGACATTCTGTAGGGGAGGAGGAAGGAGAAGGATCAGGACAGGGGCGGGAAGAGCACAAGGAACTACGGTGGTGGTGCATGGGTTAGTTGCTGGTGGGAATTTCATGGGGAAATCATACATTGTACAAATATGAAGGATGAGGCAATAAAAATTAAAGAAAGAAAGAAAAGAAAAATGCAAATGAGAAAAAAAAAAAAACAAAATCTCATCGTCGGAGAAAAAGCAAAAGCATGCAGTGAACTATCCAAGGCTTAGATGTGGTATTTTGAGACAGAAGGTAGTTTGAAAATATATCTGACTCATCTTGATTTTATGGCCCACAATATAAGTATGCAATACAAGGCCCAGCAAAAAAAGCACTTCTTTTTTTTTTAATTTAAAAGTGATACCCATAGGTCTAATAGTAGGTGACATGTATCACATCTTTTGCCCTAAGGGGACTAGCACCACATGAACCCCTGAAGTGTCACTTTAAGTTTTTTGTGTAATTCTCAGATGTTCATAGACTAACGCACGATGTGTTACATTGTGGGGTGCATTACCTTCCAAAGCAGCCGTGGCAATTCCCCTCCCTTTCAACATAGTTCCACAAGCCAATGGACTGTCCATTCAGGAAGGTTTCCCCCATACAGCCTTTGAAATGAGTAACCTTCACAGCAGGAGACTTCTAAAGTAAACAAAGAAATGTTACCTATATAATGTTTGGTGAAAAGGACTAAAATTTGAAATATATGAAACATCTTCCTGGGAACTTAAAACAAACAGGTCCAAATTTAAAAAAAAATAAATTTTAAAAATGGCCTGTGATTTCTGTATTTCCTTCCACTTATAAAATGGGATCCTACAATCAGTGACAGTCTGATCTTAAAAATCATCTCCATTCTCAAGGTTGCTGGAGAGAAGCCCTTACAAAGGGAGAAGATGGTCAGTGGTGAGGGCCTGGCTGGGACTGAGAACTTTCTCTCATTTCAGAGCATGGGCCCAAGTTCAGATGACCTAACTGTACTTTGTGAGGGGATAACTACTATAATAAAATAATTGGGCTCTTTGCTAAACATCAATTAGTATTTGTCAACCACTCTGGCTAGGAAAGAGATCAAGGAACTTTAGAAAATTTAATGTGGAATACTGAATTTCCTATTTCATTATTGGAAAAGAAAAATAAATAGTAAAATGAGCCACAGTTTCATTCCCATTTGTACAATTAAGCATGATCCTTTATAGAACCGACCCAACTCTGCAGATAAACTGTTATTAAGCAAAATAATAGTATCAGAAAAATCTTCATCTGCTTAGGATAACAGTTACAGTTTAGACATACACATTTTATATATAGGTTTAAAAAAGTCAGTCAAGGGCCTCCCTGGTGGCACAGCGGGTTGAGCACCTCACTGTGAAGCATTCGCAGCACAGAAGCACCAGTTCAATCCGTGGCCAGGGAGGAGCTCGACATGGCGCAGCAGACCTCTCCTGCCTCGCCCGCTGCTCCCCTCAGCAGTGTATTTCAGTGGATTTGCCTGTTCTGCTCCCCATGCTGTCTCTGGTGAATCATCTCACTTCCCACACCTCTAGCCTGTATCCCAGGTCTTGTATGCATAAATAAATAAACCTTTAAAAAAAGTCAGTAAACATTCAGATGAATGCTCCCAACATTACCTTGATCTGTCCTCCAAGCCCTCCCACAAACATGAGTGTGGAGTTGTTTATATCCAGAACATTAGCCATTCCAGGGGATTTTGCTGTTTTTGAAGGTGGCTTTTGTGATGCGCTCATTTCCTTTACACTCAATGAGCCAGTGTTTCCAAACCTAAGGGTCACAAATAATTGCAAAAAATAATTTCCTGTCAATCTACAAATGTACACATCTGCTTCATATACAGCTTCCATCTGCTTCCCCCATGTCTACAACAGCCCCCCCCCAACTTGCTTCTATTTTTGCCCCCTCACCCAGTTTACTTTTCTAAAACGAATTTCATGTTACCAGCTGGTTTAAAATAATTAAGGATAATGAATTAGACTTGAAACACGCTATTGCCATCAATAGTATCCTGGTTTTGATAAATAATATAAAAAAAATGAAAATTCCACATTTTTATTGAAGAAAAAAAGTTTAGGTCCATAAAGAACCAGCGAGGGGCATTCAGTGCTTGGGGACTGGAGTGGTAGAATTGGGGTAGGAACAGGGTAACACAAGGAAAGGGGATTTTCGAGGAGAAGGTGACGACTTGCTGGTAGAGTTGCTCTTTCACTACTGAATTTTCCTAGCTGAGGATCACTTGGTTTAGCCTTTGCATGGTTTTTGTTTGATTTCTTTCAGGCATAATTTTTAAACATAATTAAAAAATAGAAGTTTAAAGGTTAAGTGGATCACCTTGTTCAATAAACAACTAAAGATAAAGACTAATTAATTGGCTAAATAAATGGGGTTTACAGAAAAAAATAAAAGGAACAATTTCCCTTTGTGTCTGAAATTTAAGAAAACTTACATCCCTGCCTCTGTCTTCTGCCTACATTCCACTCCCAACCATGTGGGATTTCCATTATACCACATTTTACCTCCCTTCACACAGGAGAAAACATTTTACTAGTTTGGCTTATTTCTACTGTAATAAGGAAAAAAAATTCATTTTTGTAGTAAATCGAAACTACATATTTTTTTTTATTATAATCTGACTTCCAAGATGTTTCAAAGACTATTACATGATATTACAAGTGTAATTATGTAGAAGAAACAATTTTAAAAAGAAAGATGGTTCAGGAACTTTCTCTACCTGGTAACGTAAATACTGTGCCATTGGTTGTCATCGATGGGAAAGTCTGCAAATTCCAGCCGCGCCAACCCGGAGCCCAGGTCCCAGAGGACCGCCACGATGCCACGCCGCATTTCCACTGCCAGGAAATCAGCCTAGAGCGCAGGGCATGAGCTGGGGTAAGTGTCCATCCTAGATTATGTGCTTGGCTACCAAGACACTTTCAACATGAATGCTGAAAGCATTTTCTCTGTTCTTCAAAAGAAAACTCATAAAACAGAGAAAAATGATTTCCCTTTGTTTTCAAATACCCCCCTTTCTGGAGCTGGAACTTGGGTCCGAATAGTGGGGATAGGGGCTACGACTGGACAGTGCCCCACAGCCCTTGCCCAGCAGGCCCTCTACAGTCCTCCCCCTAAAGTTCCCCAGGAAAACTTGCAGGAAGCATGAGAGACAGCAGCTTAGGGCACATATTTGTCTCAGTGTGTCAGGCACTAAGCAAATGTGAAATACACAGTGGCGGGAGCCATGAAATCCACTGCGGACTTGCATATATTTTGCATCTTATCATCTGAGAGATAACTGAAGTAGTATGTGTGTGTGTTACTGTTTTCTGCTCGACTACACTCAAAGGCACTGGCGTGGCCAAAGGTTTCAATGATCTTCTACGGGGCACTCACCCTCTGGGGATCATGAGCCTTGTTGGGTAGAAGAGCCAGAGAGAAACTTAGTAATTCCAGAATGCTCCTCTACCCCGCAATTCCTGGTAACTACCACTGAGACTGATTTTGTGGACTCAGAGCTAAACGCAGTGGCTTTCAGGTAACAAAAGGCCTAGAGAAAAGACTACCGCTGCGGCCAGAGAGTCAGATGGCACAGGGCGGTGTCTCTCATAAATGTTATAATCTTTTTCATGGACATTAATCTTGTAGGGTAGAGGAAACAAATAAGGGACTAAAGAAAAAAGAATTATAGCAAGTTAAAAATCAAAATCAGCAGACAACTATAAATCTGAGACATCCCCTAGGGGAGGAGGAGGGAGAAAGAACAAAATGGGTGGGAAGAGCATAGGGGTGAATTGCACGGTGATGGTGCACAGGTGAATTGGCGATGGGAATTTCACGGGGATGAGAAATATACACTGCACAAAAATGAAAAATAATGTAAAATATATATAAAATAAAAAAATTGTAGTGTATTTTTGATTTAACACTGCCAGTTTTGCAAAAAAGGTTAGATCCCTTAGAAGAATCAATGATTTCAGCAAGATCCTTTTTTTTTTTTAATTAAAAAACTGTCAGTAAGACTCCGGTGGGAGATGAGTTGTTTTCTGCAGATTCATACTCACACTGGTACTGCTTCCCAGGTAGAAGAGCAGGTTATCGGGTTCGCTTGTCTTCACATTGAGCGTTAAGGCGTTATAGTTCGTAGAAGAAATCTGTGGCTGGTAGGCCCGGACACAGTCCCTGTCTGCAGACACAGCGACTTTAATCTGTCAAGGGGAAGGAGAAGTGCCTGTCATTCAGTGACACCCACTGAGCCTGCCTCGGGAAGCCAGCGTTCCACATGGATCTTCGCTGCTCAGCAGCTTTCCTCTCTTCATAACACACAGTGAGCTGTGTTTCATAAAGTAGGTTTTATTTGGTCCAATACCTAAATTTGGGGTATTAAACGAGTATTTTCTGTATGAAACGATCCCTTTCAAGTGAGATGTAATTCCCTAGAGACAAGCAGCTTATCCAAATTACCT
This sequence comes from Galemys pyrenaicus, assembly GCA_019455555.1. Classification (NCBI taxonomy): domain Eukaryota; kingdom Metazoa; phylum Chordata; class Mammalia; order Eulipotyphla; family Talpidae; genus Galemys; species Galemys pyrenaicus. The sequence continues at coordinate 4,197,097 of JAGFMF010011493.1, forward strand.
TGGACTCTTCGTGGCTGTCAGGAGTGTTGATATTCATTTGTCCAATAAATGCAGAGGCTATTTCCTTCTTCCCTTTAGCAAACATTTATAGATCAGGTTGTGCTCTATAAATACTACATGTTAATAATACATATTTCTTCAGTAAGTGGTTATTTGCATATGTATATTACAGGAACCTTAAAGATGATAAGTTGATGCAAACCGGAGCACTTGGAATCATCCACTGAGCCTACAGTTAGAGACTGTAACTAAAACAGATGGAACCCAGAGCTCCATCCTTTTTCAACAGTGAGGTCAGCATGGAGAAGGGGGCACAGAGTACCCAGGACTCCGTTCTCTAAGCTAGAAAGTTTCAGGCAGAGAGACATGAGACCAGAGGGCACAGCTAGCCTCTCCAGGTCTTCAGGAGCATGGCGATTGCACAGTCTCTTGAAAGTCTGATTTCCTGAAACTCCTTTCCTTTGGAGCAGCGGCCATGTCATGTGTTACAGAGGCTAAAAGCATTTTCTCAAATTTGAGCTACTCCCAGGGTCAAATGTTTTGTGTTTAGTGGCGCAGTGTTATGATATACAGGAGCAGAGAGGAAACACCCAAATGAAGCTGGTAAAACGAAGGAAACAGCAACCAGTGAAACTTAAGGTGATGCAAACATTTAGAACGGCTGTGCTCTGCTCCACCTAACAGGCTTACTTCTAGCTTCCAATGATAAATCTCCATAACAGCACGGCACTCTCTTTGCTAACAACATTTTGAAATATGTTAGATACAAGCAGAAATCAAAGAGATAGTGAGACTAATTAAGTGTCTTGAAATGCACATGAGACAGGCTATAAGGAATCTGGAACTCGCAAGAGCTGGGGCACAAGTCTAAGGGATGTGTCATTTTCTAAGGAGGTGTCCAGGCACTGGAGGTGGCAGAACTTCCGTGTGGCAGTGCAGGGTGCTTCTCAGGGCAGGGGTGGTGAAAGGGGGGCGGGGAGGGGGTTTCAACTCACAGAGGCTGCTTGCTTCCGGGCCTGGCTGATCAGCAGTTTGATTTCTGATAGGTTTCTGCTCAGATTCTCTTCTAATATCTTCAAAGGCTTCAACCGATCGAATAACTGGTTGGCTTGTGTTTCTGCATCCTTCACTCTTCTTCCTGCCAACAGAGCTAACACACATGGGGAGGTGACCGGTGACAGGAAAGTGGGGGGACATGGGGAGGCGACTGGTGACAGGAAAGTGGGGGGTGGTAGTAGGAGATATTAATCGTCAAATCCTTGAAATTGTGATAAATAAATGAAAAATACACCAGCACACGAATTTACTCAAGGCCCTTCTCTTTCCTTATAAACATAAATCCAGCTGTTAGTGCATTTCCTACTTTCAGGAGTGCTGTTTGTGAACAAGTCACCACTGTACCCTTGAAAAGCTCAAAACCGCACGAAACTGACATTCTAATGGGAAGGGACCCCATGCACTTACTGGTCGCTGAGGAGTCCCGCAGAAGCTGGTTTGTCTCTTGTAAGGTGTAATTGACTCCTGACAGGCCAGGGGAGATGTTTAAGAGCTTCCGGGTCAACCCCTCAGTGGTCTGCAGGGTGCTCACAGAGCTCTCATTTGCAGATGTGGCCAGTTCTTTGATTCTGGCTCCTTTGTCTCCGGTACCTGAAGTAGATTCATGGGCAGTCATGCATTCTGGTGATTACGCACAGGCAAAAAGATAAACCACAATAACTGTAATTGTGCATAGATCATGTTGTAAAGCTACTTATTGGTGTTGACTACAGAGTGAAGGGTTTTTTTTAATGTCAATATTAGGTATGCTTATATGCACCAGTGCTCCTTCTTAGAAATGAATGAAATAACTTTGGCTATTTCAATCCCACAGTGAAATATAATTTCAATACACTGTGAGATCATAAAAGCAATCGCTAACTGCTCCATACTAGAGTCGTATATGTTAACAAGCTAAATATTTTATTTGGTCCCTTTTCTATCACTGCCTGTCAGATTCATTAACTACCTTCTTCAAATCATTCCATATGCAGACAGAAAAAAATTGGGGAATTAAATCTGGAATTGAGATAGAAGTGTTTTAGGCCAGAGGAAGCGGCATTCACATGCAACATCAACTGGCTGCTAAAAATAATAGCAAAATAAAGACTCCAAAGTCAATAAAGATAAAATGGAATTTAGTTATTCTAGAAAATCTGGGTGATGATTCTTTTAAAGGCACTAGTACTTATTAAAAATGTCTAATCACCAATTGAATAAACTGCATGAGAAAAAGCTGTGTAAAGGATATGCAGGTGTTCATTTTATTCTTTTGGCAACTTTTTGCAAGTTCGAAATTACTTTCGAATGAAACATTATTTTTAAGTGTCCCATTAACATATGCCATGTGTCCTTGGGGGAAAAAAAAAAAAAGAAAAAGAAACTTCCAAATCAGAAAATATTCCATCTATTTAAGGTAAGAAATCATGCCCAAGCACCCCAAGTTCAGTTCTCCAAGGTAATTTTCATGATGTCAAGGTCAACCAGCAGGCAGAAGAACTTTGGGGATGAATCTAGGCATCTTGTGAGACTTACTGAAATAGTGCTTATTAAGAAAAAAAGGGAAGGTTGAGAGAATATAAATAATGCACCACAGGATAATTCATTTATATTGTACTTTTTAAAACTTTACTGTTTTTTCCATTTAATGAATACTGCATTTCCAAATAATCAATATTAAACCACAAACCTATTTTAGAATGTTTTGTGATCTCAAGAAGGAAGAATGTTCTTTAATTTTTCTAGAGTTCTTTAATTTTTCACATTTGTAATGAATCTAATATTTTTTTCATTAAGGCAGGAGTATTTTAACTTCTCACCAGCTTCTCAATGACCTTCTCATCTAAGGAATGTGTCAAGTCCATTTAAAAATAAGCATACTGAGATAACATTTGTTGACAATGACAATGGGGTTCAAAGGTATAGAATCACAAAAATAATTCGTGGTAACATAAAATTGCTAAGGCTTTGGTTTTCAAGTAAAATTTAGTAAAGTTAGTAAAATTCAAGTATTTCAGTGCAGGTGCTCTAAAGTGACTAAAATATAGTGATTTTCACTTCCAAAGCATATTCGTCTGCAAGTGAAAACTATCAGCCTTGGTCTCATTTATTTACTTATTTATAAATTTTTAATATAATTTTTTAAAATTTACATATATTTGACATCAATTGTAATCCCCATGTATTCCCCATCACCGTAACACCAGTGCACCATCACCTCAGTCCCCCGTGCTCCCGTCTTCCCTCCACCCTTCCCCTCTTCCCTCCCCACCAAGTGTCCCCAGTTTGTCCTTTTCTTTTCATTTTTGGTTTTTGTTTCTTTCTTGTTGTTATTATTATTATGAGGACTCTTAAACAGACCTGGTTGCGACATTCCCCTGCATAATGGTTTTGCAATGAGAAGACATTAACTGAATCACGAACTCCCTTTCCACTTACCTTTAGGAATCGCTCGAAGTATTAAGAGTGATTCATTGGTTTGCCTAGTAATTTGATGAGCATTCTCTTGAAATCGGTTCACTTTTTTTTTCAATTCATTCAGTTTCAATGCCATACCTATTTAGAGGGGAAAGAACATTCTGTTTTAGGCTAGGCTACTAAAAAGTCACCTAGGCACAGCTTTCTTCATCACTCCTTTCCACCTACAGAATCAATAGCTTTCTACAGAGACCTCCTGTCTCAACTCAAAAAGGAAAGTTCTTCCATCTCTATTGTAGAAATTGCACTATTTTGATCATTTTGTTTGCTTTGCTTGTTATTCTTCTTGATAATATATTTTCTTAAAATGCAAGTCCAAATTAATTAGAATCCACAGGTGAAGAATCAACAGAACCAGTTGGTCTTAATCAGACTCATTAACTGTCTGTCCACACCTAAATCTGGACCACTTTTCTGTGAAACCCCAAATATGGGCTCCAGCCCTGGGAACCCTCCCTGTGTCCCACCCACTTCTCAGACCAGGGCGCTCTTTGCTCTACACCCTCTTGATGACAGAAGAAACATTCAATTTAATCTTTTTCAAGTTTCCTCAAGGCTGTTGGAATAAAAATTTTATTCTTAAAATTTCTGTTCATAATAATTAATTTGGAAACATAGTTAAAAATAATTATTGATAAAATACTTGATGAACGTGATGGTTCTGCCCAAGATTTTAATGGCCGTAAAGTTCAGTATGAAATACCATTAGTTGTATAAACTGAAACCACAGCCCATTGATATCGGTGCGGAAGTTGGCTTTTAATACTTTATAAGATGGAGTATTATCCACCCCCTATGCAGTGAGATGACAACATAAATTCTAAATTCTGTCACAGACAGGGAAACAAAAATATGGTTCAAGCAGCAGTGGAAGGATCCAGGGCTGTATATGGAAGTAGTCTGAAAAGGGTTATGAGTTTTGTTTATAGCTCACAACTTATTCTTACAGGAAAAGATATTTCTGATACATTAGAATATATTAAAGTGAAAGGTACACTATGTTATGAAACCCTATGCCTTCTCTTATGCAACAGATCCTAGCCGCCACAGCATGTTATGTTTATTGGACAGCTCTTATGCAAGCCAAATGATCACTGAGACTTTTAGGAAAGACTAAACTGCATAGGCATTTTTAAAAATAAACTAGTAAGTCCATTGTAATTTAGTGCAATAATCGTCTAATGAGAACCTACCATAAATCTAACAGTTAGCTTTGTGAAAAAGGCAAGAAGTATCAAACATAACACTCATCTTCAAAAAACGATGAACTAATAAGAGATAGAGAAATGCATGAAATTGAAGATGACCCAACAAGTACTATGAAGAACAGTTAAAGCACAGAAACTAAAGCAATGGGTTTCGTTATTAAGGAAGCTATGAGTTGGGAAAATTAGAGGTGACTGTACATTAAAATAAGTGAGAAGACTAGAATATAATTTTAAGTTATATGATTTTACAAGACAGGTAATTGGAATATTATTGTGACAAAGAAATGTTCAGCTTCAAATTGCTCCGGGAAAGTAAAGTATTTTGTAGGGTGACATTTATCAGCACAGTCCCAGCTAAAAACTGACCTTGTTGCTTTCTGCCCAGGTTACTACCTTCTTTTAGAAATTTGGAGCTCTTCTGGAGTGCTACCTTCCCATTGGAAAAGAGGGATTCTGAGAGCTGGAAAACAGAACAATTTATTAATTTTAATTTTTTATAATATATATTTAAAACAGAACAATTTAGTTTTTTGCCCTTTAAAAAATTAATTAGTTAATATAATTTTCTTACACTGTTCACTTTCTTTTCTAGATGTAGTAGTCCCTATAGAGTTTCCACCACCAATTCACCTGTGCACCATCACCATAGTCCCTTGTGCTCTCCCCATCCCAGCCTGATCCCAATCCCTCCCTCTTCCGTGTGGATAACGTTTATTTGTAGTTTTCTTGAAACAGAACAATTTAAGCATCACGTCCAGAGAGCAGGAAGGGATCCAGCTGTGGTAGAGACAGCATCAGACTAGTTCCAAAGAAGAAAGTCCCCTAGATAAAAGTTAGAGACAATTGAAATTGCCCTAATGTGTGTTTAATATATGTTCTAATTCATGGCTAAGGAGAAGGACATAGACCATGTTAAAATATATAGAGACAAAAATCAGTCACTATGTGAAGATTTCCATCATAACGAAGAAAGCATCTTAAGTAGATAATCAAATAGCACTACCATTTTGTCATTAAAAATTGTGAGCACTTTCTCATCTCTACATCACTTGTTCCTGGTCTTCATAAAGTAATACTTATGACCTCAGGAAATCAAAAACATCACATAATGACAGAAACCTTAAACCAATCCCATTAGAAAAGCGTAAGTTTAAAGGCATTGGGTCAAACACCTAATAGAGCAATGTCCCATGATGCCTGGAAAAAATAAGGTTCACACTGATGTCCACAAAGCGTTTCTTACCAGATTCACCTTAGTCACAGTACTGAGAGCGTCTCTGGCCAACTTCTCTGATTCTTCAATCAAATCCTGAATGTCAGAATGGACATGGGTGGCACTGGTCGCGTTCAGGGACACGTGTCTGACATTTCTGAAGCCACTATGAAATCAGCATATTTGAAATGTGTTACAATAAACTAAACTAAATTTATCCACTAGTTGTAAAAGCCTACCATAGTTTTTTTCCCCTTAAAAAAGCATCATCAATCAGAAAGCACTACATATGATTCACCTTCTAATTCCAAAATAATCTTTGAGAAGCAGCAGCCATTTCAAGGTAACACTCAGACTTGCTAATTAATAGCCAAAGAAGAGACTATTGCTCTTTCCCAATTTTTAAAACAGCCATTCATTAGTTTCTACGAGGTGCCATCAACATTCTTTGATCTCTGTTCAAGTGCTCTGCATACAAGCCACTGCCTGTCTGTTTTGTTATAATCTTCCCTGCATTGCACATGCTAATTTTCAAAAAGACTTCCCAAGTATATGTAATGATGCTGAATCGTAGTCCTCAAGTGGTATGTACCAATTTGATGACATTCATTTGAGATTTTGAAGGAGAATCAGGTAGTATTTCAATCACTTGAACTTCTTTCTTACAAATGGAAAAATCATTTATGAACTTGCCAACTGGTAATGGTGCAATTTTATCTAGCTCACTCTATCTTGAAAATGGACTCTGACAATTGACACCTCTTTGCCGAATAATTCACTCATTTTGTTACCAAGGTTTTAAGTTGGGTGATCCCCAGCCAGTCACCAGAAGTTATTACTTGTTACTATTGAACTGACAAAATTTTGTGATTGATAAGTAAAAGATAATAATGCCATGTAACTTTCTGTGTCTTACCAAATTGCCTTTATTACTCACCTTAAGTAATAAAGATTTTATTCTAGCTGTATATGTAGCCACAAAGTATTTTCTCATTTGGGAAATGATAAAAGGTGATGAAAGGAGAAAAGCTAACTGAGTACTTGATTCCATTTCCCAATACTGGTTCCTGTGTCATATATAAGCAGTAGTGTTCAATGCAGCACATAATTTATGTAATATTCCTCTATCATGTCATTTTTAATTGTTTTCACTGTGTGATCTATTTTTTTATGACCCCAGAGAGATATTTATTTTTTCCACCTCCATAAAATAACCCAACCAGTTTCTTCAAACTTTTCCTACCCATACTTGATAATAATTAAACTAATAAATTTATCAACTTATTAATTAATACATTTACCTAGTAACTTATGATATTTTGTAAATTACTGATAGGACCTGAAATACTGGCTTCCTCATTTACTAAACATTTGATCACTTGGGATCTTTAACACAATTCCAAAGCCCAAGCTACATCTCAGACCAATAAAGTCCAATCTTTAGGGGGGTGTGGAGAAAACGAGGAGACAAAGGCATTATTATTTCAGAAGTTCTCCAAGTTGTTCCAATGTGCAAATAAACTTGGGAATCACTGGCCTAATTTTGTGCTTCTTGTTTAAAGCTACTTTTAAAAATCCAAAGACCTATTTAACAAGTATCCAAAAATACAAGTTAAATAATTATAATGTTATGCCTTCAAATAGTAGAAACTAAAAGGGCTGATACCTTTCAGGATTGGGCAAAAGAGTCCCAACACGTCTTTAGGTATATGTATAGACTATGCATCAAGTTCCCAACCAGACTCTAATCCTAAGCTCCAAAAGGGCATGATGTGGGCCTCCCTGGTGGCACAGTGGGTTAAGCAACGCACTATGAAGCAGACCGCAGCCACTGCAGCACAAGTTCGATCCCTGCTGCCGGCCAGGGGGGGACCCACATGGCGCGGCAGACCTCTCCTGCTGTACCTGCTGCTCCCCTCAGCAGTGTACTTCCATTGATCTGCCTGTTCTGCTCCCTGCTCTCTGTGGTGAATCCTCTCACCACCCCCACATCTCTGGCTTGTACCCCAGTGCTTGTATGCATAAATAAATAAATCTTTAAAAAAAAAAAAAGGGCATGATGTGCAAAGAAATTAACTTTCTCTTTCTGTCCAAAGAAATCTAATAACCCCACAGCCTTTAACAGATACCTAGTAAGACCTTGGTAGTTTGATATCAGAGCGTATGTTTGTTTTAAATCCTATCTAGTTCCATTGACATTTTTCCATCACACCTGTACAGTTATGTTATCAAGCATGACAGGAAATCCTCCTTGTGCTGTAAATAAAATAAAATTAAAAATTCCACTTTCAGTCAAAAGAAGAGTAACCAACAGGGTGAACAAAATAATCTTAATCTCTCTCATCAATGACCATCACCTCAGGAAAATCTGTAAGGTGTGCTCTCACCTGTCCAGAGCGCCTGCGAGTCTCTGGAGCTCAGCTGCATGGTCTTCGGCTCTGTAGACGAGGTCAAGTGCTCTTCTCTTGGCCATCTGTATAACCAGGTCATCTACATGTCGCCTGAGTTTGGCAGTCCACAAAAGAAGCTCATCCTGGTGATTCTCCAACTGCTATATAAAGAAATGAAAGTCGTGAATACATTTGCAGCATTTAACAAATGTGTGCATATGCATGAGCTGTGCGAAGATTCTCTGGAAACTGAGTTGTACTTACTGCTAGAGCATTTTGTGCAGTGTCTGCACCTGCAGTGGCAGCAGCTAGCCATGCCCTCCCTTTGGCGATGAGAGTAGAAGTCAAGTTTTGCTCTTCTTGAACTTGCAGCTTTTTATCCTGTTGCAAAAATCACTTTTAAGGACACTTCACAAAAGCAAGTCAGCCTCCCAAACGTCAGTTCTGTGTGCTTTGTGCCCAAGTTAGTACTAAGAACTCATTTTTAATGACACTACAAATGGGGTTATTTCCAGAAGGGGATGGGGTGACCAGCGCTGACTGAGAGCAGGGAGCGGTGAAGACTCACCCTGAATTCTGCCAGGCTCGCATTGACGATGAGCAGCAGGCGGGTGCTCTCCTGTGTCTTCACTCCTGCTTCACTGACGAGGTCTTTTGCTGCCTGCAGTTCTTTGTGGTGTTTTGAAAGGAGGCTGCTTGCAGCTTCTTTTAATGCTACCAACTCTTCCTGTGGCTCCTGGTAATTTTTCTGAATTTGTGACAATAAAGCTTCAGCATCGCTGAAAAACAGAGATGGTTTGCGTAGTAAGAAAGTGGATGACAAAGCTCAAGTACTGAAACGAGAGTGGGGGAGTTTTTACATATCCCTACCTAGGTATCTTCTTGAAATCATAAGAGGTACAAGGTAATTTTTCTAAAACAGCTACAATGTGGCAGATTTAAGCTTTATCCTTAACAAATGATCTTGATTCACAAACGTCCTAAAATCTCAGTAATGGAATAAAAGGATATCCTCTCAGTGAATCTAGATTCAGGAAATTTGGACCATAGTCCATGAATTATGGCAACTACTATTTTTTTAATATATTAAGAAAAAAATAATGAAAGAAGGAAACTATTCAGTCATTTTCTATGAAGTCACCAATGTATCTATATGATGTCTTTCTTAGCTACTTACATTATAGTTTGGTAGCTTCCTCTGCTCTGGGAAACTTTCAAATCTGAGTTGTCAAAAAGCTATATAGTTTGTACCACTGATAAAAACAAGCTTTCTGAAATCAAGAGATTCTTTTCTTATTCTTTGATAAATACGCTATTATGCTGTTCAGTTCCTTATTTAAATCAACACTGGAATTAAAGATTCATAAACTAGTAACATCTTCCTACTACATATCTTTTTAGTGGTTGACTATATCCCACTAACTTTAGCTTTCATTTGTCCAGAGAACTTTGAAAAAATTCATAGAAGATGCCTTGTAAATCGCCTTTGCCTTCACAGGCATCATTCCCTGGGGCTTAGAGACACACTTAGAAACATACTTTCTCTAAAGATATGTATCTGAACTGTGACTAGCTCATCACAGATTACATGAAAATGTTTGTGATTTTTAATGATATTAAGATGTTGCCTTATGGTAAATGTGACAAGAACTAAAACTGCATGGAAACATACAGGGAAAATTTACAGGGCAAAAACAAATGGGGCAAATTTTCACCTACGCAATGATCTGATAATCCTCAATAACTTGAGAAAGATTAAAAAAAACCAAAAAACCACATTCCTCTTCATTAGCTTCTTGCCATACAATATTCAATCAGGACTGTTTCTTGAATTGCATTTCCCCACAGTGCTAGGTTCCTCCAAATTGTTGAACAAGTAGCATGAAAAGAATTCTGTGGTGAATAAGTTGAGCTGACTCTCTAGGCACCTCTTGGAGAATCTGGAAGCATCTCAGAAACTAAAAACTCTGAGAAGACTTGCAGTAAGAAGTTGTCTCTCTTCAGCTGACACTGCACTTCCTAAATTTATCTGGTCATAGGATACATTTCTTGAATTAAATACCTTTTTTCAGATTGAAACACTATTGGTTCACAACACTGTTTCAGGTGTACAGTCTGCCTCGGTAGGTATGTACATGACACCACGCCCACCTCCAAATGTTGAGTCACCACCCACACCAACCGATTGGTTCTACCAGTTCTACCAGTTCCCCATGCCCCTTCTTCCCCTCCAGGAAACACTTCCTGTGTCAGAATCTAAGGGTTGGTTTCTGTTTCTTTATCATCCACAAATGAATGAAAGACAGGATTTGTCTTTCTTACTTTTTTCGCTTAGCATAATTGATGTCAATCTGTCTGAGTTTACAGCATAGGTAGTAGCTACTGACTCTGTTTTCCTCCATGAGAGTTTATCGCTTTACATCTCATCCTCATGAGAGTAGTTCTTCAACAGTGTGAAGTTCTCCTGTTCATGGTAAGTGGAACCAGAATCACAGAAGAAACGAAACCTACGGCGTTGACAGCTGTGAAGACAGAGAGCTGCTGCTGTTGACAGTGTTCTCTGTTTGGAGGAGAAATGACCATCCCTCACGTACTTGACAACAGGCCCCTCTGGGCCCTGGACAGTTCTCCCCTTCCTCCCATGCACTGCCTTCCCCCTTAGCACCCAAGTTCGCATCTCTGGTGGGTTGTTCCACGGATGGTATTTAGGAACTTACTTGAGTTCCAGAGTAGCAATTTGGTGCAACTGCATGAAATCCCTTTTCTGTATGCTTTCCAGCAAAGATGTAATGTTCCTTTGCATATTCTGAAGAGTAGAACTGGGTAGCTGGAACTCTTCATCCAAGGACTGATCTAGAGTTGTTGACTTTTCAATAAGTTCTGAGGAGAAAAGTCAACAATCATCTAATAAGTCTCTTCACAGTGCAGAGTCCTAAATGGAGAAACTCAGAATTTTCTTCAGTGAGGCCTGCTGTCCCCCAGACAAGACTAGCTCAAGCATCCATTGTACACTTGACAACCCCTATCAAAGTGCTAAAGGGCTTGGAGTAACTGGTTTGTTTAATGTTGGTCTTCCCTACTTCCCATAAACTCCGCAAAGGGAGTGCTGTAGCTACCTTAGCATTTTCTGACTCTGGCACAGATTTATTTGCACATAGAAATTGCTCAACAAATATTACTGTAGAAATGAACTCCCAGTACTTCATATTTTTTAAAACACCATTTGTTCTAATAATTTCCTTCTCCTTTACCCTATAAAGCCTGATTTGTATGGGTTCTATAGTTTTATGACCTTACAACATAATTTAAAAAGAAAAGGCAAGGTTATATTTCTGGTAGCCAGGAAACTGAATCTAATATTCTAAAGCCCAGATTGGACAATATATCACACTTGAGTAATGACCAAATTACTTTAATATCGTGGCCATTACTTTGGGACCACACTGAAGCCCCAAATTCCTCTGGTGCCTAGTCTGGGTCAAGGGATGATGCTGAGAGTTTAGCTCAGCTGCTCCGTGGAACTGTTGCCTCAGCATCCACTTTGGTCTAGTGGCCGGCAGTGACCCTCATGCAAGCATGCGCCCCAGAGAGAGCCCACAGAGTCCCAGGCAAATGAATGTTTTCGATAAGACCACCCAATAGGCCTTGTGACCCACAGTCTCCCCTACCTCCGTGGGCTTGTCCCTTATGTGCTCCTTTGAATAAGACCCCCTCTCCCGTCTTACCCAAAAGGTGCATTTTTGGTTTGGATTGGTCAGTACTGCTTTAGCCCAGGGCAACACAGAATGTTCCATGTTTGGTTTTAGGAGGGCCATTGTAAGACACCGCATCTATTCACATATTTGATAAAATGAATAGTATGTGTCCTACCAAATAAGCACAGAGCACCCCCATCTCCAAACCCCCTCCCCCAAACTTGACTCTTCACACTACCTTGGATGTTTTGCTGCAGTTTCTCTGTAAATGTCACGAGGTCTTGACTCTTGCTGAAGATTCTCTCAGTCGCCCTGGTCACATGTTGGCTACTTGTTAACACTCTAGTGAGCTGATACAATATACAGGCCTCAGGTTAATTTGACTTGGAATAATATTCAAACTTCAGTACTTCGGCTATTATCTCTTTTAAGCAACAAAATATATTCCAGAACATAGAGTACAGATGTACACTGTTAAGTAAGCCAGGGATAACATTCTCGGGTTGGAAATTAATTAAATGGTCAGTGAAATAATTTACAACTCACCCAGCATGAGGAAGGTGATTATACTTTTAAAAGCAACCTAACTGGCCATCATAATAGACTCTTCCATTGTCTGTGCAGTCCCTTAGGCCCTATTCACCTTATAAGGAATATAGAAAGTAACTCTTTTAAATTTAATACTGGCCCTGAAAACTATATTTACCATAAGCCTAGGAGTTAATAACATGGGATCAAGCATTTTGGGTTTTAGGTGGCCAGGTTGGAGACCTAGTATGTACCATCTCCTAGACTTATCAGTGACAAAAGTGTCATCACAAGTGTCCTCCCTTATGAGGATAAAAAGTGTCAGTATCTTAGAAGTTGGCAGCACAAGGCCTGAAACTTTAGTTGGCCTCACCTGTAACTTTTATCAGAATGTTTTAATTTATAAAAGGAAAGGTTGTTTGTAATTTCTAGGAATGTGAGGTAACTCAGAGGATACTTATTTTATATAGAGAGAGTTTTTCATCGGTTTACCATTTCCTGTCAAATATTTGCTCACTCTGGCATGAAAAAGCTTCATTTAAACCCTTACACTCGGATTACAATTGATGTCAAATTATATAAATTTTTAAAAAATGAAAAAAAAATACTTTTCAGAATAAAAAGAATAAAAAGAATGTTGATAGAGACAGCGTATGTGTATGACACACACAGACACACACAGATACACACACACCTCTGGGGCCACCTGCGCATAGATCAACACACACATGAAACCCATAAGTGAAAGTATGAGTTTGACAATAGGTGTCCCTCACCATCTATGAAGAGGGGGATTCTTTTAGAGGTCACCGAGAACCATTCACTTGGCATGGGTTAAACAGAGTAATTCCCTGCTGACATCAGAATGAACACACCCATCGTCCAAAATGCACAGATCGGAAGCACACAGCCTGGCCCCGCATGCTGCACGGATGCCCCTCGAGAGGCCGGCCCTGTGCTCCCTGCAGGCCGCACTGTTGTTGGAAAGACAGCCCGACGCCTGTGCTCACCGCAAGCTCCACTTTGCAGTCACCTTAGAAGAGGAAACCTTGTGATCTTTCAGCTCCACCCATTTCTTGTTCACAGGTGAACATTAGGGGCTAATGGAAAAGTGCTGGGCTCTCCCCTCTGCAGCGGTGATGACAGAAATGAACTCAGAGCCACTTCCCACCGACACCATGGAGAACAGGCTTCCCCAAGATCTGCAGAACGGGCCCTCCCTGAAGATTTAGAATACATTTCTACTCCCTTAACAACCTAGAAGAATATAAATTTGGGCTATTACCAGGGATTAAGGATTTTTCTAGAAATAATCTTTTTAACACAGAAAGCTATCTATGTGGCAATGCAAAAATCTAATCTGGGCTTAGAATATCTGGGCTTTGTCAGATGAGTCACCCTCTCTTCCTCGTGTCGTGTAAATCCTTCTTACTCTGTGAGGCCCTGAGCTCCTATCCCACCCCTACATTCAGGGTATATATACCCTCTTTTTGCCCCCCTGGTTTTAGAATCTATATCTCCATGGATCCTCCATATATATGCAATTGAATTTTTTTCTATTATTAATTTGATGTTAATTTGTTTGCTCGAATAGTCCAAGAAGAACCCAGAGGGGTCAGGGGTAATTTCCTTTCCATGCCTATAGCAGAGAATCTGGCAGGGTTAAAACCAATTGAACCATAAGGTACCCAGAGTTGCAGGGAAAAAGAGGTAGCACTAATGGAATCAGACCTTTCAGATGACTGCAGTGCAATTGCTCATAGACCGTGGGTGGGGAGTGGGCTCTTTATGTAAAAAATTTACCTCCTTTTGCAGAGCATCCATTTGTTCTGCAACACCTTCAAGCTGATTTTTTGCCAGTTTCTTTTGTGTATTTTCTTTTAATAAAGACTCCTAAAATAAAAACCAGGACAATAAGAAGACAAAGTATAATGCTTCAAAATAAAATTTCTGGTTCTGAGCTAAAGATCACTTATTGTTACTATTTTTGTTCACAGAAAGAACTCCTTTCCTTAAAATGACATTAAAAAATAAAACAACTACTTAAGTTTGGATTATAGCAAAATGTTTCCATATTGCTGTCTTTTGCATTATATTTCCTACACAGATAAAAATTTAAAGTCTGATATGTCAAGCAGAATTTGATACTGCTGTAAATTCTTGGACAAATCTATTTTGATTTCAGAGGCTCGCCAGTTTTAACCTCAATTATCAACATCTTTAAAAAATTAGTTAAAAAATCTTACTAGCTAAAAGGTAAAATTATTAAATAACAAAAATTTATACTTATTAATAGACAAATGCTCAATTTATGCCAGTGCTCTTTTAATTTTCTTACTTTTAATGATTTTAATTTAAAACTTATAATACACTAAAAAGTGGCCATATACTTTTTTTAAATACTATTTTTTTAAGATTAATTTATTTATGTGTACAAGAACTAGGGTAAAGACCAGAGATCTGGGGGGGTGGGAGGATTCACCAGAGACAGAGTGGGGAGCAGAACAGGCAAATTGACTGGAATACACTGCAGGGGAGGCAGGAGAGGTCTGTTGCGCCATGTGTGTCAGCTCCCTGGCCAGAGATCGAACTCGTGTTGCAGTGGCTGCCGACTTGTGCGTTGCTTAAGCCCTTGAGCCACCAGGGAGCCCCTCTTTTTTTTTTTTTTTTTCAATTAGAGGAGTGCAGTAATTTGCTCAAGGTCACTGTGTAAGTATTAAAAATAATGAACAGTAAAGAGTTCACAGTCTTATCCTGCTGCATAATTTATATATGTAAAGTGTTGTTTAAAGGAATTGACAAAAATTTTAAATGAGCAAATCTTCAGAAATAGTTAAAATTTAAATCAAATATTCATCTCACTTGAAAAACTTTAAATATAATTATATCCCTAGGGCCCAGATTGAGAGAAAATCATACTTACTGATTGTGCCTATAGTGAATGAAAATAAATACAAGACCTTAGAGACCCCTAACCCTTCTCAACTGCCACCGTGACTACAGAGTAAGAGTGCAATTAACAAGAATGAACCACTGAAGCACCCAGTGTCCAGGACATCACCCCCTCCACCCCAACACACACACAAACGCACAGACCTAAGGAACAGTAAGTCTAAAAACAACTTTTGCCTTAAAAAATGAGCATTCAGGAATGACTATGCTTTTTATCATTGCATGATACAAAGTGCTGATTATCTCAAATTCAAACGTACATATTTTAGGCAAAAATGAAGAATTACACTTGTTTCCAATTAGAATTACAAATGCTAGAGTAAAAGGCATTCTACTAAATCAATTTCTTAGCTTCTCATCCTTTTTTTTGGACCCTGATCCTGTTTCCCAAACGTAAAACTATGAAGAGGTCTTATGCAGGCTTCCAGAAAGGAGGAACATTTGTGCCCTGCAACTCCAGTTAAGAATATGCATTCACAGAAAATAGGTCATCCCAACATTAAAGAAAGACACTGTCTAATTTATTTTCTATATTTGTATTAGTACAATTATTTCAACTATCCAAAGCTATGTCATAAAGGGGAGGAAGTGGACTTTGTCTTGTTCCAAAAGGCAAATGAAGGACTTGGGGATAGCACCAGAGAGGAGGTGCCAGGGAACTGGCCACAGCAGTCAGAAGTGTCCTAAGTGAAACACATTCGCCCGTGGAGGATGAGGTCCCTATCATGTTCAAGGGAAGGCTGCACACCTACTAAGGGTGGCCACTGGGAATGAGCCTCTTCCAGTGGCAGGAGGACAGACAGAATGCCTCTCCTACAATCCCATCTGACTCTTGCCTCCCCGTGCTCGTTTCTGTCCATATTTGTAGTCACAGCACCCACCTGGAGGTATTTAGTTGAATTTTCCAGTTCTGACAACATCCCGTATGGGGCAGGGAAACTACCAGTGAGGTTCACAGACATAATGGAATCGCCAGTCCTATCCAAGTCATTCAGCAGCGCACCTACACAGTCATCATCACAAGCTAAGAGAGAAAGAGCTTTAGTTAATGCGAAGCCATCTGCACACTTCCCCACAGGTCTGCAGGAGCCTTTTTAGGTACTAACAACATAGTGGGCTCCCATGAAGCACATTTCATTCTCGTATCAATGTGCAGTGGGAGAGAAGCAGGAAGATTAAGCCCCTGTTCTCGGAAGGTGACATGAGACCCAGATGAGACTGGTGGTCATGCTGGGTGACACATAAAGTAACAACAGATTTGCACAGTGGATCCCGGGCTGGTGCCCGTGCTGTTATTCAGCTCCGACCTTCACTTTGCACTTGCTCATCCTTAACTTGGATGCACAGCAACAATTTCCAAATGCATTTTCTTTCAGAGCCTGGTCTGTCACTTCCCCAATAGTTTGCGTACATATCTTCAGCAAGTACAAATGAAAGACACGAGGGGAAGTGACAGACTTGTTTTTGCTTATAACAAACACAAAGACAAAAGCAAAAAGCTCTCACGAACCATGATATCCAAAGATGACTTTCTCACATGTGTGCTATTAACATAAATCAGCTAGGAGGGAAACTCCACAATAGCCAAGAACTGAAGCTGCCGTTGGGTAACACATATGACAGCCCCGCAAAGCATTCCCTCTTGGGAACCTTGGCTCCACTGTAGGAAATAGTCATGCAGCTGAACTCTGAAGTTGGAGTTACTGAGCAGCTCAGGCTGCCAGAGAGATAAATGCTGCATTTCTAGAACCTTCTGCCTCTTTGTGAAACACACTGCACACAGTTTAGTTCAGCAGATGCAATGGCAGTCTCTGGAGCTAAAATAGGACTTTCTCAATCCTTCTGACACCACAGGAGAACATCTGAAAGGAAAACTAGCTTTGAACATTCAGAGAAGGGATACCCACAAAGGCAATAGCTCTCCATGAGAATGTGCCTTGGCTCGCAGTCCTCACACCGGAGCCCAGTGGACCCCGGCCTGCAGACACACTGCCCGGTGGCGCGGTCACAGTCGCTGTGAAGAGAGCCTCTTGGGCTGCAGTCACACCTCTGGCAGGTGCCACCCAGCGCTTGAGGGTCCCCGTGATAGCCTGTGGAGCACCTACACAGAGAGAAACACGTGGGTCGGACAGCAGCGTCAGCACCAGCACTACCCAAGGGCTGCCGTCACTTCTGCCAAAGGAAATGCAAAGAAGCCGGGACCTTTACCTCCTTGGACACTTTATTTCCAAAAGGGATGAAGTGGTCACAAAAAGTTCACTTGCCTACCTTACTAGAGAGGAGATTTTATTTGGGGATGGTAAAATCAGTCACGCACACCCAAACTGATAATGGCATTCAGTCACTTTCGTGGGTATGTCCAATTCCTGCAAAAGGAGCAGCAAGCGCCCTGAGCAAGCCTCAGCACACACCTCTCACAGTATTGTCCTTTGTAGCCTGGGGAACAGGCATCGCAGCGCAAGTCGTGATCACCCTCCAGCACACAGGTGGGACTGAAACTGGAAGAAAAGAATCATTTTGAAATTTTCAGATATTTGATTCAGATCTTTCTAATGACACTTAGTCACATTCTGATTGTACATGATGTTGTTCTAAAAGTTATGTGATTACACTGGATAAATGGATAAGCTTTTGGGGGTTCAAAAGAAGGCAAAGAGGTAAATGTAATGAATATGTGTGTGCATTCAAAAGTCGCTCATCACACACTCATAAACATGGGCATACAAGTCCCATCTTGCAGACTGGGATTCACTAGTCACCAAACAAAAGTTTCCCAATGAAAGGCTCTTGTTCTGGGAGTTAAATAAGGAATTCTCTGACTTATTAGGCAGCATGTTGATTAGAGAGAACGGGATATGACTGTGCAAGAATGAGAAATGGCGGGGAAAAGAGAGCTAGGCAGAAGCTGGTGAATATAACTGACTAATGGAAAGAAAGGTGGAAAAGCAGGGAGGAGAAAAGCAAAGAGTGAGGGTGGAATTTGAAAATAAATGGACCTAATGTAGAGTGTCACGTGTGATGGACTCTTGGAAGCAAAGTGACAGAGCTGCTGGGGGTTTAATAATCCACTCAGATGTTTGTTCCCTCATTTATGGATTCAGCTTTTGACTTGTTCCTTCCTTTTCAATAGCCTGCCTCCACATTTTAAATTACCAATACACCATCTAGAGGCTCAGCTGGGTACCTGCAAACTATTGAAAAACCCAGGAGAGTAATTTAGTGTGGGGCTGGTAAGAGAAGTTTCTAGCATGAGTGCAGAGTTCTTTATTAGTACCACTTCACTCTGACTTTTTTCTTCCTTAAATACTAAAGAAAAGTCATCAGTAGAAATACAAAATATGTAGCAAACCAAGGACATCTTTTAGGACTTCTTAGATGCTCGACACACTGAATGTTCTTCCTACATGGGCTTTGGGGACAGTCAGACTGTTTTGATTAAATAAATAAAATATTCAACCAGTACAGAAATGGGCAAGGCAGAAGGGGGCAATATCCTAGCAAACGTTTCTCTAGTCATAGATATCATGAGCGATGAATAGGGTTATAAAGATGGATATTTGCAATTTCTCCAAAATAGCAACATAACATTTAATAGACCATTTTTTCCAAGTCTATACATAATCTATGCCTTATTTTTTCTCAGTGCTTGTATAACATTTCACTCTAGATATGTACCATAATGTATATGGTCAACTTTCTATAAGCAGATATTTTAATCCCCCCCCCCAATTTCTTGTGAGTATAAGCAGTGCTAAAATATATCCATCATGATATACATATTGCGATAGTAATGACTACAGGATTGGAATTGATGAACCTGTGTGTGTGTGTATCCTATATATAGGTTAATATATATAAATGTATATATGTACATATATCTTATATATAGGTTAATATATATACAATTTCATTTTATATTTGATCAAAAGTTGGCATTTGATCTATGCACGTTTAACACCTTGTCAAATACTCTTAGCAGTAATAAAATGCTATTTTGAACCATAATTCTATTTAAATCAAAGAGAATTCATACAGATGCCAATTCCTACTTAAAATCTCTGGTTCTTTTTAGCATTCAGAAGATGTTAACCAAGCCTCACGAGGAGAAGTCGTAGAACCTGGCCTGGGTTTCATCACTCGGTAGTATTTCTGCACTTCATCCCTCATCAGCACCTATCAATTCTAGCCCATTCCCTTTCACTAACCATGGACTGGACTGGCTTCTTTGTATCATTATCTATGAAACCAACAACATTTCATCTCTAGGCACACTGGATACATGGTTCAGTAGCTAGACTTAATCTTCAAAAACAAGACCTGAAAGCCCTTTCCTTAATCAGTTTTGATTCAACACCCAATATCAATAGACACTATGCTTTTGAAAAAATGCTCATCAAATGCTGGTGAGAATCAAACATTTTTTCTTAAAATTTGCCTTTTCAATGCATGAAGAATATTCATTGAAACACACAGAGACTCTGCCAAACAGGCAAAGATGGGGGTGACTAGGGCAGTGGTGCAGGTATGGCATGAAAGGGTGCAGGCTCACCTGGCCGGGGCACGGTGAGGGCAGGTGCAGGGAGAGCAGTCCGCGGCCGAGCCAGCCACCTTCCCATAGTAGCCCGGAGCACACACCTCACAGTGGTCACCAGTGGTGTTGTCGCTGCAGTTCTGCGGCCCCATGGTTCATAAAGGAGGGGAATAGTGGGGAATTGTTAGAAACCATCCTGATCTGGTAACAGCCAGGTGCTGCCATGTTTCATATCAGTCAGTGATTTTTTTTTTAATTCTTAAGGAAGTGGGGGGGGGTCATTTTCCTTCATATTTCTAAAATCCAACTCTGTGGTTTTCATTCATTATAGGACTGTACTTTTTCAGGTCAGCTTAGAAATAACTAATACAGCCTTCCAGTTAATTTTCCATCGTCAACTGGACCCACCATCCTGCTGTTAAAATCGCATTAAACTGAGAATGCAAGTCATCATGACGTGCAATTCCAGCGTGAAAACTGCCCTGTTTGGTCCATCACTGTTCAGCAGCCTGGGCGTGGGGTCTGTGCTGGGCACAGCGTAGAAAGGTGAATAAACACTGGGGGCACTGAGCAAACCTACAAACTGACTCAGATGTTTGTCTTTGTCAGAGAGAGAGGACATAGAAAGACATTTTCTATGTCTGAAAAGCTATTTTTGGCTTCCTTTTAATTTGAAGAAATGCCAGTGTTTTTCAACTTAAATTGTATTTCTATTTCAACTGATAAAAATGATCTCACTGAGATCTATGTGTTCCCCTCCCCCCACAGATATCGCTTTAGAAGTACAATTTGCAATTGGAAATGAGTGTAGTCCTTATTTTAATAATAAAACATATAGCTGAGAAGAGATAGATAGCAGAGGATGAGAGAGGATTAAAACTGATTTTCTGGTTTTCAGTTGCTAACACCAATTCCAGTATTAAAGACTCCCCTAACATACAACAGATTGTGAGACCTCTGGGTTTCAAGAACCTAGAAAATGCAAGATAAGCTGCCCCAAGTGTGGCAGAAATTTAACAAAGAACCCATTGATGACAACGGCATTGGAATGAGTCAATTGCCAGACATGCTCAGAGGACACCTTACAATTTTTCAGTGCATTAGGATTTTTAAGTGAATATCAAAGGATTAAGTCATAACTCCAGGAAGGGGGCAGGCAGGGAGCAGGCCAAGGTATTTTCCTAGTCCTCAGTCTCCAAAATAGCTCCTAGGTCATATTTCCAACCAATCACTTTATGATGATAGCAAAATCCCAGTGACATGAAGAGGGAGGAACATCCAATCAATTGGATGACAAATCAGATTCAGAAAGGACTTGATGTCCATCCACCTATACGCTCATATGCCCACAGGGCGTGCTGACGAGATTTGTTCAGAGAAGGGGATATTGCACTAACCTCCAAAAGGGAGCCAACAGGTGAAGGAAGAATGAAGAGAAAAGATAAGGTCCCAAGTTCAAAGAGCAAGGACTCAGGTGCTCAACTTGAAGATGGAAAGAATGTAAGTGTCTTAGTGTCTAATTACCTCGATAGAAGCAGCTGTAACAGGGCTGGCAAAACTGTATTCATACAATAAAATCTGCGTAAATTCTGAATTCATGGAAAACAGTCCTTAGAGTAAGGGAAGGATGCTCCCGCCCATACCCTGAGAAAAGGCTTCGGGCTCTGGGCATGTCACTGTAAGGCAGGTGGTGACCATCACACCTCAGGCTGATGAAGGCACCATAGCCATCCCCAAAGACCACCAAGTTCATGAGCTGCATATATTTGACCAGGAGGGTGAAGATGCAAGACTTCTGTAAATCATTTGTTAAGAAATGGCTGGTTTTAATGAACAAATTTGAACTAGTGGTTTGTCTCAGTGGCTCCAAAGATTAAGACTGTCCTGGCATGAGACAGGAACACCACCAGCTCCAGGAGTAACCGGGGATGCTGGAAGAAGAACCGAGCCACCCGGGAGTGAGCCCCTGCTCTCCAGAGAGGAGTAAACATACATTAATAACCACTTGGAATGGATGTTGTCATCAGTCTTAGGATGAGAAGGGGCTCAGACAAGAATTGAAGGTCTCTTGCATCTCTGAAATTCCAAATTCTGATCCCAGATGCCATTTTCTGTTTAATGGTGGTTTTGTTACAGGGCAACCCTAATATAAAGCGGGTTTGCGTGACTGGGTGCTCACCTGTGCGCTCGAACGGCACTTATAATGCCCCAACTGCAGGCACACACAACAAAGGTTAATAAAGGGTTTTATTTACAAGGGAAGGAAAATAGCGTAGTGAATAACACAAGGGGAAGAGAGGGATACAGCTCCGTAAATGTCCTACCAGTTCCTCAGAGCTGGAACCCAACGGCGCACTGAGAGCTGGCTCCCAAGGAAAAGAGAGCGAGAGAGACCCCCAAAGCCCACATGTGCTTGTATACTCAGCCTGACTGCTTAACTCCACCCTCAGGTCCCAGTGATCTGCTCTTTGATAATGACCTTATGGGATTTGTAGTTCTTGGATCTTGTAGGTCTGGAGGGCGGGGGGGGGGGGGTGTCAAAGTCCATAAACTATTTGTGTGATCTATTTAGGAGGGTCTTTCCCCCCTAACATTTTCAGTTATAGAAACAGTCAATTAACGGTAACTCTGAACAAAGTCACTAGGGATAAACACTGAACAATGTAGATCTTTAAAACGGGGAAAGGAACTGCAGCAAAATATGTTTTGTTCGACACTGTGAAACTGCAGAACAATCTGGATTCAGAGCCTCCGTGCAGTTTCTGGCAGGGTGTACAGTCATTGCTGTGTACTGTTGTAGCTAATTAACAAACCCAGAGGAGATCTTCCATTACTTCCAGGTAGCATCTGGCAGGCACCCCCTGGGAGCAGGGACTGTCTGAAAGTTACCCATCCTTGTTTATCCCAGGGAGCCTCTTTGCCACAATCTTTCATGGGCTGAGTTAAGCAGGTTGTGTTATTTTCCAGGTACAAATCAACAGGTCAGCAACTAATCTTAGAAACAGCCTCTTATGGATTTGGGCCAGGAAAGGCAGGTAATAACTTAATGTCCTAAGAGTACCTAATCTTGTTAAAATGGTTACTGTGTCAGGGGAAGCGGGATGCGGCGTGGAAGAACTGATCGACAGCCTTAACTCTCCCTGTGACCTCTGTCCCCGCGATTGGCCAAGGGAGCTTCCCTGCTAATTACATCTCCCTTAAAGTTGCCTGCTATCAATTCTCTTTAAATCCTTAAATGAGATTTTCTCATTTTCTCCATTAGGACTTTACTTTTGCCTGGAGCATGAGTTGATTAGAGAGAATAAAAAATGTTTAATAGTGTTGCAGCTATTTGCATCTTCATTAAGCTCACTTTACCTTGTAGGACTGGAATAATTCTTTAATTCCACATATATAATAGAGGCAGTAAAGGTTAACACATATCTTTTTAATTGAGGGAAACCATGCAATGCTTCAGTTTCTACATTCACCTATGCACTGCTTTAATTTAGGAAGTCTCCCAGTGGAAATTACCTTTAAATTCCACATGGAAAGCCACTTCTGAATAGAAAAGAAGATGGCACATTTAGGGTAGCTAGAGGCCAGTGAGGAGCCCGCTGCTGTAACTGCTCAGCTGGCTCCCCATGATTAGGCCATCCCCTGGCTCCCTAAAGCCTTCAGGGGTATCTTTCTCAGCGGGCAGCTCAGTTCCCTTTAATGAATTATCTTGCCTGCAGCAAGTTAGGATGGCTCAATTTATACAAGTGACCATAAGTCCACATGAATTAATACAAAGAATGAGATTTTAAGACTAGGGAAAGATAGCAGATTATTCTGTCAGCAAGAAGGCACAATCATTGGCAGACCCCGCTCAGGGCCACTAAACTACTGTTGGGTCACTTCCTGCCAGCGTTCTCTCATGTGCCCTGCACCAACCTTGGACTAGGGGGAGGCAGCTCAGCAGTAAATGTTTACTAAGATATCCCGGAGAAGATACATTTTTTTTAAACAAGGAGAGAGCAATACTTGACACAGAAAAATGCGTTCATAACATCGATGTTGACTTATTCAAAAACCTTCATATGGTTCTTCAAGATCTACAATCAAAAGTCTCGTCCATTTGGACCCAACCACCAGTACCTCATGGAAGTAAAAACAAGGCACACGTAACTAATTTCCAAACTGATATCCACAAACAAATTCAAGGAAGTAAAATTTATGTACGAATTTGTACCAACAATATCAGTCCGCTGAGCTACGCCTTTCTGATGGAAATTGATGAATATCTTATATTTGGAGAAATGTAGCCTCTTTCTAATCCAAGAAACCAATGTGACATTGCCCTGGAAACTGACACTCAGTGCCTACGCTAACCCTAAACTTCACACCCACAAACATACCAGACACGTCCCGGTTTCGGGGTCACAGATGTCACTGTGGTTGTTACAACTGCAGGGCACACAAGGAGCAAGCAGAGGGTAGGTTCCTTTGCCACCACCTTCTGGAAGCTTCCCTCTGTGGTAACCAGGTGCACAGTCCTGAAAAGATACAAATGGAAGGAAAGGAAAAAACAACCTGATTAAAAACTGGACAACGGACTTGAATACATATTTTTTCCAAAGATACACAAATGGTTCACAAGCTCATGAAAAGATGCTCAACATTACAGATCACTGGGGAAATGTTAAACCATGAGTAGCCAAACTCATGAGGATGGCTACTATCAACACAAAACAAGCTGACCGTACATCTGAGGAACACAGCGGGGTGGGGAGTGGGGGGGATGAAACAGGGGAGAGAAGAGCACAAGGCACTGTGGTGATGGGTCACCGAAGCTATGGTGGTGGGAGAACTACAAGGACTGCATCTGAGGGGGGAGATTAAACACTGCATGAAAGTTAGCAGTACTATAGAAAATAAATTAAACTATTTTAAAAAGGAAAGATAATCAAGGGAACTGACTTTTTTGTAGCTTTCCCTGATAGTGATAGTCTAGCATCTATGAAATCACAAACATATATTTTTCTTATATCTCCACAACACAGGAAAACTTATAAGACAAACAAATGAAAAAAAACAGAACAAAAAAGCCCAGAAAATAACGATTCTGATAAGGATATAGAGAAATGGGGACACCGGTATATTGTTGATAGGAAGGTAAAGTGTAATACACTGAACAGAGGATATGACAGCCTCTCAAAAAAGTTAAAAGCAGAATTACCAGGTGATTGAGCAATCCTACTTCTTGGTATAAACCCCAAGAACTGAGAAATATTGTACAGCATATTCAAAGTATGATTGTTCACAACAGACGAAAGAAAAACCACCCAGGTGTCCACTAACTGATGACCAAATAAATAAAATGTGGCATATATATATATATAATACATGTAACAGATAAATATAAATGTGGCATTTCCATATAATGGAAAATTATTCAGCCTTTAAAAGGAAGTAAATCTTATGATATGCTTCAATATGGATGAACCTTGAAGATATCATGTTAGTGTAATAAGCCAGGCATCAAGAGACACACACTGCATGATTCAATTTATGACTTACCTAGACTGCTCAAAATCATAGACACAGAAAGTAGAGTGGCGGTTGCCAAGAACTAGGGAGGGGGAAGGGGAGGATGGGAAGTTAGTGTTTAATGAGTACCAAGGTTTTACATTTGCAAGATGAAGAAGCTAGAGATTGTATAATAATGAGAACATGCTTCCCATAATTGAACTGTACCCTTAAAAGTGGTCGGAATGGTTAAGTTAATGATTTTGCATATTTTACCAACTGAAAGTTTTTAAAGGGATGAATGATAGAATAAATGTACACAATACACATAATCAAAGCACAAGTCATGTTTATAACTTGGAGTTGCAGTAACAAGCATATTTCCAGTCAAGAACAGAACAGGAAGTGAACTTTGATCCCTGACCCCCCCCTACCTGACAGGAGAGGCCAGCAGTGCCAGGTGGACAGAGACACTTCTCTATGAGGGACGCCGCCTTGCTCCGTGGAGGCAGTGTTTCTGCCTTTCTGCCAACCTCCATCGAGACGTTGGAGATTCTGTGAAAGCATTGTGTTAAAACCAAAAATGAGGAGTCAAGGACAGACTGGGGACACCTGGTGGGGAGGGGAGGGGGAGGGTTGAGGGAAGATGGGAGCACGAGGGACTGAGGTGATGGTGCACTGGTGAGACGGTGATGGGGAATACATGGGGATTACAATTAATGGCAAGTATATGTAAATTTTAAAATATTTCAATAAAAAAATAATAAAAAAATATGTAACCTCACTAAATATGAGGAACAATTCTTGATATTTTTGTCATTCCACTTGTCTTAACCAGCCATTATCTCTTCTAAAGAGGACTTGTCAGCCCACTATCCATAAAGAAATCTACTTCGTTTTTCTGCTATTTGCTCTGTCTTTCCCCTACTGAGTGGTGTATTCTCAGATGCAATTTGTTGGTAATGTTCACAACCAAAGGAAAAAAAAATAAAGATGAACTTTACAAAAAAAACAAACAAACAAACAAAAAAAAAAGTATGAGAGGAAATACAAATATTTAGAAAGACACTTTCTAGAAACATAGCACGTTACATAATGATATTTGCACCCACATTAACCAGAGCTTCCTGTCAGCGTGAGACTCATTGTTTCTGCTAATGATGATAAAGGAAATGCACTGAGCACTACTGTTACATGGCCGCGGTCCCTGGTCAACGTTAGACTTCAAAATAACGCTATAGAAAGTGTATCTGACAGACTTCTGGAAGTACTAGCTTGGCCAAAACTTCGTGATTTCTTTTTTTTTTTT
>JAGFMF010011493.1:4223975-4267702 GCA_019455555.1 Galemys pyrenaicus
TTTTTTTTTTTTTTTTTTTTTTTTTAATTTTTTTATTTTTTTTTATTTTTATTTATTTTTATTTTTTTATTTTTTATTTTTTATTTTTATTTTTTTTTTAAAGTCCTGACAGCTTTCCTGCTACATCACTACAAAGAAATTGGTACTGGAGTTTAAAGGCAGAAAATAGCAGAATTTATCTGTTTTTTAAAATCTTATCTTCAACAAAGATATAGCCATTATATTTTATGTTCACATATGGAAGATAGATAATCTGTCATTTTTCACACATTTCATAATATTAATCTTTAACAACATTTTTGTAAGGAGCAGAATTACATATATTAATAAAGACAGAGGTAATGGGGATGAGGTGAATCAAATCTCTTCAGTTCAGTTTCAAGTAAGGAAAATATTTTTAAAGTTCTAGAAAATTCCAAGTACCTGCTTTGTTGTAACCCTTGGCCGTACGATGCTTTGATGAGAATGTACTCAATGTTGCTAAGAACAGACATAAAATCTGAGCGTGTGACAGGTTCTTCAGAAACAGAGTTAAAATATTTCCAAAAATTCTGTGGATAAGAAACACATTCAATTAACTTGAGAGTACGATTTTCAGAGGTAATTGATTTAGATTGATTAAATTATTTGTTTCTTTTTATAAATTTCCTCAGAAACGAGTTCAGTTTTGCACCTGATGCTAAGTTTAAATGACACTGCATTTAATTTCCTATGACCTCCCAGGGGCTCTTAGAAGAGGATCTGTTCTCATCCATCAACAGACACTTGTCACCCATGGCAGGGCCAGCCACCCAGAATCTGCCCACACCCGTGTGGGAGGAAAGGACACACGGTTCCAGAGTCAAGAACTTCAGACTATTTTACCCAAAATAAAGCATAAGATGCCATCGCCAATAAATTAAGACACGATTAATAACCATGTCTTAAGAATGTCAACGTTAGACTTCAAAATAACGCTATAGAAAGTGTATCTGACAGACTTCTGGAAGTACTAGCTTGGCCAAAACTTCGTGATTTCTTTTTTTTTTTTTTAAATAAGAAAAGTCCTGACAGCTTTTTTAGAAATAGTCCTGAGCTATTTTTAGAAATCTTGCTAAACTCACTGAATTTTGATCTGAGAGTCTTTGGCTCACTCTTTTACTAACAGCCTCAAAATCTCCCGCAGCAATAGAAAAAAATGCATGTGTTTAAGGGGCTTCTCTGAGAAGGGCACATCTTTACCTCTTTCATCCCGACTTCTTGCTCTTGCCACACCCCATTCTCCGGAGGGGGCATGTCCACATAAATCACTTGCTTCCTGGTCCGGCCCCCTTTGATGAGTACTTGTGGTTCAAGGTTGAAGGTGCCAGTGCCGTTGGAGGAGTAAAAGGCCACACTATACCTTAGTGTGCCACCATAGGCCATGAGCTACCGAAGAGTAAACTGTGGTTACTTCTCTGATACAGCTCTGCTGAAAATACTTTATTGCAAACCTGCAGCTGTCGAGCAAAGTCTATCTTAAAAATATATCACTAGTGGAATATGTTGTCTGCAACAATTTTCTTCCTTCTAATTCTTAGTTATGGATTCTTAAGTTGATCCAAACTACAGTGTTTTTTTTAGATTTTTTAAAAGTTTTTAAAAAAATGTTTTATTGGGGTATGACTGGCTGTACACAGCAATGCATAGTTAATGTATACAACTCAGTGAGCTTGGAATAAGAACGAGGCATATCCATTAATCCCAATGTTTCCATTTAATGATACTAACAAAGGTGAGCTTCAGAGTAATAAATCAATGAGTTGGTGACTGTAATTATTCTCAATCTCCTTTGAATTAAAAAAGATCATATATTCATGAGTACTGTCTGGATATTTGCAAAGTTTAATGATCAGGGAAAATTCACACAGATTCTGATGTTTATATAAACAAAAATGTAAGAGATGCTTTCAAAACTCTTTTATGGTAGAATCTTATTTTCCTACCAAAATTGAGTGATGATTTCTTGGGAAGGACCTCCTAAGCTACAGCACCCAGGGTTCTTTTGCACTTACATTAATAAAAACAATATTTGTTGAATGATTGCTTTAAAAAAGAAAAATAATATGATTTAAATCTTTAATGACTTTTAAAGTTAATTAAAAAGTTTAAGGAACCATACATGGGGGGGGGGGATGGATTTTTAGAAGTGTTAAATGTCTCTGTTTTAGAAGAGGAAATTAAAATGCCCTCCAGTTAAGGCCAGGTCAACACCAATTGAGTTAAAAAATATAATATATACTCAAGCACTGTTATTGTGCTTTCACATTGCACTTGAAACGATTATTTCAAAGATTATTTGAAACAGTGATGTCAGAAGACACCCGTGTTCCCCAGGAAACTGGACCAGTTCTAGGCTGTGCGTGGCCTCACCTGGTCCCCCTGGAACGGCCTGGGCAGCCGCCAGTAAAAGGGCTCTGCGTGGACGTGCTGCCTGACGGTCACAGCGTCCAGAAGGACATCCGGGGCCTGGTGATAGACCCCCTCGGTCGTGCCCTTCAGGTTACTCTGAGAAACCACACGCAAAAGAGGCTGATCTGAGTCCAGCGTTACCTAGGTGCAAAAGGAAGACAAATGCACTAATTTAGAGCATGAACTAACTTGTCACCTTTGCCAGAGTCTACCACGTTTCACAGATGGATAGCTTTGTCGTTAAAACTGGAATAAGAAACACTTCCTTTCAACATCTGGGTTAAAATTAACTGAATGTTTTAAGCTATTGCATGTAAGGTCAATCACGCTATATTGGCACCGTCTTCAATTATTTTTATTTTCTCTTTTGGTAGATTTCCTCTACTTTAATTCTGCTTTGATAGATTAGCTAAAGAGGAACACCGAGTATCTGCTTCCTCTGACAGCAAAGCTGGAGATTCACACACCTAACTAGAATTTCTGAGAAATTGCTAAGAAAGTCTTAAAGAACAGACTTCGACCCTAGTACTTGACTGGGTGCCCTCCAACTCCCACCTGCCTTCCAAGGAGAAAACTCACCGGGGTCCTCACATAACCCTCCACCTCTGAGCAGAGCTGCGAGAGCCCGAAGCAGAAGCACGGGGTGCATCCCTGAGCGTTGTCAGCCTGCAGCCCGTAGGTGCCAGCTCGGCACTCGCTGCACCGCAGGCCAATGACGTTTTCCTAGTGGGGAGAAATCAGACTCTTTACCTACAAGGAAGGATACCATCTGAACCAACAGAAACAAAATAAAACACAAAAATAATCTGGGATTAATGCACATCCCTGAAATTGCTGTTTCCTCAGACAAGTTCCTGAATTGAGGAACTTAGACTCATCCAATAATTCGCAAATGCAGCCGATGATAAGAATCATCTCTGAAGTTCTTGGAAAATACAGATTCCTCAAGGAGAATCTCCTGGGATGGCCCGCAGGTGACTGATGCTCAGGGTGGAGAGCCTCAGACCAGATAATTATCAGGCAGAACTTCCCTCTGCCATCTGTAATGGCTATCAAAGATCAGGGGAGTTTAAAAATACGTCTGCTGGGCCTCCCTGGTGGTGCAAGGAGTTGAGTGCTGCCCTGTGGGGCTTCTGCAGCCACTGCAGCACAAGTTCAATCCCTGGCCAGGAAGGGGACCCACATGGTGCAGCAGACCTCTCCTGCCTCGTCCACTGCTCCCCTCAGCAGTGTATTTCAGTCAGTCTGCCTGTTCTTCTCTCCACTCTGTCTCTGGTGAGTCCTCTCATCCCCCGTACCTCTGACCTATACCCCAGCTCTTGTATGCATACATAAATAAAATCTTAAAAAAAAAAATACGTTTGCTGATGTTCTGTAACCCTCAGGTTCTGGTATCTACCTGAGCTTTCCCTTTCTCCTCCCAGTCACTAATCAATTTATTCCCCTCTTGCTTCTATCTCACCAGTCTCGTGGGAAAGATCCAGAGAAGGCAGCTAGCGACCTCCTCATAACAAAGTACAAGGAAAGGAAAGGAAATACAGAAAACGAAACACAATGCTGAAATCTTACCTCCTGGGAAAAAAAATACACACACACACACACACACATTGTTTCCTTCAGTCTGGGCAGCATGCATGAGAGAGTAATTTCTTGCCAGTTATAAAACGATCTGTCTTAAAGCCCACACTGCCTATGTGACCTGTATGTTCAAGATGGACGGTCTACTCAGTCACTGGATCACATGCTAGAAAACTCAGTGAGTTTTTCAAATCAGTGCCATCATCTAACACTCGTAATAAACAGTAAAAATGCCATATAAAGAATCAGGCATCGTTCTAGAAGAACCTATTAGGAATTAAACTCAGACAGAGACCGTAGAGTGCATGCATTAACTTAGCAGCCTGCTTGGATGAAGAGAGTGAGGAGTCAGCCAGAGCAAGAAAGTAGGGGGTGTGGGGGACCGGTACCTTGCAAGAGCAGGAGCCTGTGTCCTCTGCACAGCCGCAGAGGCCCAGCTCCTGGTCGCAGGTGTCGGCCACTGTCCCCCTCCGGTCGCAGCCACAGGCCACACAGTCCGGGAAGTCGCGGTGACCCAGGGCGCACCGATCGCAGTGCCGTCCCCCGAAGTTGGGCTGACACTGGCAAAGGCCGGTGAGCACGTCGCACTGGTCACTGGCTGAGCCCACGACACTGCAGTTGCAGGCCTGAAAGAAAGTGAGATAAATTAAACTAAATGAGCAAAAAGGCAGCTTTGATGTCTTGCTGGTGTGCGTGCTGGGGTCACAGGAAGGCACGCGACAGAGGGCGAGCGACGAAAGAGCCGGCTGCCGTCTGGCTGGTGCTGCGTGAGCCGTCTGCCAGGTGCCACCTGGAGGAGGACACACCGCTGCCCCCTGCATCTCTGTTCCCCGAATTTCCATCGGCTTCATAGTCCAACCAATCCAGCAATTTTATTTTAGAGGTCAAGGCAGTGTCATTGTTTTTATTTATTTTTTGTTGTTGATGTCATTTTTCAATTTTTTCCTTTCTGCCTTTGTTCTTTATTTATAGATATTTAACATCAGTTGTCATCCCCATGGATTCCCCATCACCATGTCACCAGTGTACCCATCACCTCAGTGCCTTGTGCTCTCTCTGCCTTCATCCCAGTGCATCCCCTTCCCCGCCCCACAAAGTGCCTTCTATTTGTCTTTGTCTTTTTCTTGTTTTTAAAACAAACTTTGTCTAAGTTTGTGTTTGAGGAAAGTTACATACAAAACCCAAACCCTAGATGCTTGCCCATAACCACCAATAGGGGGATTTGTGCCTTTCTCCTGGAGATAGTGTCTAGTGTAGAATATATTTTTAAGGAATTTAAAGAAAAGTTGATCCATCCATTACACAATAAGGTTCTTTCTTTCTTTGTTTATTTAGAGATTTATTTATTTATGCAGACAAAAGCTGGGGTACGAGCCGGAGGTGTGGGGTGGGTGAGATTCACCAGCGACAGAGTGGGGAGCAGAACAGGCAGATCTACTGAAATACACTGCTGAGGGGAGCAGCGGGTGAGACAGGTGAGGTCTGCTGCGCTATGTGGGTCCCCTCCCTGGCTGGGGATCGAACTCGTGCTTTACTGGCTGCGGATGCTTCATAGTGCGGTGACCCCTTGTGCCACCAAGGAGGCCCTGATTACACAACAAGGTTCTTGAAGAAAACTCAGAATAATGTATTTAAAGGGTGCTGCTTCTTCTACTTAGAGCCCCATCCACATCCAGCTTTAACTGTATTCCATAAATAAAAGTGAAAGTCAAGCAAAGAAGGAGGAGCGGAACTTGCTAAGACAAAGCGGTCACAGAGGAGCATGAGGACAGGGCCTACCTGGCATCCAAGCTCCAGGTCAAGGCCCCAGTATCCGGCTTCACACTCTCCACAGGCTGCACCCCGGGTGTGAGGCGGGCAGATGCACTCCCCCGAGGTGGGGTCACAGGTGTTGCCAGTGTGGGCACAGTCACAGGCTGCAGTGAGGATGCACGGTGTCCGGGTCCGGTGGACAGAAGAAGGACAAGACTTGATGCAGTTAGGTCCTTTTCAATAACAATTTAAATCATTTTCCTAGTCCTTTTTTAAAAAGATTTATTTATACACAAGAGCAGGGGTGCAGGCCAGAGGTGTGGGGGGGCGGTGAGAGGATTCAGCAGAGACAGGGTGGGGAGAAGAACAGCAGCAGACTGACTGTTGAAACACACTGTTGAGGGGAGCAGCAGGAGGGAGGCAGGAGAGGTCTGCTGTGCCATGTGGGCCAACTCCCTGGCTGGGGAATGAATTTAAGCCCTTGTACCACCAGGGAGACCCCATTTTCCTAGTTCTTAAACAGACCACGTGATTTCTAAGACCCCTCCATATCTCCAGGAGACTGGCTTTAATCAGGATAGACTGGGAGAAATAGAGAAAAGATTGGGAAAATCTCCACAGCAGAGGAGAACAGTTAAGTCTCTATTTACTGAGCACTTACTTTGCACGAGATGCCCTTTTAAGGGACTTTATGTACAGCCTTCAAAATAACTCTGCAGGAGATTATAATTAGCATCTCCATTTTATAGATAAAGAATCTAAAGTCAAGTGGTGTTATGTGATCACCCAAAATGCACACCGTGAGTGTGAGCACAGGAAAAGCTTATAGTGGGACCCAGCATCGGTACCAGGAAATTGAATAAAGGGATGAAGTCATACGTGCCTAGGGAGAGAAAAGTAAAGGAACTTAATAGAAGTAGAGACAGAGGACTGCTCAAAAGAAATGCTGGGATTACTACTCAGTGTCGAGCAGCAGATTCAGTGCTTACGTGTGCAGCCACCATCCTGGAAGGCGTAGAAACCCTGAGCACACCTGTCGCACCTGTCCCCAGCTACACCTGGGATACAGTGGCACTGGCCTTCCTCCGTGCAGTCGTCCGACATGGAGCCTGATGCGCTGCAGTTACAGGGCAGGCAGCCATGCCCTGTGGCCAAGCCATAATAGCTGTGCTGTTCCACGGGAGGGGCAGAGTGGGAGAAGCAAGATGCATCGTAATCAGTATCAATTTACACCAGAAAGTTTTCTAACTCAAACATAGGATGTTTCATAGAATCACAGAGCGCTCAGGTCCATTTCATTGGGACCAAGCTCAAGGTGTCAGTCACAGACAGATGTACTGACAAGTACTTGACTTGTGCCAACGACCACGGGTGTCTTACCAAGCACTGGTCACACAGCTGTCCAGTCACAAGTGGTTTGCAGTCACAGAGGCCAGTCTCATGGTGGCACACTCCGGAAAGGGAGCCTTCTCCATGGCATTCGCAAGCTAACACACACACACGACAGACAAATGAGTGTTCATTTCTGGGCATGATTAAAACAAGGTCCCTTGGTACCCCAAAGGAAAAAAATTAAACACTCATGTTTCAAATCACAGAGCTAAAAAAAAATGATTTTGCAATAACTTTAAATTTCTGAAGAGCAAGCTGTCATCTGTGTTAGCAGAACCAGCACATCTTTGTCAGTCCACCTGGGTTTCTATGTCTTCTTTAGGTCTTATAAGGATCAAGTAACCCTTGCTCTAGGGGCACCCCTGGACTGTCCTGGCACATGGGTGTAGCCTCCTTCCTGACTCACACAGTCTTGAATACTATACACCCCAAACGCTGGCCACTGTCCTGTGCGTCTCCCAAGCAAGCCCTGGGGTGTGACTGATACAACAGCGGAATGGAATGCACCTGAAAATAGAAACCTGGGCTGACAGCTTGGCCCAGACATCTCCAAACCCTCCCTGTTCCAACCCTCTTCTCCAACCTTCCATGCATCAGCAACACCTTCTATTTTTCTTAAGTTTTATTTATTAATTTATATATTTTTACACCATTGTTCATTTTTTTACAATGTTAGTGTTAGACTTTTCCTCTCAAGTGTTGTCCCCATAAAATTACCACCACTGAGATACCCATGAACCATCATCATGGACTCTTGAGCTCTTCCCTCCCATTTTGCTCCCTCTTCCTCCCACCTCCCCAGAAGAATGTCTCCATTAATAGTTTGCCTGCTAGCTTTGTCTTTTTTTTTTTTTCTGGATCCCTTGTATGGTTTCTCTATGCTCCTATAATTGAAACCATCCGGTATTTTTCTCTTTCCTTCTGATTTATTTCATTGTGCATTATCCAGACCAGCTACATACATGTTGCTACAAATGGCATGTGTTTATCTTTTTTGATTGCTGAGTAGTATTCCATTAACACTTTCTTTTTGTATCTTCTTTTTTTATTCCCATGGCAAAACACTGAAGCAGTTTGTCAATGTAGATACAAATATTAAAGGTAAAGTTTTGGTGAACAATGGAAAACTCTGAAATGTGTTTGGACAATGTGAGTAGGTGAATTCACTTTTCAACTGTGAATTTTATGTAATCTAAATATAAATCAAGTATTCTGATGGAAGTGTAGCATCCTAAGTGAAATGACCTATAAAGTATCCACTGGGTTTTAAAGACTTGGTATTTAAAAAACCGAAAGCAAGTATCTCATTAGTTCTTTATGAAAACTGATTATATGATAAAACAATTAATATTTGTTAGGCCCCCTAGCATTCGTGGGCCAGCATTTTCCAAGTCCAATCACAATGCTTAGTAGAGTGCCTGGGGGAAGTATTAGGAAGTGATAGAAGAACGAAGGGTGATCAAGGTTTGCAGCAAAGATGTTAAGAAACAGCATGTGAGTTGAACTAAGTTTTGTAGCCTTAGACAAATACCAGTTATCAATTATCCTTCTCCATTAAGCAATCGAGGCAGCCTTTGCTGCTGAATATCAGGCTGATTGGCTGGGTGGGCGCTTAGAAAAAGCTCTTTTCTTTATCTCTAGCACCCCCTTGTGTCTACATGGTGTAATAGCACAATTGGACCAGAATTTATAGGACGTTATCAAAAATCATTTCTAATTGCCATTTTCACTCTCCACTTCTTTTTCTAAGAACTATGTAAAAAAAAAATCCTGGGGCTTGTATCAACTACCAAGTCTGTAAGTTTTTCATCTGGGGAATATGAAAACACACTTTTCTAAATGAGATGTCCTACGTGATCCATAATTTCAAAACTTTACGGCGAGGTCTGCAGAGCCACACTGGGCCGGTAGTTCAGGTACTGACTACCATTTATTTATCGGATAAGAGCTCCCATTTCCAGCCCACATCTTGAAAACTGAAGCACCTTGATATTCAGCAGCAAAGGCTGCCTCGATTGCTTAGCGGAGAAGGATAATTGATAACTGGTATTTGTCTAAGGCTACAAAACTTAGTTCAACTCACATGCTGTTTCTTAACATCTTTGCTGCAAACTTTGATCACCCTTCGTTCTTCTATCACTTCCTAATACTTCCCCCAGGCACTCTACTAAGCATTGTGATTGGACTTGGAAAATGCTGGCCCACGAATGCTAGGGGGCCTAACAAATATTAATTGTTTTATCATATAATCATATAAACTTAGCCCCTTCCTTCCGCAAAGGCCAGGTGCTGTGCCTTCCTTCATCTCGCTGACTTTGGCAAGTACCACTTGCCCTCCACGGAATGGTGCATAGTCTTTCTGCCACCTGACCTTTGTTAGAGTAACACAGGTACACAGAGAATTAGGTCTAGGTCCACAGCCAGCATTAAGACAATAATCACTAAAAATAAAGTGACCTAGTGATCTAAGCACTTTGACATGGGTTAGTCGGTGGACTAGCCTCCCCCACCACAGCCCCACTCACCGCGGCAGTTCTTAGCAGTCACCGCGTCCCCGTAGTACCCTTCCGCACACCTCTCACAGTGGGGGCCGTCCGTGTTCCCGAGGCAGCGTAGGCACTCTCCGGTGACCGAGTCACAGTGGCCCGCCTCTAGGGGGTCCACGTTACCGCTGCAGTTACAGGGAACGCAGGATTCCCCAGGCACTGTGGGGTTGCCATAGTAACCGTCTGCACATCTGCATAAAAGATTGAAAGCCGCATCCAAATAAATGCAATTATTCTACACATTGCCCCACCGTCCAGGGATTCTGCGAATGGCCAATAAATCAAATTGACTTTTTTTGGGTAAGACTGACTGTGAAGGCAAAGCAAGTCCCAGGTTCAAGCATTCACAGATTCCCTTTGACTCATTTTGAAGATCAAGGCGTCTGTCCAAAATGAGCCATAAATCCAAGTGGATGTGCACCAGGCCCCAGGCCACTTGGGACCCATATTACCACTCACGGTTGTCACCAGGTCCTGGCAACTTTGGCCGGACCTTGACAGCCGAGGCTTACCCGTGGAAAAATGCTGTCTGGCTGCAAATGACAATTACGGAATCCGAACTGCTCTCACTTCTGGAATTATCCAGAATACAGGAATATTTAAGCGTGTGAGCAGCAAATACGGACTCCTCACTGTTTCCTATTGTTATTGATGAGAACTCAGATTAGTTCCAGGAGATCACATAGAGTGCTCAGAAAATTCCCAAGAATTTTAGCCTAAGTTTTTAAATCCATATACTGACTTTTCTCTATGATTATGTGAAACGATCATTACGAATCAAAACTTCAAGCCACGCTTAACTACACGCTCAAACACAACACACGGAATTCCTATTTAATTAAGATAATTAATTCAGCTCTGGGAAGCAGCTGGGCAGCAGGGTACCTCTCGCACCAAGTGCCGGCATAGCTCGGAGCACACTGGTCACACACCATTTCGTCTCCATCATCCAGGTGGCAGGTGGGGCTGAAACTGTCAAAACAATAGAAATGGACATGCTTTCCCAATGGATGGTGCGGAGTTTCTAAAACTTTAAAAAGCTTAATTTGACCTGTCCTGTCCTTATGAACTTTTCACAGACCCTTACTGAAGACAACCCGAGGCCATCAGCATATTGCCCACCCCAGGAACCTGGCTCCAGGGCACTGAACACTCACTGACGCCGACTGGTGGTCATTGGCGGAAGTGCACTGCCCACTCTGCCTGGGCTCCCCGGCTTATCCTCAGGGCCGAACTCAGGAGCTGTTTGCTCCTGGAGGACAGTTCTTGCTGCTGGCTCTGAGTGGCTCCTCACACGAGAGCCAAGAGCCTCCTGCACTTCAGGAGTCAAAACTTCCCACAGGACCTCCACTGCTGAGCAAGGTCCCTTCACGTTCTTAGGTCTTTGGGAAGCCTTTGGATGGAGATATGGGGGTCCTAAGAGTCTCTCACAATTGCATACAAGTTGTATACACTGTAATTGCAAATAAAATTCCCATGAAGGGGGGTTCTTTGGATGCACGTGGAGGAAGAGTTCAAAAGGGTAAACCAGTAAGAGAAAGAGGACACATGCGCCCCAGCGCGATGACAAACAGGCTTCGGCATGAGAGTCTCCTCCCACCTCACCTGTACCGGGTGCTGCCCTGTGACCTGCAGTTAAACAAGGTCTGCTCTTTGGTGCTGCTTCACTGCACCCAGCTCCTTCTGCCCCCACCCCCGCCCCTCTCTGCTGCTTCCTCACTCCTTTACTCCCTTCCAGTCTCAGATTAACGTCTTCACAGGGGTCACAGCTCACTGCAGTGAGCACCATTCTGTGTGTTCGTGGGGCCAGCAGTCACGGTCGACCTGGTGATAGAGCACTTGCCAAGGTGCCCAATACAGAGCAGGCACGCTGTGAATATTTGCTGAATCAGTACATGAACTCTGTCCATTCTCACTGGACATCACATTTACATATTTCGGT
This sequence comes from Galemys pyrenaicus, assembly GCA_019455555.1. NCBI lineage: Eukaryota > Metazoa > Chordata > Mammalia > Eulipotyphla > Talpidae > Galemys > Galemys pyrenaicus. Next base: position 4,235,616 of record JAGFMF010011493.1, read on the forward strand.
ATTGAGATCAAAAACTCCTAAGCAATAGGACAGTGTCTTATTCATCTCTGTATCCCCTATATTGCCTAGCCCAGTGGCGGGTACACAACAGATACTTGTGAGAGCTATGAAGACCAACCCACTAGACCAGAAGGAAGATTTATGCAACGAACTTGCTATCACACAATTTTTTTTGCATAATTTAATATACCCAACCTTTTTTAGAAGATAATTTTCCACCTGCATCTTTAATCTTATTATCACTGGGCAAAATCCACACTCTTCTTACACACTGTTTTGATCTAAAGGCCTCAGCACACATCTGGACAGGGACGCTGGCCGTGCCAGGCGGGAGCTGTTAGTGGAGGTGCTAGGCTTACTTGTTGGAGGCTGTGGCGAGGGGGCAGGCACAGGGCTGGCAATCCCCAGGGGTCCCTCTGGAGGGCAGTCCATAGAAGCCAGGCGCGCACTGCTCACAGTGGTCCCCAGTGGTGTTGTGCTCACACGCCTGGAACACACACAGAGAGAGATGCGACTCAGGTCTCGTTAAAAGAGTCTCAGATTCACCGACAAATAATTTAAAGTCCAAGTGAAGTATAAACAGTAAAGCACAAACTGTGTTCTATGAGTCCAGAATAACTAATAAAAATTTTTAATTTGTTGTAAGTGGAAAGTGTAAGTGCTTTCCCTTCTAGCCATATTACAAAAACTGGTTATCTGACATGCCCTTTTGTAGGAAACAACTAGAAAACGGAAACAAAATAATGTTTCCGTGGGGGAAGAGGGACAATGAGGTGAGTCCTACAAACCTGTGTCTTCCTGTCTGGAGACACTGGTGAGGTGGGTTGGGACATGGTTCCAAGCAGAGCTTGGTGGTCTTTTTGACTTGAGGAGACAGAGGTCAGAAATTGGGGAGGCTGAATTTGCTAGAGTTGGGGTAGAGGACTTAGAGCTTCATAGAGTAAGAGGTACAGAAATCTCCAGAATAGTCCCTTGAAATAACTGCCGAGTACTGAGCGTCTCGTGGTTAGAGTGCAACTCCATGAGGTCAGGTGAGCTGGAAACTGAAAATTCAGAATTTTCATAGAGCTCTGAGACATTAAGGTTCTAACCAGCCAGTTAGAGTCTGTTGACATCCTGTTAAACACTGAGATACTCAGCAGATACCCTAGGAGGAAAACTCAGTAGTAGGATTCATAAAGACTACACTAGACCCATGCTAACAAAGCTTAAAAGCCAACCTCGAAGCAATTAAGCTGATGTGCAGTAACTTAACCGCCTGCCAGAGCAAACTTCACATTCTGTAAAGGAAAGCAACAAATCCAGAAACTCAACAACCTAATGATATTCATTGCACAATATTTATCATGTGATTAAAAACTCCTGAAGATGCTCTTACTGTCCAAATCCAAGAAACCTTGAACTCATGAGTGCAGACAGGTAACAAGTAGGTGACTGAATAAGCACATGGGGCAAGAGAGAGCGCCCCCTACAGGAGAGTGCTGTGTCAACAGAAAAGCCTGGAGAGAGCTGACGTTAGAGAACCGTCCCTTTGCAAAAATCAAAAAAATACTGATTGAGCAAGAATCATCAGTGACAGCTAAATGGAGGGGAAATTCTGATGAAGAGGACACTTGCATAGTCTTAAAGCAAATGGACCCACACCTGGCTGGTAATTACCCCCACCACCAGCGAGGGGACAAAGGACACTGGACTTCCACATGGCTGCTGAGAAGGACGTGGCATCGTTAATGAAGCACTCTGGCCTGAAATGTATAATCTGAATCAGGTTATGGGAACAGCAGAGGAGAGCTCCAAATGAGCACATTCTATTTTTTTTTCAAATGATTTTTTTCTTCACAATGCCACACATTGTTATAAAAGGCAAATATGAAAATATTTCACACTAAGAGAGACTAAAAAGTGCCTCCCTGGTGGTGCAAGGGGTTAAGCACTGTACTATGAAGCATGTGCAGTCACTACAGCACAAGTCTGATCCCCAGCCAGAGAGCTGACCCACATGGCACAGCAGACCTCTCCTGCTTTGCCCACTTCTCCCCTAAGCAGTGTATTTCAATCAGTCTGCCTGTTGTGTTCCCCACCCTGTCTCCAGTGAATCCTCTCACCCCCCCCCCCACATCTCTGGCCTGTACTCCAGTTCTTGTATGCATAAGTAAATAAATCTTTAAAAAAGAGAGAGAGAGACTGAAAAACAACAATAAAATACAACTCCTGATCATAAATGGAGGCCTGGGGAAAAAATGGTACAGAGGACAAAATTGAGTCAACTGACGAAATTGAAAATTATATTAGAAAAAGTAGAGTATAGCTGCCAAATATACTAAAGCAAAGAACTCTACTATGGTCACATAAGAGAATATCCTATTCTCAGAGCATACACATGGAAGTATTAGGGCTAAATGGACATAGTGTCTCAGGTAGTTCAGGAAAAATTACAATGACAGAGATGAATAATGAGATACTAAAGCAAATGGGGGAAAAGTTAGCTAAAGATGAATCTGAATAAATTGTGTGTACTCTAAATTCCATTCTAACTCGTACTTTTGCATAAATGTGTATATACATGATTTTCAATAAAGGCTTTTCAGAAATGATTTTCAAGTAAAGGCTTTTCAGAAACAGGGGTAATAACTACTAGAAATGAGAAGCAAAAAGAAATAGATAATCAATCATTACCAGGAGAAAAATCTAAAAAGCAAGCAGAGAAAAAGACCCAACACACAGAGAACTATGTAGGTAAGAATTACTAGTGATTTCTCATTTAGAACAAGAGGAGTCATAGGCAAACAGAACAATCTTGAAGTATGAAAAAAAATTTTAAAAATATATATTTCAGAATCAAAGGGGAAATAAAGCCTTTTCCAGAAAAACAAAAGGTGAGAAAATTCATTGGCCTCCAGACTTGTTTTGGAAAATGCTGAGAACAGGTCTTCAGGGGCTGCAAGATGCTACGAGATAACATTCTGGATTCATTCCAGGACTGAAAGCACTGGCAATGGTAAATATGAATGAATAAATATGTCAGACTTGCTTCTTCAGGTAAAACATCACTCCAGAAGGTGGAACCACCCGAATTAGTTTATAGGAGAAAGGAGTCGGGCTATCCAGCCAGTAGGTGGCAGTGCTGAGCACCTGGGTCACCGGTGGCTCAAGGACAGATGGTGCTATTCTGCACATTCTTTCCCAGGTCCCTCTTTCCCATGACTCAGTCTCCCCAGGGTCCCCAGCACCTGTGCCTGTGTAGATACTGCCCAGAGCTTTCTCCTGTGATTTCTGCCTGCCGAGCCCTGTAGGGCATCTCACTGCCTCGCCTCTGGGTGTCTGCCTTGCCTTCCATTTCCCCTATACTTCGTCCCTAAGAGCCACTCATGTTCCATACTGTTAATTGACATTTTTCACCCATCAATTTAAATAATATCTCCAGTTTCTAAATGCATGTTTTCCTAAATTCCGAGGTTGATAAAAGCATCCCCATATATTACATTTAATGTAAGATTATAAACACTTGTATCATATCCTATTACGAAGAGCTTCATTAGTTTTACTTAAGGTTGTCCAGGTCACAGATTCCCAAGCCAGAGCACGTATTCAAGTCACTGGGTGAAATGCTCGTTCTGGTTCAGGAACTCTGCAAGGGGTCACGATCCCCCATTTCTAAATGAGCCACTGCTGTCCTCAGACAGTAGCAAGCTTTCTCCCCTTCTGACCCCGCGTGTGACCGTGGCTTTGATAAAAACCAACCCAAATCAATTCAAAATGCAACTGGCCTCGGTAACTCAACCTACACGGTTGAGTTAAAAGCAGTATGTGAAGGAACTAGCTTCCTTAAAATATATTTGATTATACTCACTTGCAAAATGTCTATGACATGATTTCTTTACTCAAAGAGCCAGGCCCACTCTTCTTTCACTTTGGGGAGACCATCACGTAATTCTGCTGAAAAGTTATCGAAGCTCAGCCCTGTCTCAAGTGTGTGCCACCAGCCCCCGGCACCAGCCCCGCTGGCAGTGAGGCCTGTGAAGGGTGGGGGTGCTTATCCTCTTGGTGAGGAATTACTGTCTGGATTAGAAGAGTGCAAGCACTGGAGGCACACTCAGCTGCATTCGATGCCCCTCTCTTGGCAAGGAAAGAAATTTGTTCCTTGGGATAAGGTAGAGAGGTCTCAGAGAATAGCATATGGATGAAGGTCAAGTGTGGACTGTGGGTGATGATGACGTGCCAGGTAGGGTCATCCACTGAGACCCTATAAAACCAAAAATTACTGTTCTGGTGAGGGTGTTGATAATGGGGCAGTTATGCAGGTGTGAGGTAGGGGTAAGTGGGAAATCTCTCTACCTTCCCATCTGACTTTCTGTAAACTTAAAACTGCTCTAAATAAATGAAAGTTTAAAAATGGGGGAAGCACTAAGAACAATTGGAATCTTTTCTTTTTCTTCTTTTCTTTTTAAAGATTTTATTTATATTTATACATACAGGCCAGAGTGGGGGGTGAGAGGATTCACCAGAGACAGAGTGGGGAGCAGAACAAGTGGACTGACTGAAATACACTGCTGAGGGGAGCAGCAGGTGAGGCAGGAGAGGTCTGTTGCGCCATGTGGGTCCTCTCCCTGGCCGGGGATCGAACTTACGCTGCTGTGCCGTCCACAGTGCAATGTTCAACCCCTTGCGCCACTAGGGAAGTCCTGGAATCTTTTCTTTAGTAAGTTGTACATACAGAGTTAAGTCCTGGAAGCTAGAGAGCTCCATGCCAGGTCCCAAGAAGACTTAAAGGTTTTGTTGTTTAAATAGAATAGACAAAAGCAAAGTTAGGTTGAATAGATAAATGACATTACTGAGATTTGATATTTCTTAAATTCCAATCGAAATGTTTCTAATTTTTGTGGCCTCAAGCATTCATTAATTAAGAAGAGAAAAAACGATAACTTTACAGCAGGAGACCTGGCGGCCACCGCCCGATCCAGTGCAGGCTAACTTCCCCAGAAGGCAGACAGTACCACAGCGCCCTGAGGGAGGCGCTGAGAGGGCCACGTCCTGACAAAGCTCACACCTGCCAACTGACTCTTCAAAAAGAATGAAAGGCAAAGTCAAAGGCATTGACCCAGACCGAAGGAGGGAATGCCACTGAGGGCAACGTGAGGTCTTGGGTTTGATGCTGGAAAAGACGAGAAACAAGACTGGGAAACGGATGACATGGGCGTGAAGTGTGTGGTTTTATGGCTCAAACTGTGTCGGAGTGAATTGCTTAGTTTTGCTGACTGTACTAGGGTGCTGTCCAAGATGTGAACACGAAGGGAAGCAGGATGGGGTATAGGGAACTCTCTGTACTTGTGACCCTTCTCTAAAAATCCTACAAGACCAAAAAAATTGATCATTTACTGCTATAGAGCTTTAAGGCTAATTCCTACTTAGCACTTCACTTTAAGTACATATTTTTGTGGATATATATTACCAGAAGCCTTTCTTGGCCATGGTGGTATGAACACAAACTGCGACCACCCCCAAGGCAGGCAGAGGCCTCCGGAAGGCTGGCTGTGCAAAACCAAAGGACTGAAAGACCTGACCCAGCCGTGGACGCTGGGCGCCTGAGGAAATTGATCCTAGTGTGGACGGTGTCAGCGTGCAAACCATGATTTCAGACTCTTCTCTTACAGGACAAAGAAATAAAGATCAAAATACAAGCCTTACTTACAGAAGGAAGGAAAATGAGGCTCCAGAGAGAATAAGCAATCATGGCATCACGCCGCGATCTACTCCATGGGCCCGATAATTAATTTCCCCAGGCCTGTGACTCAATCAATCTCTTGTGGAAAGAGCATGAACACTTCTCTGCGTGGTGAAAAGGGTCCAGCTAATTATCATATGCATTCACTTCTCTGTGAGCCCGAATCCATTAGAACCCAGGAGAGTGGCTTGGCTTCAAGGCATGAGCCTAAAGAATTCCTGATTGAAGTTAAAAAACAAGTCCTGCCCTGTATCTGCCCCTACATTCATTCTCAAGATTAACTGCACACTTGTTAAGCCCTGTTTCACCTCATATTGTGTGAAAAACCTACTTGTTTGAAGAGCGTATCCAAGGTCACAACTATGAAGTCTTGAATATGGTACAAAAAAATGTTCGTTAGAAATTTTATTCTTCTTTTTATGATATGCTATGTAATGTAATGTTAAAAATACTAGCACCCGCATTTAAAAGATCCTATTCCTTTTATTTAATCAGTGAGTAAGATTTTCCAGCTTTGTATTGCTTTAAAATCTTGGGAAGTAATTTCTTTCTAATGTTCTGCTAAAAAGTCTGCAATGAAATTACATCCATCTTGTTTGGGTAAAGGGTAGATCTGGAATTTTAGTAGTGACTTTGTTGATGAATATTACTTATCCTGAAACTTACATAATGTTATAATGCAATGCCACTTCAATTTTAAAAATAAATCTTTATGTCCTTTTCTACTCTGATCAAAATATTTTTTTTTAATTTTATTAATATATATATTTTTTTATTAGTTATATTTGACATCATTTGTAGTCCCCAGGGGGTACCCACCACCATTTCACCCGTGCACCATCACCTCAGTCCCTTGTGCACCCTCTGGCATCTTCCCCGTCTGATCAAAATATTTTTGTCAAATAAAGAGAAGAAAAGCAAGAAACATTTTATGATATAGATTTAAATCTGCAAATTTCCTGTGTGCTCCACAGGTTAGAGATAGTCCTCTGTGGAGGAATCACTTTTTAAAAAGTGACTTGTGCATAGCAGTTGACTTCAGAATGGACAGAAGGGGCACTTAAGTTATTGACAAGAGACTCACCAGGCAAACGCCATGAATATCGCACTCAGTTGCGTGGCCATGACATTCACAGGGCTGACAAATTCCTCCGAAGAGTATTCCATCCACGCGGTAATAGCCCGGAAGACAGGCCTGCAAAAGAAAGACAGATGACTGGGCTGGTGAAGGTAACTTTGTGCACTAAGCAAACTGTCATCTTTCCAATATAAGACACACAAGCTACTTGCTTTTACACCAGTGAAGAAATATTTTTCTTTTCAAACATCTTTACTGCAATATCTCCAATGTGCCATAAGATGCATCCATTTTAAACACGAAATTCAACGATTTTTTTTTTTTTTTTTAGTAAACTCACTGTGATGCAACCATCACCATAACCCAGCTCCTTGTTTCTTTTTAAAGATAGGAACATGCAGATGGAAACTTAACAGCTTTGCAATGAGTCAGCATATGTTAGCGAAGAGTCTACTGCAAGGTTCTTAAACAGGAAATCATGTCATGCTCAGCCATTTCACCAGTGTTCCAATCGAGAGGATTGCTTTCTCTCAAGTTATTTTTTTCCCTTACTTCAAATTCATTACATGTCATCATCAAAAGTGTTCAGGTGCATGTCTGTGTCACAGTATAACATTCTGGGTGTTCTTTCCACGGGCTAAGGGCCGGGCAGCACCGTGGGCATTTAGGGCTGCCTCTCCCTACCTCTGAGGAGCAAGGGTCACATAGACACAGCAATCATTTAACCCTCATGACAGCCCTGAGGGCTTTTTTTTTAAACATTTATTTATTTATGCATACAAGCACTGGAGTACAGACCAGAGGTGTGGGGGGTGAGAAGATACACCATAGACAGAGTGGGGAGCAGAACAGGCAGATCAACAGAAGTACACTGCTGAGGGGAGCAGCGGGCGAGGCAGGAGAGGTCTGCTGCAACATGTGGGTCCCCTCCTTGGCAGGCAGCAGGGATCGAACTCGTGCTGTAGTGGCTGTGGTTTGCTTCATAGTGCGTTGCTTAACCCACTGCGCCACCAGGGAGGTCCAGCCCTGTGGGCTTTTATCTCTGTTCTAAAGACATAGAACCTACAACACGGAGCGGTTAGATAACGTGCCGGTGTCAGCGGGACTAAAGCCAGGTGAGCGCATGTCCAAGACTGCTGTCCACAAGGAAGCTGCCTGGGGTTACAGCAGATGTAAAATGCCTTCAGAATGCAGACTGGGAAATTATTAACTTGGAGGTCAGCACACTCCCACAGGGGCATGGGAGGAGGGGTGTGGATTTGGTTCTTATTGTTAAAGAACTCTTAAAGCGTATTTTCATTATGCAAGTAATAAATAAATGCCTTCATTCATACTGACCATGGGAAAGTCCCCTCCTATCTCCACACAGCCATGCTTCCCTCGGCACGGTGGGCTTGTCTATAGATTGGCACTCAACCCATGTATACGGGTATCTGTGTAGTAGCCACAAAATTACCAAGACCTTCGCCCTGGATCAAGAGTTAGTTGCCTGATTTCTTTAATTCCACCTCTGAGTAAGGGTGTGATTAAAGAATGAATTCTGTTTGGCCAAAATGTTTTAAAATATGCATTAACTTTCCTGGGCTTGCCTAAGCTGTCATTTTGGGCCAGTCAGTGCCTTTTCTGCTAATGTCAAGTGCTCACTCCTGCCCCCTTCTGGTCTAGTTAGCTATCTACTTCAAGGATTCTTGTTTTATCCCCCAGCTCTCCTATCCCTGCATCCCATCTAGCAGCCTTAGGGTTGTTATTCATTAAACAAACCACACCTAGGGAGTAAGACCACCAAACATTTAACTTAAAGATAAATGAGATAAAAAAAAAAAAACTTCATGGTTCCCTTTCCCCTGAAAAATACTGCAAAATATTTAAAATAGAAGTATTTAGTTAGTATCTACACCATGGAACATTAGGCCAACTTTATTAATTGCAGATTTTATAACCTGTAAAGATTCACAAAAACAAATTGTAGGTTAAATGCCCTCTATTTATATAAATGATTGCCAATAAATCACAGCAAGTGACTAATTGTCCTATGTCATGAGTGTGGGAGAGGCAGGATCATGTGGGAGGTAACAGAACAGATGAAATTCACATCCTGATATGACCACTTTCTAGCTGTGTGACTGTGTCCAGTGTACTTAACCTCTCTGTGCCCCAGTTTTCTAATCTGTAGAACAGCAATATATGAAGTACCCACCTAATATAGTTGCTGTCAAGATTAAATGAGGTCACATCCAAAAGAGCCTAGAATTGTGCTAAAACTACAGAAAGTTCTGTTTTTCATGTTTTGTTCTTGACAGGAAAATTAGGAGAGACTTTTGTCAAAGCTTATGTCCAAATAACTTTAAAATATATTTGAAAATAAGTGTTAGCAAACAATTACTTTTACTGATGATGGCAAGTGCATTTTTAGATACTTCCTATGTATGCCGGAGCCCATGGAAGTAAGAGTCAAAGGTGACAAAAGGTCCCAAAAGGTTCAGATTAGTCCAAAATTTGGGAGGGCACACTGGTGATTTGCAAATGTTCAAGTACAATCCAGTTCAATTAGCAATGCAAAATACGGCCTTGGTTTTGCAGCCTTTCTGTGATGAAGGCAAGAACAGCACCAACAGTATTTTCAAAGGCCTTAGGTCTGGCAAAAAAAATCAGATTTCTTTAATTTTCCTTCCATAAAGTCTTTGAACTTTAGTATAAATGAAACAACGAGAAGACAACAACAGAAGAGAGAGAGATTGTGTGCATCTGAAAAAGCATAGCACTTCTGCTCAGATTGGAGACACAGGGACAGCATCAACTGTAAGATCTTAAGAATCAGATTTAGTTAAACAGTGCTCCAGTCTTTCTACAGCCCCCAAAAGCCTGATGTTCAGAGACAGTGGGTGTCTAAATCTAAATTCACAGGTGCACATAAGTACCTTTAACATGCTTTTCTCAAGAGGAAAAGGGGCAGAGATGGATAGCAGAGAAGCATTACCTCACAGGAGATGCCCGTGTAGCCCTGGGGACACTCGCAGTGCTCAGCGTCTGTGGCCAGGGCCAGGTCTATGACGTTAGGGCTGGCTGTATCCAGAGTAACAGAGTCCAGTCTGCAAACAGACAGGTCATCATGAGACTCACGCTTAGAAAGGTCAACTGGGATCTCAGGGGAGACACACTTTTTTTTTTAAGATTTTATTTATTTATGCATACAAGAACTGGGGTACCGGCCAGAGGTGGGGGGTGGTGAAAGCATCCACCAGAGACAGAGCGGGGAGCAGAACAGACAGATCTATTGAAATACACTGCTGAGGGGAGCAGCAGGCGAGGCAGGAGAAGTCTGCTGTGCCATGAGGGTCAGCTCCCTTGGGCGGGATCGAACTCGTGCTGCAGTGGTTAAGACTGCTTCATAGTGAGGTGCTCAACCCCTGTGCGACCAGGGAGACCCTAGAGAGACACATTTTAAAAAAAGACTTAATTCAAATAAAGTGGTGACTTGATTTTTGTTAATAACTGAATGTTTTCACAATTACACACTCTCTGGGAGTTGTCACTGTTCCCTAGAAATAATTTCAACATTGGGGCAAAGAGGTGCCTTTACCCGCAAACAGCTCTAGGAAGGGGCCAATGTTGCCCATTGGGAGTTGAAGCACTGCAGAACCATCAGTCCATTCAATCCCCTTATCTCTGACAGAGATTGTCTTAAAGGTGTACGTCTGTGCTTACCTTAGCTGTATCCAGTGTTTGTGCTTAGCTGGGCATTGCCAAATAACAACCGACAAGTAATCAAGTGTCTCTGGCTGGACACAACAGCTTAAACAGACAGTGTAAAAATCTAAGAGCATGAAAGACACCACGTGGTCCAGTGTCAGCTCGTCAGGCATCCCTCAGAAAGCCATCCTGAAAATTTCTGAGCCTGCTGTCAATTCTGTGTCCTACTAGATATGTTTTTCATGGATGACAATTCTTACATTTCCAATAAAGTGGTAGTAATAAAAACAACTTTTAAGGCAGTCAGTTCTACTCTGCAATAAGCTATAGCATTTGAAACTTTACACTAGACATATATATTAATACCATAAGCAAAAATGTAAACTATGTTAGATTGAAAACAAAGACAAGATTGAATTACCCTTCCAAGTTTTCTCTCTTTTCAATACACACCTGTAAAGAGCCATTTTTGCAGAGTTGTAGTTGGCTCTGATCAAGAGATGTGTCACATTGGCGAGGACAGTCATCAGCTGGTCCCGATCTATCTCCCTTTTGTTGTGAAAATCTCGGAAGTTCTCTGGCACAAGCTTAATCACATTGAAGAACTCCTCATAGGGTTGCAGTGACAGGCCTTCAGCCTGGGTGCTTAATGTGAGTCCATTTCCCTATCATTTAAAAACAGGGGAAATACACTTGTAACTTTTTAATTCAATAAAATAAAAGCAAATTTTGTATTATCCTTTCGAGTTCCATCCACCTTGTTGCAAACAGCATGTGTCTGACACCCCAACACTTGCAGGTTGACCATAGATCTGAGGTATTTAGCAGGGGATGAGGAGGGAGAGGAGCTCAAAGAGGGGAGGGAAGAGCACAAAGGACTGAGGTGATGGATCACAGGTGCTATGATGATGGGAGAACTATGGGGACTATACCTGAGGGGAGAAATCAAATGCCATACACAAATGAACAACGATGTAAGAAAATAAATAAATTCAATTAAAAAAAACCCCACAAGACTGTCACCACACGAAATCTCATTACTTCACAGCAAAAGGACTTGAAATAATCACCTTGATGATAACATCAACATGAGACATGAGGTCGCTGTCCACTGTCTCCACCGGAATATCATAAGACACCGTGTACTTCAGGAATCCTCCAAACGCAGTCAGCTGGAAGGCGGAGGTGAGAGTGAACACCTCAGGGAAACGGTCACAGCTCCTCAGCAAGGGGAGGCGGCCGCTACACCACCTGGCACTACTAGGCTGCCGGGTGCCTAAGGGGTCGGGAAGCTCACACAAGGGGTGGTGAAAGGAAGCACATTACACGAACACTCTGACAGGACCAAAATGCAGGGTGAGGTTGAAAGCACAGAAGGGACATCTACTCCTTCGTAGAGATAGTAAGGGAAATGATCAGCTGACGTTGCTTCCGGCTATGGCCGCACCTTATTTCCGAGGTAGGCGCGAGGGGCGGACCAGTAGTACTTAGACGTGAGCCTCTGCATGACCACAGTGTTGTTGATGCTGATCTGATGCTGCCCGCCCAGAGCATGCTGCTGGGATGGGATCTTGCTTGGATGAATCAAGTCGGTGACCAGCCACCCTGACATATCTTTCACCTTAAAAAATCCAGGAATTTTAGAAGATGAAGGAGAAGCCATGGTAGATTTCATTCAATTCAGGTCTACTATCTTCATAGTTGGAGAAGGACCCAGAAAGTTTAGCGAGGAGGGATGAGCCAACATATAGTGGACTCTACTTGTCAGAGGACAGGGAAAGCCGCCTATGAAGGGGTCACACCTCCCCCAGACCCAGATCAATGACAAACAATAAGTGAGGAAAACCACAAAGACCATGGGTGTATCTTTTAAGTCAAATAAAATCAAAGAACTTCACAAATGCATTGAATAAAATGTCTTTTGCTAACTGCTTCTCAATCACTGGTGTCATCTGCTTTGTACCCAAATGTCAAAAAGGATATAAAAATAACCTCCAAATGCTATCCTCCTAATTTGTTAGGGGATCACCCGAGCAAAGTGGCCACAGGAACTCATACTCCTCTGTACTGATGAGCAGTACCCCAACTTTCCTCAGGCTACACCCACTTCTCATGTGCCCAATTGGAAGGGAGGGGAGGAGGAACAAAGAAGAACCCCACAGCACCTTCTCCCCTGTGCTGAAGACACGTCTGAGATGGGGTTGTGAAGGAGAGAGCTGATTGGTCACCATGGATAAGTCCCCAACTCATGGATCCTCCCTAACCTAACAGGCACTAGCAGAGTCCTCCCCCAGACAATGCATCCTCGTTCAACCCAATCTCCAGAGCTGTCTGTTCCCAAAACAATAGGGTACCTTGTCTGCCCTCCTAATCCCTGAGTCATCTCTTGTTCCCACCCTCACTAGCTTTGTTGAGCTAGAACATTCTGAATGACCCTATGTCCTGGCATGCTCCGGGGCCTGAGTCAGGTTCAGGGCAGTGGTGGTGAGCGCTGACCCATGACTCCCTGCATTTCTCTTAAGGAGAATTGTTTTATTTTTAAGGATTTATTTATTTATGCTAACAAGAACTGGGGTACAGGCCAAAGTCACGGCAGGTGAGAGGATTCACCAGACAGAGTGGGAAGCAGACAGGCAGATAGACAGAAACACACTGCCAAGGGCAGTAGTGGACAAGTCAGGAGAGGTCTGCTACGCCATGTGGGTCCCCTCCTTTGGCGGGCAGCAGGGATCGAACTGGTGCTGCAGTGGCTGTGGTTTGCTTCATAGTGCATTGCTTAACCCGCTGCGCCACCAAGGGGCCCTCTTACGGAAAGATTTAAACAAAATATATTCCACATGTATCAGCCTTTGTTTTCACAGGGAAATGTATGTGGAAACAAAGAACTGAACTGTGAAGAAATTTCTGTGAGGTCTCAGTGATGGGCCCCTCAAAGGGAAGTTACCCTGTGGCCTCACAGTCCAGCTCCTAGAGGGCTCATGTATGGGGGCGCACTTACTGCACCCCCCACATCTCGTGTCTCAAGTCTTGGAGGGTACTTCCCACCTGGCTGATGGGCCAAGAGAGGCTGTCGCAGACGTCAGAAACCCCGAAGCAGAAGCACTCTGTGCAGCCCTGGGGGTTTCTTTCCTGCAAGTTATAGAATCCCGGTTTGCAGCGATCACATTCTTTTCCTTCGACATTCTCCTGCAAGTCAGAGTAAAAGATGAGCTTTGGAAACCAATGTGACCAGCAAGACAGAATAAAAGGACATAAACATGATATGCACAAGAAATGTGTTTGACCATCCAGAAAAGCAGGTCAATAAATAGATGCTCAAAGTAAATGTGAGGTCCCTATTTCCAGAACAGGTATTTTTCAATATTTACCAGTTCATGTTGTAGTCAAGAATTCGGCTAAGGAACTTAGAGCTTTGTCATTACAACTCTATGATTTTTTTTCTATTGTTTTAAATCTTCTAGTTTTGCTAATCTTTCAAGCATTTTGAAATCTGAAGAGGGCTATATAATTGTTTGTCCCGGTAATAAATATTTAAAGCTATTGACATTTATATATAATACCTGTTTGCACAGGAATAAGCACTTAAGGTACAAAAGGAAATTTGTGCATTATGGGGGAAATAATTGCTAACATCACGTAACCATATAATTACTAACATCATAACTGCTCCTTGGTATCCAATAATGTATTTCTTATCATTGTTCAGTTTCTTGAATCACAGAAAAATTCAAAACAACATACAAGCCCAAAATTAATAATCTTAGAAATTTAGCTTTGACCTGATCCTCCTTTAAACATGAAGCTGAGAAAGTATGCCAAAAATGAGGTAATAGGCCAAAGCCAAAGAATGCAATTTTGGTTTCTCCTAGGAAGTTACAGAAACACCTCTGGGATATATGGCCATTTCCCAGAATACACTGGAAAGAAAACCAGGTGCCCATCTTGGTCCAAGGACATGCACTGACTCGGGGGACACAGGCCATACTTCTCAGGCATGTGTAAGGGAAGAGAGGCGTTCTGCTGAAACCTGGCTGCTTTATGAAGAACTGACTGGGCCAGTGGGATGTGCTCCTCTCTCACGTGTCCTTAAAGGGAGCTCCCAGGTGCGGCTGCCCTACCCACGTACCTTACAAAGACAAGGCTCCGAGCAGGGGTCATCATTCGTGCTGCCCGTCGCATTGCAGCTGCAGGGGACACAGTCTGGGAAACCCTTGTAGCCTATTTGGCAGCGATCACATTTTTCCCCTCCGTAACCTTCTTTGCATGAACACTGACCGGGCCACTTCCCTGGGAAGAAATGAATGGCAATGATGAAACCGGAAAATAAAATAGATTTTAAGCATAATTTGACAAACATTTTCTACAAAGGGCCAGAGACTAAAGATTTTAGATGCCCTGGGCCGTGGAGTCTCTGTCACAACTTCTTAATGCTGTGATTTTTGCTTAAAAGCAGTTACAGGTAATATAACATAAGTGGGCATAGCTCTGTTCCAATAACACTTTATTTATTTTTACTCTAATTATTTCTTATGTTGTTTGCTTTCTTTCCTCAGGTGTAGCCCCCAAAGAATTTCCAACACCAATTCACCCATGCACCATCACCATAGGCCCTTATGCTCTTCCCGCCTTTGTAATAACACTTAAAAAAAAAAAAAACAACAAAGGCAGGTGGCATATAACATGTAGCCCATGGGCCATAGTTTGTCAAAACCTGATTTAAAGAAAGAAGATGGAGGTGAAAGGCATGGAGGCTGGTGGGAAAGTAAAGTGATACAGCAACTTTGGAAAACAGTTTCACACAGTTTCAAAGACTAAGTATAGAGTTATCATATGCTCTAATGATTCCAATCCTATGTACTTCTCCAATGAAAGTGAAAACATAGGTTTATATATATAGAAACTTATTCATGAATGTTGGTAGCAACATTATGTTGATACAGAATACACTTACAACCAGGAAGGTCAAAATAACCCAACTACTCATCAATTGATGAACAGATATATAAGATGTGGTATATTCATATACTGGAGAATGAGAATTGTTCAGCCATAAAAAGAAATGAAGGACTGATAGATGCTACCCATGGGTGAACAATGAAAACAGCATGCTACATGAGAGAAAGCAGAAGACCGTATATTGAATGGTCCTATTTTCTCTGAAATGTCCAGAACAAGCAAATGTTCATAGAGAAAGTCAATGAGTGGTTGCCCAGGGCTGGGAGGTGAGAAGCAGGGGAGGAATGAAGAGTGATTGCCAGTGGGTAGAGGTTTCTTTATGTGGGTGATAGAGATGTTCTCACATTACCCTGTGGTGATGGCTGCACCTAGGAATGTACCAAACATACTGATGAGTACATTTTAAGTCATTGAACTGTGTAACTATATGCTAGTGAATTATATTACAAAATAAAGCTGTTTAAGAAGAAAAGCACAGACATAAATGGCAGAGGGCAATGAGTACTATCTGCTTTTACTGCCAGCTCTGAACCTTTCTAACCTTAGCCAAGTTTTCTTAACTGCTCTGCACATTTCTTTGCCTGCAAAATGTGTTAAGTGATTTCTCTCTGCTAGGGCTGAAATTTAAATGTCATATATTTTAAATGAACCCAATCAGGGATAATTGTCACTCTCATCATCATCAGCCCATTACCAGTTGCATATAAGAATTGATTCAATTGTGTAATGTACCCTCACATTGCCCCTGGGCCCCAGTTGCCACATCCTTCCAATAAGTCAATATCCATTTTAGCTGCTAGTGATTGAGAATTTGATGGGGTCACGGAAGTCTCTGAACAGACGCTACCTATGCAGGAGACTCTGCTATTTGCAAGTCCACTTGCTAGTTTTGGAAAAGAAAGAATTCTGACATTTATAAAGTTAACTGGAGGATTTGCTTGCTTTGTGAGATCATGTAGGCAAACCCTGCTGAGTGTCTTCTAAGAGCTAAGGAGAGCAATTGATATTTACTGTGCTCCATGTACAGCTTTAAACTGAGTCTTATTTCTCCTTTCACCAAATGCTCAATTATCTGCTTAAATGTCATCTCATCACCCCCACACAGCCACCTCCACACCCCATTTCCCTCCAGTCCAACTTTGCTTTATGTCCATGGCACTTTCCCCTACCTGGTGTGATGTCACACTTGTACTTGTTTGTTTAGTGTCTGCCCAAGAGCAGGACCCTGACCATCTTGTTCAAGTGCACATTCCTAAGTTCTGGAAAAATGCCTGAATCACACTAAGTGTTTGATAAATAGTCCTGAACAACAACAAAGTCAGGAGAGAATCCTATTACCAAACTGCTACACAAAGGTAACAGTTCCACTAGGTGCAAATCACTACAACAACAAAACAAACAGACAAAAACAATTACAAGAACCAAAATGAGTCACATTTTTACCTTTATGTAAGTCAGAATGGAGATCATCCTTGATACAGACAGAACTGAGGGAGCCAAAGGGATCACAATCACAGGGATGGCAAGGGTTGTTCTCATAGGGAGATACCTAAAACACAGAGGTTGATCAGGATTATCTTGAAGAAGAAATAACAATGATTATAGCAATAATGTGAATGACAAAGTATCACCTTTTTATCCAAGAGGTGACTGTTACAATGATTTTGTATAGATGGGATAAATACCTCTGGAAGATATGGTGAGCTCAAACCAAGAAGCCCCAAACATCTTTTTGATGCTGCCAGCAGCTATTATCATCAGCCAAGTGCCATTCTTTCCCATCACATTGTTCCCAGGTCCCCTTGCTCTGCTGTCTCCTGCAGTCATTCTATAAGCATCACCCATGACCAAGCCTCCATGTGTGACAACTGCACATACAGTCAACTGAGGACTGACTGAACACTCCTCAGGGCAAGAGGCAGTTGCTTTAGTTACTGGCCAACTCTTTGCAACAAGAGTTAGTATTACTTGGGGGCCTCCTTGGTGGCTCAAGGGGTTGAGTGACGTACTGTGGACTTTCTGGAGTGACTGCAGTGTGAGTTCAATCCCCGGCCAAGGAGGGGACTCACATGGTACAGCAGACATCTCCTGCTTCCTGCTGCTCCCCTCAGCAGTATATTTCAGTCAGTCTGCCTGTTCTGCTACCCACTCTGTGTCTGGTGAATACACTCACCCCCCCACCTCTGGCCGGTACCCCAGTTCTTGTATGCATAAATAAGTAAAATCTTTTAAAAAAAAAAAAAAGAGTATTACAGAACTCCACAAACATACAGTCAGTGGGTCCTCAAATTCAAGTTAAATAACAGTGAGCAAATACTCTACACTGAGCAAGAAAAGAAAATAGGAGATCTATTTCTAAAGAGTACTACTAGTATAACAAGGCGGCAAGTGAAATATTACACAAAGAAATGAATCTCTAACACTAAAGTTGACACTTAACAAGTCATTTCCCCATCCTGGGGAGGCGGGGAAGCTCATCTTACTTTGTGTGGTCTGTAATATCCATCGACACATGTTTCACAATTGATTCCCATTGTGTTCTGCAGGCAATTTATGCAAACCCCTCCTCCTCTGTACTGTCCAGCAATATCCAGACTTCTCTTCTGACTTGCAACATTTTCATCATAGTAGCAGTCTTTGGTTTTATTGTGACAATTACATTCTAGGAGAGTATTTTAACATCTCAATTAACATAAATATATACATACATATCTACATATTATGTTCTATATGAAGGAATTCCTTTCCTCCCTAAGTAAGTCTCTATGACTACAAATTACACTGAAATTCTAGAATAAGTCATTTTAAGTGCATAATCATATGGAGAATAATTGACAATAGCTATACAAATTAGACATGTGCAGACCTATCTGACCCACCAATCCATCCTCTGGTATTATATCTTGCAAAAGGATTTCCATACTCTTGAATGACTTGAATAGTGCTAACCACTGCACCAGTGGCTGTGTTAACAAAGGGCTGGTAACAACCAGTTACCATAATATCCTTGGATTGATAGCTATTTAAATCATGTCACCTCTATCTAATGGAATTGGGTGCTACTATTTTTAAGAATAGCATTCATGTTGATAATACGGACAGATTGTCTTTTCAAGAAATATTAAATATAAAAACAATGCACAGAACGATATGCAAGTATACCAGGTTTTATGTGAGGGCTGGGATGGAAAGATGTTAATCTAGGTTTTACTTGCATATAGCTTTCAGCAAAGAAAAAAATAGTGGGATGGGTAGAGATAGTACAGAAGTAATGCTTTCCACTCTATAACTTTGTACACTGTTACATGTTGGAATCTTGTGACTATATTGCCTATTTAAAAATCAGATACAGATTAACAAAGGATACATTAATAATTGGGTAGAGAAACTTTAGATAAAATAGCAAATCCATGGGCCTCTCTGGTGGCGCAGCGGGTTGAGCGCCGCACTGTGACGCATCCATGCACAGCAGCGCGACTTCGATCCCCGGCCAGAGAGGGGACTCACATGGCGCAGCAGACTTCTCCTGCCTCGCCCGCTGCTCCTCTCAGCATTGTGTTTCGGTCTATCTGCCTGTTCTGCTCCCCACTCTGTCTCTGGTGAGTCCTCTCACCTCCCACACCTGTGGCCTGTATCCCAGCTCTAAATGCATAAATAAATAAAAAAATCTTAAAAAAAAAATAACAAATCCACAAACATAGTTCTAGGGCCCTGTAGTTTAAATTGTATTAAGGTAATGTGCAGCTTTAAGTATCTAACTATCTAAATCAGTATCTAACTAATGGAGCATCTAAGAAAAGTTATGTACTAATTACAAAAGTTGTTGTATCACCATAATAAACTTAAGCATTCAGGAATCGAAAAAACAAAAAATCCGCGATCTCGCAGTTCTCAGTGGACTTACTTTCACACTTGTTACCAGAAGAAACGGTCCCAGGCCTCCAGGGGTGCTGGTGGAATCCAGGACAGCACCTATTGCAGCTCTCCCCGCACGTGTTATGCTCACACCGGCACTGCAGTTTCTAGACAATAAAGAATGTGAAATTTCATTTGAAAATTTACCTGTGTATTTTCCTTGATTTTATTTAAACCATAACCTCTCGGGCCTCCCTGGTGGCGCAGTGGGTTAAGCAACGCACTATGAAGCAGACCGCAGCCACTGCAGCATGAGTTCGATCCCTGCCTTCGGCCAGAGATGGGACCCACATGGTGAAGCAGACCTCTCCTGCTGTGCCCGCTGCTCCCCTCAGCAGTGTATTTCAGTTGATCTGCCTGTTCTGCTCCCCGCTCTCTGTGGTGAATCCTCTCAGCCCCCCACACCTCTGGCCCCAGTGCCTGTATGCATAAATATATAAATCTTTAAAAAAAAAAATAACCTCTCACAGTAAAAGATATGGTAAGGCTCTCTCTACTCACCTTTGCAGTTTCATCCCAGGGGCAGCTACTAGCATGGCCATAACAAATGCACATTCCACCAACAGAAATGTCTTTGATTGAATAGTAATACTAAGGAAAAGGAAAATGGCAAACCAAAATTAAAATCTCTTCTGTATCAGTGAACAGCAAATGTTGGCAACTAACAAATATCTATTATTAGTAATCCAAAAAATAATTAGATACACATTTAAAATTATATTTCATTTCATTCACAAAGAACTCTTGTGTTCAACTAAATTAAATAATGCTCAAGTTAGCTCATGATCAGAAACCAAAGGAGTCTAAAAGAATTTTTCAACATGGCCGCATCTTAAACCAAGGCTGTCACATTCAAAACCCTTTAGGCTGAAAACCCTAAAAAATATTGCTACACAGAATACAGCTCTACATAAATCGGATAATAACTCATGAACAAGTAAATTTTTCCCAGGGATGCAATCATTTTAAAACACAAAAAATATATGTAGATCACCACATAAACAAAGGAGAAAAATCATATAAAAATTTCATTAGTTGCACAAAAAAATTTTTTTAAAGAATTCAACAACATTCATTAGAAAAAAAAATCTCAGCATGCCAGAAGAGAATACTTTCAGACTAATAAAAGTCATCTATGAAAAACCCACAGGAATCAGTGAATGTTTGGCGGTGCAAGGGGTTAAGTTGCAGCACTATGAAGCTATCTGCAGTCACTGCAGCACAAGTTTAATTCCCAGCCAGGGAGCTGACCCACGTGGTACAGGAGACCTCTCCTGTCTTACCCACTTCAGCAGTATATTTCAGTTAATCTGCCTGTTCTGGTTGCCACTATGTCTCTAGTGAATCCTCTGAGGGCCCCCTTCTTGTATGTGCAAATAAATCCTTTTTAAAAATCATTATGCATTGAAAACATTTTTACAAAAAAACCTATTTAGCCACATTTTACTAGAGGTAGAAGCCCATTGAATAATGCAAGAAAAATCAAAAGCATGTAGAATGCATAGAAAACTAAACTTTTATTATTTCATACCAGAAAGGGTACAATCACTTCTAGAAATAACATGAACTTAGAAATGATTCAACTGTAAAAAAATCAATCAATAAAAATGAATTGCATTTCTCTATAATAGCAATACAATTTAGAAGGCAAATTATCAATGCTAACATTCAAAAGCACAAAATAATAAATTCAACAAAAGGCTTACAAATAACAAATAATAAAACTTTGCTAAGAGGAATTAAGGATGGCCTAGATAAATGGAGAGACAACATGTTCATTGGTTGGATGATTTATTATTGTTCAATTACAAAATTATTCCCAAATTGATCTAAAGATTCAATAGAATGCCAATGAAAATCTTAGCAGGAAATTTTTGGGGGAAGGTAGAAATTAACAAACGAATTCTAAAACTTCTAATGAAACACAATGAACCTAGAATAGCCAAAATAAACTTGAAAAAGTACTGAAGTGAACAGTTATAGTATCTAAGTAATTAAGAAAGTTTATCATTGGCAAAAAGATGACTGATGGGAAGTACAGAGGCCAGAAATAGACTCACAACAATAAAGTCCAATAATTTCCAACAGGGCATCAAAACAATTTAATAATGGAAAGGAAAGTATTTTCAACAAATGACAATGGAACAATTGGGTAAAACAGAATCTTGGCCCCTACCTCATACTAAACTCAAAAATTAATTTGAAATGAGAATAGCTGTAAATGCTAAACTTAAAAGCTACTAGAAGGAAGCATAAGGTAATATCTTTGTAAATTTGAAATAAGCAAGTATTTTTTTATCAAACAAGAAAAGTTATAAATAAATTTAACTTAAAATTAAAGCCTTTCCTCATCAACATGTGTCCTGAGTGAGAACATAGATGAGAGAAGATATTTTCAACATACACACACACACACACACACACACACATAGATCTGACAAAGGGGTTGCATACGAAATATATAGATTTTTTATGACCTATGACAAGGACAAAGACATCTCAATTTTAAAATGGAAAAAAACTTTAATCAGATACCAATAAACACATGTTCAACATTAGTCATCATGAAAATATAAATTAGTCTCATAGAGCGATACCACTTATATGCATTAAAACAGCTGACCTGAAATGACTGACGACCCAAATATGTGACAGTGTGTGGTCCATTAGGAACTCTGACACCTCACTAATCTGTTTGGAAATAATACAATTACTTTGCACACAGGCTTAGTGAACTGTTAGCAATTAAACGTACAGCTACCTTGTAACTCAGTAGTTCTACTCCGGTTTATCCAAGAGATTTAAAAATGTTCATCCACACAAGTTTTGTACACTTAACTATGCACGTAAAACCTGTTAATTTTCCTGAATGAAAATTACATTTTGAACTGTAAAACTTTCCTTTAGGGGGTCTCCCAGGTGGCCTAAGGGTTAAGTTTCAGCGCTATCATCACTATGGCCTGAGTTCGATCCCCAGCACAGCAGAGCTCTCCTGTCTTGCACGTTGCTCCCCTTTGTAGTGTGTTTCAGTGGATCCACTGGTTCTGCTCCTCACTGTCTCTGGTGAATCCTCTCATTCCCTGTGCCTTGGCATACACCCCAGTTCTTCTAACCCCCCCAAAAAATTCTTTAAGTGAAAAAAAAAATACCTTTCTTGTGGAAGACCAGATGTGAAGTTAGAATGTAAGAAACAATGAGCATTATTTTCACTACTCACAGCATCTTAGTGGGCTGGGTTGAGCGGAGCTAAGAACATGACATCAGAATTTCCATCAGCTAGTTTAATGGTGGAATTTTTAACAAAGCATATATAATGTCCTTCAATAACTTATGAAAATAGGCCAAACATGGAGGAAAAAACCAATGGAAAAGAAAAGCATATTTCCTTTAAACAAAATAAACACTTGACACTATTCGAGAGACTGTTGTCAACTTACTCGTCTCGTGACAATGGGATCAAGTTCTTTAGGGTCATGGTGGCTGAGAGTCATAAGATCTGCGTTGAGGGTTCTAATGCGCTGTAAGCGAAGGCGGATATATCTTGCGGAGGTAAATTCCAACAACTTGGGTGAAAGATCATCAGCGCTTGGTCTGCCATTGATTAGTGATGTATGGATCTAGGCAGCAAAATAAACAAAAGTCCATTTATAAGATAATTCTGATTTGTAAAAAGATAACCCTGATTGCTTAACTTCAGGAGATAATCTTGACAAAAGCTATCTAAAATCAAAGCAAACCTTCTAAGGTCTGTTAACTACTGAGGAACACCATAATCCCGATACACCTTCAGTCTATTGAAGTCATCTGTTCCAGGGTGTCAGATGTTACTAGAAATCTTTAAAGAAGACCAATTCTCCCAAGGTGGTGTGAGTGTATTAGCCTGTATTGCTAGTCTCTGACTTCTCTAAAACAAAATCTAAATGCCATAAACAGATTGGTAAGAATGAGAAAAAGTGTCAGAAATGGAATGCCTGCCCTCCTAATTAATCTCTGCTCTTGAAACAATGCAGTGCTTGCTGCAGAATCCTCACTGTGAAGAGCACTTGGGAGAGTTTTTATAGTTTTAGCTCATCAAGCCAGGTACTACAAAAAAAATGGGTTGTCTTTATTAAATTCAGCTTTAACAAATGAAGTCTATATATTCTGGGAGTGCCAAGGTCTTAGCTGGGAACACTCGACCAGCCATCTCTCTGCATTCAACAACCCCAAGGAGGAGAAAGTCACAGTGAAAACTGGGGACCGTATCTTTTAGAGGCAGTTTAGTTCCTCTCTTTAGTATTTCAACAGATATTCTTATCCTGGTATGGGAATATCCTGGTATTTCGCCAGGGCAAAATGCAGTTCTTGCCGCTAGACTGTTGGTGCACGTCCATGCAGTGCCTCTTTTCTCCTTCTCCTAATACTCTCAGGAGCATGTGATGGAGTTAATAAATCACAGCAGAGTAAAATGAGGGCCCTCCTTGATGGGAAAGAAACCAATAAGGTGAAATGTGTGGGTTATGACATTATCATCAGCTGACATGAGTAAGTGATACTTTCAACATAGTGATATATGTTCAACACTATATTAAAGATCTCTGTGATCTGCACTAAGAGCAGTGATTCTGAGTGTTTCAAGATGGCGGTTTACAATGGTCTCTGAACATCCTAAAAAGGTCATCATGGTGGGGGGCACATTACCTCTCCGTGCTCGAGTGGCACCAGTCTGGAATAATAGGAGGTACAGATCACTTCATCATCCGCTCTATAGGTGGGTGGACCCCGTCTTGGAGTGATATTGTAACGAGTCAAGCATTCTGTGTCACTAACTGCGTAATACTGCCAGGGGCTGAAGTGGATGCCATCCAGAGAGCGCTCCAAAATCCAGTTCCCAGGTCGGGGAGCATTAGCAGCTTTGATGATGACATAAGCGACCTGAAAGACCTGAAACAAAGACACTGGGAAATCTTCATCAAGAATCAGTAGCAAGTGTTCAAAAGGCAAAGTCTGCTCGACAGAAGGGCTGTATGCGTGATGACCGCCAATGTCGAAAATGCAACTCATCATGGATGGTAACCAAACATTGTCTTGTGAATATTCCCCTTTTCAAACTGGGCTCAGAGAGCATTTACAAATAAATTTGTATTATTATTGTTGGTAGTGTTAGTGGTAACGTATGTTCTCTTGTTTCCAAAACCTTTCTCCATCTGGATTCTGAATGATAATAATAATCATGCTGCATTATGTTATGAAATGTTTTATATATATATTACATTATATTACATTAATCATGGTGTTTACAGACTAGAATGTGTTTCTTAGAGTGATTTGTAGATAACAATCTGAATACAAGAAAAAAGTCAGCCCACTGCATGTCTACTAAAATGACTAAAATCTAAAATACTGACAACACCAGACACTGGTGAAGATGTGATGCAACGAGATTCTCATTCATTGCTGGTAGGAATGCAAAATGATACAGCTTTGTTGGAAGACAGTTTGACTGTTTTTTTTATGAACTAACCATACTGTTTCCATATTACTCAGAGATCACACTCCTATTTATCCACATGAAGTCTTTTATAGGTGAATGGAGTATGACATATCCTCACTATGAAATATTACTCAGTGATAAAAAGGAAATGATCTCTCATGTTAGGAAAAGACACAGGAAATGTATATTGCTAAGTGGAAGAAGCCCATCTGAAAAGGCTAAATAAAGAATAATTCCAACTATGTGACATTTTGGAAAAGGAAAAAATACAGTGACAATACAGAGATCAGTGGTTGTTAGGAGTTCAGGGGAGGAAAAGAATGAATAGAGGATTCTCAGGGTATTTTTAGGTCAGCAAAACTATTCTGTATGATACTGAAATGCTGGATATGATGGAGATTTAGAGGAAAAAATTTGGGATGGAGGCATCACAAGACCAGAAACTATAAAAGTGATTAACAGCTCTATGGATATGGAAATGGGGGGGGCCATAACAGAGTCACCCTCCTTACAAATTAACACAGTCATACCCTAGAAGGGATTAATTTAACAATAGCTAAATATTTCACAAAATAATGAGTCCTTCCTGCAAAAGAAACACTGTATTAGGACAATTCCTGCCAGGGCAAAATGCAGTTCTTGCTCCTAGACTGTTGGTGCGTGTCCATGCAGGTGCCTCTTTACTCCTGTTCCTAATAAATCTGTCCTCTTAAAATGCAACCTCTGCCTATTTGCATCTATAGAAACGTCTTTTTCACTGTGAGGCAAACTCACTGTGTGCCTCTGAAAGGGGAACTCTGCCAAACTTTTCTCAGGGGTAACCCAAGGACCCCACTTAATGAACCCTAACATCTCATCAGAACCCCCATCAGATACATTTGCCAAAACCCAGGTCTCATACTAAAGCAAGACATGAACGACAGGAAGGGAGGCGTGTGTGTTGGGCACACAGGGTAGATGGGGCTGTGGGATGTGGGAACCCTACTTTCTACACATTTTTCTGTAAACCTAAAGCTGCTCAAAAAAATACTTCAGTATTAATTAAAACGAAATAAAAATTTACAGAGTGGAGAGCAGACAGGCAAAAGGGGGATGGAAACTGATATAAAGAAGATAAAGACAAACTGCCAAGTTACAGGTCCCAAGAAGCAGCCAGGAGTCTCACTGCCAGCACACGCACTGCAGCGTGCCGCCCCCACGTGGCCACAAACACCACAGACCTAAGGTCTCTGGAAAAAAAACAAAAGAACTCCTACATTCTCTTGGACACCAGGCTTATACCCAAGTAGTCATGTCTAACCCAAGCGAACTGTCTAACAGCCAAGCACGACTGGGGAGAGGGAAGAGAGAGTGTGCAAGAAACAAATGGCTGACAGCTGGTGCTTATAGAGCAGTACTATGACCAACACGCTCTATTAGAATCACTATCTCGTCTAACCCGGCACAACTACATTTTTCCTATGAAGTGTGTACTGTGACCCTCTCCCTTGCTAGATGATGAAACCAAGGCATAGAAAGGTTAGAGGATGGTCCCAGGATTTCCAGAACAAGAACGTATACAACAGGGCCCTTCTCTGACCCACCATGCAACACTTCCAGAGGCTGCAAGAAGAAGGGTTGGAAGCCCAAGCTGAGGTAAGCACAGGGTACTACTAGTCCTCATTTTCCAGCCTTTAACCCCAACCAGCAGTGATTGGTTCAGTGTCATGTCCTCGTACTTTCATCAAAGCCTTGTCAATTTTACACTGAGAGCTTAGTGTAAAAGGAAAGGAAATGACACCTTGTGGAATAACAACCAGAATAGATGAAAAACATAGGGCGATCCTACAAGAGAGAAACGTTTAACTGTTATCTTGATCCAGGCCTTTGCTGTGAATCTGGACAGTACTATCATTATCTCTCAATAGTCCTTAGGGTCCCCAAATCAGAGACTGTAAATACAGAAATAATGGCAATTGGAATGAGGGAAGTGCATGGGCGAAGTGAGAGTCTCAGTTAAACTTCTGCTCCAATGCAATCCATGATATTCTGTTGTCCATTTTTTCTTTTTGTTTTGTTTTACATGGTTGACTAGACTGCTTTTTGTCTCAACGTAAGGTTGGCTGAACACAAATTGATGATGCAGGGTTTTCACTAGATTTGCAGTCACTGCAGATTTGCCAGACACGCAGGTAACAGAGCCATTCACCTCCACTTTCATCATGCTGCTCCACCATTCTCTGTAATGATCACTGGCGCCCACAGAAACAGCATCACACTGATGAAGTGGCCTCGCATCAGACACACTTTCTACAGAGGAATTTCCAGGAAAGGCTTAATCTTAATTTAAATATATTTAATCCACCCCAAGCTCAGAGATCTGAAAAATACAGATAGCCTTATTTCTCCAATATGACAGGCTGATTTTTAACATGCACAGGGAAGGAAAATCTCTCCTTTTCACAAAAAGTTCAGCTGCTCTCTGTCGGGTCTCTGAACATAATAGTAATCTGGGGGTTGAAGGCAGTAGAGATACTAAAAGAGACGCT
The DNA here is from genome assembly GCA_019455555.1 of Galemys pyrenaicus. Lineage (NCBI taxonomy): Eukaryota > Metazoa > Chordata > Mammalia > Eulipotyphla > Talpidae > Galemys > Galemys pyrenaicus. The sequence goes on from JAGFMF010011493.1 coordinate 4,262,978, forward strand.
TCTCCACCTCTCGCTCCCCAGGAAATTCTCCATTCAAGCACTTAACCTGTCTTCCTGGTGGTGACTAGACAGTGAGCAGAGGAATGTTCTCTCTCTTATGTGATGGACATGAATTTTCACAGGCAAAAGTGATTTAGGTTAAGGGTCAAATTACATTAAAAATAGTTAAGTGTATTTGATAAGTAATATTATTCAAATAACTCTATAAATGCAATGAATTTGTAAGTCGTGTTTTTTGCAGAAATTATTACAAGATAAAAATTTAAATGGCGGGGCCTCCCTGGTGGCGCAGTAGGTTAAGCAACGCACTATGAAGCAAACGGCAGCCACTGCAGCATGAGTTCGATCCCTGCCGCCAGCCAGGGAGGGGACCCACATGGCGCAGCAGACCTCTCCTGCTGTGCCAGCTTCTCCTCTCAGCAGTGTACTTCTGTTGTACTTCTGCCTGTTCTGCTCCCGGCTCTCTGTGGTGAAGCCTCTCACCGCCCCCCCCCACCTCTGGCCTGTACCCCAGTGCTTGTATGCATAAATAAATAAATCTTTAAAAAAAATTAAATGGCATTTTCAATTGATTTTATTACTCAAGAAAAAAATTATTTATTAGGTTACTCACTAATGCAGATATGAATCACATCTGATTTTACTGAGTATTGACCATGAAAATACTTAGTCACTTCACACACATGTGGCAAAGGAACAAACACTAGACGGAACAAGAGAAGTTTGAATCTTTGGAGTTTACTTGGGGATGTAGGATACTTTGCTACACAATATAGGTAGATCTTCTCTGGGGAACTACCTTAAAGGTCATTTGTGTTATATTTCATTTCATTGTTTTACTGTTACCTCCTCATTTTAAGATCTACATGAAATTAACATATGTGAAAAGTTGACTCCTCTGAAGACATTTTAAAATGGAGATGTTAAGTCATCACAAAGAAAAGCCATTATCTATTTTGTTTGAATTGGGCCAAAGACCTTTGGACTGGGTCAAAAGCAATTATTTTAAGAAATTATCAAGCAAATAATTGTTTGAGAAGTCCTCCAGATAGAACTGACAATTATAGACTTTTAGCAAAAAGACAGAATTAGTGAAGTTTCCTTTTTATCTTTTCTAGAAAACCAGTAACTGATTATACAGCAAGAATAGTTTAAGTCTACCTGACACAAATCAACTCTGTTCTCTAACTACTTACCTCATCTTCCCCTTTTGTCCTCCCACCCTTGAACTTGTCCCTGGAGATGGGGGGAAGGGAGCATGTTTTGGTTTTCTACCTTAATCTGTGTATCTTTAGCAATTCTTTGATCCCAAATAAACATGCTTTACTTTTTTAATTGCTTCCTTAATTTTTAGGTTAAAAACTAAAAATAATACGAATGAGAAGAGAATTTTAGAATAAAGTTAGATTCGGTACTATTATAAGATGTTTAAAATAAATATGTCATGCCTCCCTGGTGGCGCAAGGAGCTGAGCGCCACACTCTAGAGCTTCCTCAGTCACTGCAGAAGTTCGATCCCCAGACAAGTTCAATCCCTGACCAGAGAGCAGCAGCAGACCTCTCCTGCCTCGCCCGCTGCTCTCCTCAGCAGTGTATTTCAGTAGATCTGCCTGTTCTGCTCCCTGCTCTGTCTCTGGTGAATCCTCTCACCTCCCCTGCACCTTTGGTCTGTACCCCAGCTCTTGTATGCATAAATAAATAAAAATAATTTTTAAAAACTCACAAAAACAAATCACAACACTTACCCCTGAAATAAAATAAATATGTTGAATTTCATTATTGCTTCTCTCTTACCCCATTACTTTTCTTTTTTTGCTTTTTATTGAAAGAAGGGGTTGACAGTTGTGACAAATTTAGATCAAGTAGGTTTCTGTCCTTAAAATTCCCAAGATTCATGTCTCAGAAAACCATAAAATATCACTTTGAACCCTGGTCATTCATTGGAAGTAGAAAGGAAAAGGAAAGAGACTTTGTAAGAAAAGATGATCGCCAACAAATGCAGGGCAAAGATAAGAGTCCATCTGGAAAGAACATAGTAACCCATATAATATGACGTGCGGAAAGGGGCGTTTCAAACATCTGTCAGAAGCTCTTTTGCTTTTTATCAGCTATAAAACGTTTTCCGAAAGAGCCTCCTGCGTGCCATCCCACGTCCAAATGTCACTCTTTCCATTCCGGGAAGAATAGGGCATTATTTCAGGGGTACGTGTCGAGTCACTTTAAGAAGTGCACAAGGAACTGAGGTGATGGTGCATGGGTGGTGGGAATTCCATGGCGACCACAATGTCAAAAGAAAAAAAAACATCTCTGAAAAGTAGAGGTTGGTTCTCCCTCCTCTCCCAATGTATTTTTCTACATACTCGTTACTAATGCTGCATTCTCCATTCCACTAGATGTTTTGGAATGATTATTCTGTTTGTGGGAGATTGGTTTAATTGCCTCAAAAGTACATCCGGGGACATCTCACTTCTTCTCCCCACCCTCTTTGTGCTGTGTGACACCTTAGCAAGATCGGCTAACACAACGACGATTTAGCGACTGGCTGCGTAGCCCGCGTAGCGCAGAGTGCTGTGCGCTGCAGAGTAGAGCCAGCCCTCCCCCGGTTGCAGGACTGACGGCTCGGGCTGCAGCAGCCGTGCCAGCGAGGGCTGGACCTTATGTCGCCCGCCTGGGGAAAGACTGAAACTCAAAATTCAGAGTATGGCTACTGATTCTGATACTGTCATTGATACGCATTTTAAATATGTATCGATTTTATATCTTCCTCAAGTTAAAAAAAAATTCACACCATCATAAGTTAGGCACCATCTAGATTCAGAAAAAAAGCAAAACTGGAGTTTTGGGCCTAGATGGTGGCCACACAGGTAAGCTCGGGACATCGCCCTTGTGTCACCGGCTTACTAGACATGCGCACACCTGCTCAGTGGCTTTGCCCTGCAGGTCAGTAACCTGTGTATCCTGAGAACAGCCCAACCAATAAAAAAGAGACATGGCCCAGAGGAGCAGGATCAGCCCTCTCCCAGTTAGAAACCCTCGTGGAGCGGGAGGAAGGATGGGCAGAGAAACAGAGATGATGCTCTCTGAGAAGAAGCCCAAAGGGACACAGGGGCCTGGGGGCAAAAGACACGCTCTCGCAGTACTTCATTTAAGGATCTTTCCATAACCATTGATTGACAATTACAATAAATTAAAAATCAAAATCAACAGACAACTATAATCTGAGACATTCCCGAGGGGAGGGGAAGGGAGAGGGAACAAAATGGGTGGGCAGAGCACAAAGGACCAAGATGATGGTGCATGGGTGAATTGGTGATGGGAATTTCATGGGGACGAGAAATATACAAAATACAAAATAATGTAAAATATATATAAAATTAAAAGAAAAAAATAACCATCAATTGAGCATCTGCATTGTTACAGGGTCTGAAGCAGGTGGTTCAAATACAGCAGTGCAGTGGAGTACATGGTCCTTAGGCTGCCCTTAGGGGAAGGACGCATTTGACCAGGTTCTTAGCGGGAAGGACAAAGGGCACTGAAGGTGCCTGGGTGTGGCAGGGAGGTCATCTTAGTGCCTGGAGAAAGTGGGGATGGTCAGGCAGGGTTTCTCTGAAGGGTCTCTGAAATGAGAGGAAGATTGAGCAGATGTCCAAGCAAAGAGAATAAATGTGGCCAAGGAGAGGTTGTGCAGACCCCAGGAGGTCGGTCATGTGAGGGGCATGCAGAATCTGCAGGGCTGCCCCACTTAGGAGAGCAGAGAGAAGCAGGGCAGGTATGGGGCTTTGCGCCATGTCAAAATTTTCCCCATTAGAGGGCCTTAAATCTGGGATAAAGAAAGCCACTGGCAACGAAGAAATCATGGAATTGGACTTTAGTGTTGGGAAGTTGGGGGGGTGGTGGTGTTGACATAGTGAAGGTCAAGGCTAAAGCAGAAAAATATGCAAGTGGGTATTGGGTATTCCAAATGGTCCAAGTGTGAATAAGAAAGAAGACACAAAGAGGCCAAGCAGAGCTTTCCAGCATTGGCCAGAGCCTCTCTCACTGCAGGAGTAGAAAGGGACCTTTCCCCTCCGGCTCTAAGGCCATACACACTTAGCCCTTTTCCCTCAGTCCCAGAGAATTTCCAACTGTAAACATTTGGAACTTGACTTCTCACCTCATCTCCTGGCCTCCCATTGACTTATGGTGCCCTAGTAGATCTCAGAATGGGTCAGAGCTTCCTCTCACCCCTTGTCATGAGAAAGCATGTACCATTGACCTCTGAAAGTTCCAGGACCCCTCATCATTAATTAAGCCTTGCAAATCCACCCAGGCAGTACTGGCTAGCAAAGCTGTGAAAGTCTGTACTTCACTAACTCCATTAAACATTAACCCAGTAGTTATACATTTACAACACCTAGAAACAATAATTATATGTTTCTTTTGGCCACTGAATCATTTATAGTTTTAGCACCAGAGATTAGAAAGCATTTTTATTTTTACAAGATTTCACTCTTTACATGGAACCTTGATCTAGATCTTATGTGAAGATTCTCATTCTTTTTAGGTACATCTAATGTCATTGGCATTACCATTTGTCAAACATTGAACTGACAAATCATTGCATTTAAAACTTGTTTTAAGGGCCCGTCCTGGTGGCGCAGTGGGTTAAGCAACGCACTATGAAGCAAACCACAGCCACTGCAGCACGAGTTCGATCCCTGCCGCCAGCCAGGGAGGGGACCCACAT
>JAGFMF010011493.1:4267752-4297337 GCA_019455555.1 Galemys pyrenaicus
CCTGTTCTGCTCCCGGCTCTATGTGGTGAATCCTCTCACCCCCCCCCCCCCACCTCTGGCCTGTACCCCAGTGCTTGTATGCATAAATAAATAAATCTTTTAAAAAAATAAAACTTGTTTTAAAAAAGAATATCTAAATAAGGGTCTTACTAAGAAGGCTTTTGTTTATTTAAAAAGATGTAGTAGAAATGAAATTAAGTACAGTCACTGTGACAGTAGGGTGGGTCCTCAAAATATCAGACATGGAACCACCATATGATGCAGCAATTCCACTCCAAGCATGTCTGGACAAGAACTGGAAACAGAGACTCAAGCAGATATTCGTGCACCAACATGACAGCAGTACTACCCACAAACGTCAAAAGATGGAAGCAACCTAAATATCCATCCATAGAAAATGGCTAAATAGACTACTGCATATCCACACAATTCCTGAAAAATGGATGATATTCTGACACAGGTGACAACACGGATGAACCTTGAGAAAATTATGCTAACTTAAATAAACTAGACATAAAAGGACAAATATTGTATGATTCCACTTAGATAAGCCTCCTGGGATAGTCAAATCCATAGAAGTTAAAATTAAAATGGTGGTTACCCGGCACTGGAGTGGGGACAGGAAGGATTGGGGAGTTAGTGTTTGTTTAACAGGTTGCAGTTTGGGATGGTGAACACCTTCTAGAGTTGAAGATTGATGATAATCAAAACATGATGGGAATGTACTGAATGCTACCAAGCCAGGCATTTAAAAATGGCTAAAATAGTACATTTTATAGTCTATTTTGTCACAAAAAAAAAAGTGAAAATGGAGAGAAAAGTGAATGGTGTGTAGGCTCACATTTTTGTGAAAGAGGGAGATTTCTAAATTGAAGAGGATCAACTCTGGAGAAGCTGAGATAGCCACTTGGAGGTCAAGTGACAGCTCACAGAGAGAGAGTGTTTGAAATCTTCTCTTTCCCGTGACCCTGTCTCTGTCTTCTGCTTACTAAGGGCTGCTAAGGCACGAAGAAACTTCACAAAATGCTGTCAAAGTCCCAAACCATTAGGGTTTAAGTTGAAAGGAAGTCTTCGCAATGACCTAACTGAAGACCCAGAGAAATGCTTTGAACATCGAACCAACCTCAGGGTCCCCCATTTCTTGTGTGGTACCAATCAGCACTAAATCGATCTCAGGGACACACCATCTCTTGCGTGACTCAAGATGTAAGTAAAGTGCCATAAAATAGTAGATAAAAAAGACATTTTAAAATTGTAAGACTGACAATTCTGTACCTTTTAAATTTGGAGGAAAAAAGAGGTCTTAGAAACTGTTAAACCTACTACATCAGTCACATTATGATTTAATTTTTGAAAAGAGGATTAGGAATAGCCCAAATTATCTCAAGAAATATTATGGACAGGAACATGGAAACTGTAATTTCCACTCTATTTTTTTGAAAATCTAAACCTTCTCTGGTTTACTAACTTTTAAACACACAAAAGCACACAATTAAAGAAAACATTATTTAGAAGTTATCAGTTACTCTAAGAAAGCTTAACTTGTCCCAGTTGGATGAACAGAAGCTATTGAGTGGTTTTAGGGCTTCACCAAATTTCTCAGGATATCTTGGTTTGGACAGCTGTCTCACACCAGCTAATTATCTGCAGGTATTAATTTGATCTCACAACTTTCCCAGGCTTCATTTTCCTACCTTTTGGCACATGAAGGATACAATGAATGGGTGTTTCTTTTCAATTAGCAGAGACAAAGGAAAATTTTTCATCTCCTTGCTGCCGAGGGTATGTGAGATATACACTTTCATTCGCTCTTAGTAAGTATATATATTGAGCAATATTTTAGAGAAAAAAAAAACAATAAAGATCACATTTGAAAAACATTTAAAAGCTCTGACCCAGTAATCCCATTTCTTGGCATCTATGCTAAAAATTAATCAGTCTGTGGTCGCAAAATTATTCAAGTATTTGTTGCGGTATGATTTATAAAAATGGGATCAACTTAATGTTCAATGAAGGCAGCAAGTTAAATAAACTTTGGTGTCCCCAGGTGATGAGCTGGTATTCTGCCATTATGAATTATTCCAGGAATTTATATGCTGACCATTAAGAACAAATTAGTAGTAACTTGGACAAGAAGCTTTATTTACAACAGACCCAAATGAACACAGCACCCAGTAGGTAAATAAGTTCAGAAGACATAACATTCAACACAGTGATTATAGTGAACAATACTGTGTTACAAACTTCAGAGCTGTTACTATAGCCCTCACACAAAAAAGAAATGACAACTATGTGAAGTGCTAGAGATGTTAGCTAATACTACTACAGCTACCATACTGCAATAAATAAACGTGTCAAATCCACAAGTTGTACAGCTCAAACTGATGTAATATCTTCTGTCACAATTTTTTAAAATAAAATAAAAGACACTCAAAAGAAAAAACAAAACAAAACTAAATAACTCAAACAAGCTAACAAGAGATGGATAAACAAACTTTGGGATAGTCACAAAACAAAAAACTATTAAGAAATAAGAGGGAAAGGCCACTAAAACAGCAACAATGGATGACTCTCACAGACACAGGCTAAGAGGAAGAAGCCAGACACAAGAGAGGGCACATATATAACATTATACAACAGGAACAACTAATCCAAAGTGTAAATATTCAGAAGAGTGGTCTCTCTTTTAGGGGGGAGGGGAGTGGTGAGGGGTGCAGGAGAGGAAGAGTCTGGTGAGCTGACAAGGAAGGACTGAGGAAACATTCTGGAGTAATGGAAATGTTATGCATCTTATGAGAGTATGGCTTACATGCCTGTATTTGCTAAAACTCATGCGACTCTACCCTTAAGATGTGTGCATTTCACTTTACATGAATCAAACTATGTTTATCTCAAGAATAAGGAAAAGTCAAGGAACACATTCTTTCACAGGGCTGGACGCACCATTTCAGTGCTGCAAACATGACTTTCTGATTCCCATGCTGCAGTCTCCTGGGCATCCTTCCTGATTCCTCAGGAACCTTCTGGGTTGTTTCCCAGGTCCCTGAAGACAGCCTAACTATGTGTGCCTCAGGGGTCCCCAACTCTGCACACCCTCCCCATCAGCAGGAGCAGTCTGTTTATCGTGGGTTTCCTGCTACTTCAGAAGTCCCTGGAGCACCTTAAAGAAGAACTGAATCACAGTGGTAATAACCAACATATATAAGGAACCTGCAGTTTGTTGAGTACTTTCTCTGTGCTAAGGGATATTATCCCTTTCTGTTAATCACTGAGTTGTGAGACCCTAGCACCCTATAAGTGGAGATAATTAATTATTAGCTATATTTAGTGTTCTTCAGATCTGATGGAGTGACTCAAAAGGTAATTCCTGGTTGTTAGAATTGCAAGTGATTCAAAATTTTTTATGTTTTTCTGTATTAAAAAAATCTGCATCTAATAAAGTATCTGTCAATTGAAAAAGTTAAAAACATGAAAGATATTTTATATTATATATAATATATATTATATTGAAGTATGCAAGAACTGTTTTCTAATTTGTTATAGCTGTCTTTTTAAAGATGAAGATGTTAGAATTTGAGTAGATGGTTAATGGATAAAAAGCAAAAAGGGAGGGAGAGAGGGAAGGCGTAAAGAAAGAGTGAACAAGTACTAGAATGAATTCTAAACCACACTTGAGTTTCAAAGAAATATTTCTTCAGAAATTAAAACGTATTTTCTTAGCCTCAATATAACAAGAAGACATAATGATTTCAGAAGAAGCTTCCCTTTCTTTTCATAAATATACACAAAAAATTATTTTGAAGCCAAAACAGTCAGGGATATGAAAAGTGTATTTTGACACTCTTGCTAAGTTCTTTTCAATGGTTTCCCAGAATCCTCCCAATGCCAAGCACATGACACTGTGGAGTAAGATATACTGCAGTAGTATGAACAACACTCTGAGTCTAAAAAAGGGAAAGAGGGGGATGGGTTAGTCAACTAAACTGTGCTGAATGGAAAAATGGTTATGTTTGACAGTTTGGCAAGCTACTATCTGTACTGCACGGATGAAGCTTGAAAATAAATCTTGTTAAACATTCTATATAGTTCTTGAAGCCTGGTTGCAATTATTCCTGTTTATTCAACTCATTTGTCTTTAAGTATGAATAATTCAAGATGCAGTATTTGTATCCCTCTTTGAATACCATAGCACTCTATTTCACCTAAAGACAAAAGTGTGGCACCTAAAAAGATAAAGGAAGATGGACAGAGAGAGGAGCCTCTCAGAAAAAGATCTTTTCAACAGTCTGAGGCAGCGGTCATTTTAGAAGCAGTCTCAAATTCTTTATCTTCCTTACCTGAAAGGCTGTAGTTAGCTTACATTTCCTCCACTTAAATACAGAGCACAGTAAATGACACTGTGTGACACTGGGGGTCAGTCTAAAGGGGACACTGCTTATGCTTCTTTCTCTGGAACACTCATGACACAGCCCTAAACTGTTATGCAAATAGTCTGCCTTAAGGCAGCCATGCTGTAAGGAAGCCATAGGCCACACTCATCACCCCATCCCAGTCGCACACCTCACCTCCAGTCTGCAACATTAGATACACCTAATGAAGCCCTCCTTGAAATCTTGACCCACAGAGACCAGAAAAGTTATTAAAACATGGTGCTGTTTTAAGTTATAAAGTTTTGCCATGACTACTTTTTTTTTAAAGATTTACTTATTTATGCATACAAGAGCTGGGGTGCAGGTCAGAGGCATGGGGGGGTGAGAGGATTCACCATAGAGTGTGAAACAGAATAGGCAGATCTACTGAAATACACTGCTGAGGGACACAATGGGCAAGACAGGAGAGGTCTGCTGCACCATGTGGGTCAGCTCCTTGGCTGGGATCGAACTTGTGCTGCAGTGGTTGCAGACAGGTCTGTAGTGCTGGGACTTAACCCCTTGTGCCACCAGGGAGTCCCCTGCAGTGATTTCTTACTGGCTAATAAACTACTAGAAGAGAATCTGTGACTGGGGGTGGGGGGGTGAAACAAAAAAACATGGAAACAAAAGGAAGACATCTCCGTGAGAACAGCAGCTCCACACAGAATGTGATGAAAAAGATTTTTATTTTTGTCAGAAGGGCAAGAATTTTGTGTACATTGTAGCCCTAACTTACACAATAAACAAAAGTTACCTCAATAAAAAGCAAAAATGAATTTAGCATGGCTTATTTCCAAATCATAATGAACTTGCTTCCAATTTATTCATTTTGCTAAGTAAATGACAAAAAATCTAATATTTGGAATTGGTGGAGACCAGTATGAAATAATAAAAAAAACTGAAATAGAACTCTTTTGGATAAATACAAGCACACAGTAACAGTAATTTCTACCACCATTTCCAGGAAGAGTCTGCCTGATTTCTTTTAACAAACAGCGAGACTCACTGGTAAGGAGAAGAAGCTCTCACTGACACATTAATTCTTCTAAAAATCATTCAAGATTATCTGTCTTAAGAATGTGAAACTTGCCTGTTCTTTTCTTATTTACTCTGTGAGTGTTCTTAGCAAACTTTTAAAGTTCAGATGCTACAAGAAATCTCCATCTAGTTTTTATCAAATTTTCAGGAATTTTGGGGAGAAAAACAACAGACAACTAATTTTTTTTTTTAAGATTTTTTTTATTTATTTATGCATACAAGCACTGGGGTACAGGCCAGAGGTATGGGGGGGTGAGAGGATTCACCACAGAGAGCGGAGAGCAGAACAGTCAGATCAACGGAAGTACACTGCTGAGAGGTCTGCTGCACCATGTGGGTCCCCGCCCTGGCCGGCAGCAGGGATCGAACTCATGCTGCAGTGACTGCGGTTTGTTTCATAGTGCGTTGCTTAACCCACTGCGCCACCAGGGAGGCCCCAGACAACTAAATTAATGAGGCTTCATCAAACTTAGCAAACAAGCAGCTCTTGTCTAAAGGTTTGCCTAAAACAAAGACCCTTCAGTGATTAAGTTCCCACAACAAAGTGCTGCTTCCTAATTAAACCTACACAGAAAGGAAAGAAAGCACTGCTTCAAAAGGCGGCTTTATTTTCAAGGCCATAGGACACGTTTCCTTTTTTATGAAACATATTTTATCTTCTAAAGGAACATTACAAATTTCTATACACAAATTTAACCACTTCCAGTGAAATGTATGCCCAGGTTTAAAAGGTTTTTTTACAGGAGAATCCAAAACGTGGACTTACTTCCTACTATTTTGTTCACCCAATTCTAGCAGCACTACACACCACCAGTTTTTCTGCCACTTCACACTCATTCGAACCTTCCAGTTTTTCTACAAAGTGTCCGTATTACTCTCTTAAGCAGAAGAAACCCACAACTATTGACTTATGAGTTTATTTTCCTTAAATCTGCATAATTGCATTTCATGGCTAATCCTATTAGCTAATGTTAATTAGACTGTATCAAGTTCTCATTTAACATTTCTCTCCCTCATTCCTTCCTTCTTTCCTGTCACTGGAACAGCCTGAGAGAAGGGGCACACTGGGTCCCACTCACAGGCCAGCAGGGGCCAAGCAGACAAAGAGAATGAGGGGGAGAGGCTCAGGAAGAACCAAACTTTCCCAAAGCGGGAGGAAGTTGTAAGAGTTCCTGCCAGTTTCCTCATAAAATCATAAGAGAAAGGAAATCACCCCTGAGATTTCAAGAACAAATGAGGTGAGACGTGTGCAGAACATAGAAGAAATTGGAAGTCATGGTTTTCCATCCCAGCACCACGTGGGTTGTGTGACTCCCAGCAGCCATTGCACCTTCTGTCCTGCAATTCTTTTGCCTCCCAAAAGGAGACCATCTGTATTGCAGGATTGATGGAGGGAACAGGTAAAAAAATAGTCTATGCGCTTCCCTGGTGGCTCAAGTGGTTAAGTCACAGCACTATGGAGCTGTCTGCAGCCACTGCAGCATGAGTTCGATCCCCAGCCAGGAAGGTGACCCACATGGTGCAGTAGACCTCTCCTGCCTCACCCTCTGCTCCCCTCAGCAGTGTATTTCAGTCAATCCATCTGTTCTGCTCCCTACTCTCTCTGATGGATCCTCTCACCTCCCCCATACCTCTAGCCTACATTCCAGCTCTTGTATGCATAAATAAATAAATCTTAAAAAAAATCTATAACCTATACCACATGGATGCCCACATATATCCAATAAGCACTCCTTTTTTAAAGGGACAATAAAAACAAAACTAACCAGGAACTTGCAATATGAAACTTGAAAATGGTCCTCATTTTAGTTATATTGGGAAATGCTCAAGCTATCAAATTAAATACAACACCAAGACATAAACATACATGTCCTACCTTGACTAAGTTTCTTACAACTTGGCAAGTCTCAGTTTTGTCATTTATTGAAAGGAGATAATAGGATCAAACTCACACAGTGATTATGAGGATTCAATGACATAATCTATATCAGGTGCTTCCAACAGTGTCTGGTCCACAGCAAGTATGTCAGAGATGAGAGCACCATTATTAAATACACAGAGATGCATGCAAAAATCTAAAAGTAAATATGCTAATATTATTAGCGGTTGTTTCAGAGCGAAGGGATTGACAGGTTTTTCTGTGTCTCTACACTTATCTGCACCTTCCAATATTTCTAAAATGAGAACTTTTTCCTAATCAAGAAAAAAACCAAAATTATTGATTTGTGAGTTTTTTTCCCAAAATCTGTATAACTGAATTTAGCTAAGCCCATTAGCTAGCACGAGCTAGATACATGAAGGTCTTGTTTAATGTTTCCCTTAGTGATAGTGAAGACCTCTGTGAATTACAAAGATGTCAGATAAATATATATATAGATGATAAATATGTACAAATATGACTTTTATCTAAAGAGGGGAATTTGTTAGGTGCATAACTGTACCTGTGAGTTGTATGAAAGCATATCACTCAAAAATCATAAATAAGTAGATATATAAATAAATAGAATTGCTTCCAGGTTTCCTCTATTGCTGTCCTTCTTAAAGTCACAGTGCCATGGAGGTGCCCAATAGAAATCTGAAGCTGAGCTCAAAAACAGTCTGTTGAAGCATTTGAAGGCAGTCAATTCAGAATTTAAACTTCTAACTTATGCATTTTCATTCCAGAGTTACTCTAAAAACTTAATATAAGCATGTTCAGGATCCAGCTGACTCCTGTATAACAAAATTCTGTACCAGGATTTTAAGACTGTAGATCTGTGTTTAAGTGATTGCACTGGTGAGCTACTGAGAAGACAACATTTTTGCCAGTTATGAAGCGACTGCGAACCCACCCTTCATGCTCGGCTTTGCGGGGTTAGGACTATGAAAACCACCTTGCTCCTTTTCCAGTTGTTCCCTGTTCATTTCTGGGAGTGAAGGCACTAGTGTGAAACTAGAAGACCAGAGGAGAGAAGTAGGAAGACTGGTGAGGAAGGCAAGGGAACTGGAGGGAAGCAGGGAGACTGAAGGGGGAAGCAGGGAGTTTGGAGGAGCAGGGAGTTTGGAGGAAGGAAGCTGGCAAGCTGAAGGAGGAAGGGGTGCTCCCCTCGGTCTATCTGCTTTTCCTGCTGGTGTTGCCCCAGCATTGGCCCTACACCCTGATTGCAGCATTTGACACAAGTAAGTCTCAGCTATCCAGCACACCCCAAATGAACCTCCCCACTTCTTGCTCAGAGGTACATGAGCCTCCTCCAAACCTCTGCATGCTCACCCCATTTGCCTCCCTAGGCTCCTCTTTGGTGTTACTATCTCTGCATCTCCATGGTTTTCTTTTCTCCAACACTGTTCAACCTCATACTGGACATATCCTTTCAAACAACTGGTGTGGTTTCTGTTTTCCTGCCTTGATGCTGGCTGATACAACACACCATGTATTTCACAGTGTATTAAGTTTTTTAAAAAAAGTTTGGCATTATGTACACAACTGGCTGTTGTGAATAGTGCTGCTGTAAACACTGGTATGAAAGCATCTGTTTCATTCCCAACCTGAAATTCTTTTGGCTAGATAGGAGTGGCATAGATCAGTTGTTAATTCAATCTTTAATGACTAGAGGAATCACTATACTTTTTCCACAGTGCTGGACCACTTGACATTCTCACTTTACATTCATAATGGTTTTAGTTTCTCCACATGCTCATTGATCCTTGTTACTTTGCTTTTTTTTTTTTTAAAGATTTATTTACTTATGCATACAAGAGCTGGGATACAGGCTAGAGGTATGGGAGGTGAGAGGATTCACCAGAGACAGAGTGGGGAGCAGAGCAGGCAGATCGACTGAAGTACACTACTGAGGGGAGCAATGGGCGAGGCAGGAGAGGTCTGCTGCGCCATGTGGGTCTCCTCCCTGGGATCCCCTCCCTGGCCGGGAATCGAACTCATGCTGCTGCTGTGTGGTGGATGGTTCATAGTGTGGAGCTCAACCAGCTGTGCCACCAGGGAGGCCCCAACTTTGCATTATTTTTATAGTAGTCAGCCTAATGGGCATAAAGTGGTTTCTCAATGTGGGTCAGATTTTCATTTCCCCAGTGACTAATGGTGTTGAGCATCTTTTCATCTGCCCAATGTATTAATTTTTAAGTGTGTCTCAGACTAGAAATCCTTGTGTTGTTCTAATGAGAAACTTTACAATAAGTAATACATTTTTAAAATATAATTTGCAGGACCCAGAAGAAATTGACTATCATAAAATTCAAGATTCATCCAGAGTTCATGGTCTCTCTCTTTCACTCTAAATTATTTCTTTCAAGCTTTCAGTTGTCACAAAAGATCTCTGACTCAATTCAATGGCATAGTTCTAAAGCCTGAGCTCCTAAGTTATTTGGCAGTGAGTTTAGATGATCCACATGGATGTGAATTTTATATTGGTTAATGTGACTCCTCAGCTTTATTTTTCTTAAAGCAAAAAATAATAAGATTTCAACTCTCATTGCTTTTTTAAAAGAAAGAGATTGTTAAGCATCTAAAACTGTAAATTCTAAAATATTATGAATCAATGTAAAAAATGAATAGCAGGGATTATTTTGTAGAAGTAAAGGAAGAAATCTAATCATTCCTCCTATAATGTGTTACTTGAGCAAACCCTCTGTAGCTCAATCTTATGGCTAGTCATCAGCATTTAGGAACTTTCTGATAACGCGACTTTTTATCTTTTCTTTAGTGTTTCAAGGGATAACCAAATGTGTAAGGCTAACAGTGCTGTTACTTCAAGAGTGGTTCTCAACAAGAGAAATGACAGGATCACTATATTTAGTATTTATCAACACAGAAAAAAGTTGATGGATTTGGTCATAAAACCTCAGGAACTGACACACGTATTAAGTTACAAGAATACATTTACAATATTAACTTGGTACAGCTCTTGATGATATTAAGGTCTATACAAAATTTTACTTTAGAAATCTATCTTGGGGCCTCCCTGGTGGCACAGTGGGTTGAGTGCCACGCTGTGAAGCAGCTGTTACCACTGCAGAGCGAACTCCATTCCCGGCCAGGGAGGGGACCCACATGGCACAGCAGACCTCTCCTGCCTCGCCCGCTGCTCCCCTCAGCAGTGTACTTCAATTAGTCTGTCTGTTCTGTTGCCCACTCTGTCTCTGGTGAATATTCTCACCCCCAGTGTCTCTGACCTGTATCCCAGTTCTTGTGTGCATAAATAAATAAATCTTAAAAGAAACCTATCTTTAAGATTTTACATATTTACACATGTGAAACAAGGCAACGGCAAGGTTGTTAAACGTCATCTTTTAATTAAACCATGAACAAAACAAGGGTGAAAGTAGAAAAAACAGTGATTCACACTGCAACTATTTACGTGCTTTAGCCTATGTCTGGACATGCAAGAGAGAAAGAGAAAATGCTCACTGAACGGTAACAGGGAGAAAGAATGGGAGAAGAGGAAGAGGAAGAAAAGAGTTGTGGCTTCTGCCCTCAGCGAGTATATAGAATTTAGAGCTGAACTAGTAACTGACTGAAACCTGCTTGACAAGGAAGCACACAGATTTTAATAATGAAGAAAGTTCTATTTGTGTCAACGACACCTGAAAAACATTGGTAAGATGTGGGAAGAAAAGAGAGAAATTTATAAGGGAGGGACAGGACAAGATTCAAATTTACCTCCTACTAGTGGGACAACCAGCTGTAGGGCAATAGAAGTAGCCAGGATGGCCAATGATATAATCTGGACAAAGTAAATATAAAACTGGAATTTAATCAAGTTTTTAGAATTGTGTTTAATTTCTAGGAAATAGAGGGAATAAAAGAACATGTTAAATAAAACCATGCTGAATCATGGCTTTCCATGTTTTCAATTTGACCAAACCAGATGTCAAATATTTTATAAAATAACTGTCCTAGTCTATTAAAAAAAATCAGTATCAGGGCCTCCCTGGTGGCGCAAGGGGTTGAGCGCTGCATTGTGGGGCTTCTGCAGCCACTGCAGCGCTAGTCCAATTCTCAGCCAGGGAGTGGACCCACATGGTGCAGCAGACCACTCCTGCCTTGCCCGCTGCTCCCCTCAGCAGTGTATTTCATTTGATCTGCCTTTTCTGCTCCCCACTCTGTCTCTGGTGAATCCTCCCTCCCAACCCCCCATTCCTGCACCTCTGGCCTCTGGCCTGTACCCCAGTTCTTCTAAGCATAAATAAATAAAGTATTTAAAAATTAAAAAAGTAGAAAATATTAGAAGAAATTTAAGAAGCTTAACAGAAAACCAGACCTTTGATGCCAATCACCTTGTAATGCACAGAGATGCTGAATTACATTGCAACCTGAAATTTTTATAGTGTCATAAACCAATGTGATCTTAACAATAAAGAAGCATAACATTTAAATGCACTAAGTGTTCCTTACCGAATACTAGTTTTAAAAAAAAAAAACAGACATTGGTGAATAAATCTGGAAAATTGGATGTGAATGGCACAATAACTACAGCAAATATTGATTTCATTAGGCATGGTGTCTTCAGAAAAAAAAAATCTTTATTTTTTGAAGTTACAAATTCAAGTATCGGTGCAATGACGTAATGATTGAAATTCACTTGAAAATTGTTTGGCAAGATGAAACAAACATGGCATAACCTCTAAATCTTAGGGGATGGGCAAAATGTTCATAATAAAAAAAAACTCAAGCAGTCAATAAATCTGAGAAAGATTGACTTAAGTATAAGCATAATGTACACTTTTTTCCCTACAGAAAAATTCTTATACCGTGTGAAAGGTAAAGAGTTTTTGAGTACTAATTATTTTAAATAACCTTAATTTTGAAGTTTAGCCAAAACCCTGGAGATTACCTACAGGTCTATAATTATGTATATATGTTTTAGAAATATGTCTTAAATATCTAACACTGATGCCCAATTTCCACCCTCCCATTCAGCCCTCCTGGACCCTCACCAAAATTCTTCAGAATCAGTGCAGGTTAAAGCAAATGGCCAGCCTTCAAGATGAAGTCAATCATGACTCATTGCAAAACAAAGGCATCTACAGAAAATTGGAAGTCTATATGAAAATTGTGCAGCTATTAATTTAGCCAAATTCTATAATATCACGTTCCCCTTATTTTTGCCCCCTAGACAAAGGAAAAGAAATGAAAAAGGTGATAGGAAAACCCAAATTGCCTACAGAAGCATTCTGAAGAGTGAAATCAAAAAACAAAGGTCAGTGCAAAAAAAAAAAAAAAGAGCTCATTTCTCTTTTTCTTTAGGTGAATTTGGATGACATGTTAATTCAAAATATATAACTGAATATGATCAGACAGTATTACTTTACTTACATATTACTATGACATTAACCTTGGGAAAATGTCTCCTGAGTTTCACATTTTGCTACCTTATGTCCCATTATCAGTGAAGACCCTAAATTCCTTGTATGTGAATATACAGCTTGTCTTCTACTTAAAGTCTGCATGAATTTAAAATTATTCCCATTCTTAGATCTTTAGATCTTTGAAATTCCTATTTCAACTCTACAGTTAATATATTTTAACTATCTGTCCCTGTCACCTGGCCTTTTGCATGGCATTGGTGAGTTCTCACACAAAAGAAACAGAATGGAAATCAATAAAGATCCATGGAATGATTTTTCCCAGAGAAATCAAAAATGGTAACAATAACTATCATCTCTCTTTTTAATTCCTTCCACTCAGATCTCTTTCCCTTTCCTTCCCTTTCCCAGAAATATTGGCATGCCCAGAGACCATATCCTATTTTTCTCCATTCTCCCATGTGGTCTTAAAGCAAAGCGAGAAGAGGCAGCAGTGGTGGGCCCATGATACCTTGTCTGTCCTAATTCATGCAGAAGCCTCTCTGACCTTAGTGCAGGGCAGCTCCTGCCAGTGCAGCACCCTCACCCACAGCATGATGGGCCTGGGCAAGGTCAAGGGGGTTAACACTGTCTCCTGTTTCAAAGCATATATTTTTTTAAAGATTTATTTATTTATGCATACAAGAGCTGGGGTACAGGCCAGAGGTGTGGGGGGTGAGAGGATTCACCACAGACAGAGCGGGGAGCAGAACAGGCAGATCAATGGAAGTACACTGCTGAGGGGAGCAGCGGGCACAGCAGGAGAGGTCTGCTGTGTCATGTGGGTCCCCCCCCCCTGGCTGCTGGCAAGGATCGAACTCGTGCTGCAGTAGCTGCGGTTTGCTTCATAGTGCGTTGCTTAACCCACTGCGCCACCAGGGAGGCCCTCAAAGCATATTTTTTATGTAGAACCCATACACAATGATTCTGCACCATGATGCAATCGAGATAACACACTGCAAAAGCAGAAAGAAAATGCACGTGTCTTTGTCCCCATCCTATGCCCAGAGTGTCTCAGCATCCAGCACACAGTCTGGCACTGTGTCCTCAACCAATGAGCCTGCATTGCCCTCACAGCTTCTAAAAACATCCAAACACATGGAAGCAATTTCATTCATTTATAAGAGACACCCGGGAATGATAAATGGCACAAGAAATGGTACCACAGACTATTTCTGTCTATCACCTACATTCACCGGGTGGGAAAAGGTGACACTAGAATATAAATATCAAGAAACTAGACTTCCCCAAAGGTCAGCATGAAAATGTAACACAAGAATACAAAACTGTATTCTTCGCCGTTCTGGCCACAGCACCAACCTGTCTCAAGTCCAAGGTGATCGTGACCCAGTGAAACACTCTCCCATTCTGAATGCTAGGACTTTGCCACCAGTTGTTGGTGCCATCTATGGCATTGGATATTGGATGGCGTTCTGCGGAAAGAAAGCAAATCCATGCATTTGTCTCAGCTCTGGCCTTGAAATTTTAACTTCCAAACTGCAGTGCCAGCGACACCTAGTACAAGCAGTGCAAGTCCTTGGTCATCCGTTCCCAGGAGTGGGAGCCCCACTTACCTTTGGGGTTCGAGCTGCCACTGTCACAGATCCGGCACTGTGCATGGCGCACCGGTCGCCCCGGCACGTGCTCCACGAGTTTGCAGAACATCTCAGGCCCCCTCTCGCCACAGGTTGCATTGGTGCTGATATTGGCATTGCTGGCGAGATTGAGAATGGCAGGAAATAGGCCTGGAAGTCAAAATGCACCAAATCAGCTCAGTCATTTGAAAACAAAAGACTAGAGACTCACTTCAACTTACAGGTGAACCAAAAAGCTTGTCAGTGCTCAGTAAAAGAAACCTTACATGAGGGCCTCCTTGGTGGCGCAGTGGGTTAAGCAACGCACTGTGAAGCAAACTGTAGCCACTGCAGCACGAGTTCGATCCCTGCTGCCGGCCAGGGAGGGGACCCACATGGTGTGGCAGACCTCTCCTGCTGTGCCCACTGCTCCCCTCAGCAGTGTGCTTCGGTTGATCTGCCTGTTCTGCTCCCTGCTCTCTGTGGTGAATCCTTTCACCCTCCCCCCACGCCTCTGGCCTGTACACCAGTGCTTATATGCATAGATAAATGAATCTTAAAAAAAAAAGAGAAACCTTACACGAAAGGGCATGCAAGGTGATTTCATGATTTTCATGAAATTCTATGGCAAGCAAAACAATTGACTAGCAGTTGTCTAAGGTGGGACAGACTGTAAAGGGCAGGAGGGAACTTTCTGGCATAATGTTATGATGCCTCAAGGCAGCTGGCATTGCACAAGCACATGCAGTTGTGAAATTCACACTATGTACACCCCTGAGATTTGGGTAGACCTATCTACTCCAGGAGAAGTAAGTTTTACCTCAAAAATAAAAAAGTCAAAAATATTGATATATATACTGAAAGATTTAAGAACAGTGTGTACTCAGGCTTCACCTCATTTTGAAAATGCCTAACAAATTAAGCTGGACTGAAGGTGAGATGGAGATGGGTATGCAGAGATAGATGACAAAGAAATAGAGTAAAATTCTTGTAGAATCTAGGGAGGAGGCAGATGTCCACGGAACAATTCTTTCCACTTTTCTGATTAAACACATTTACAATAAAATGTTGTTAAACAGTTTTTATGACAAGTTCAAATGATCTAATGCTCATTTGCCAGTGAGATTCAAAATGGGGGCGGGGGGCATCCTTTCTCTACCCACTTCGTTCCACTTGCTTCTGGTGGCACTTTCAAAGTGTTTCATTCTCCAGATACATACTACAAGGTCTTTCAAGGTCTTTCAAGCTCTCTCTCTCCCTCCCTCCCTTCCTCCCTCTCTCTTTCTCTCTCTCCTGCCTGTTTTCTTTGGAGAACAGATGATCTAGCTTAGAACACAATAATCTAGCTTAAAGTTATCTTTAATTCACTACAAATCTTTTGTCTCAAATGACTTACATCTGTAAACAGCTGTCCAAAATATTCGGAAAACAGACTTCGGATGACTGGGAGAAAAATCCATCCATTTCATTCTCTAAGAGACTTAACTTTCTTTTAGTAAAACAGGATAATAGCAGTGAAGATTCTACAAAGCTCTGGAAATAATAGCGCCCATGATGTTGAATTTTACATGAATAGACAGTGAACTGAGGGCGCTCTGAGAACAGGGGGCTTAGCTAAGTGGGACTGTTCTGATGTCCTAGACCTTGATCTCCAAAGATCACAGAAGATAATCTTTTCCATATAAAGAACATAGAATCATTACTATTTCTGAAATACTTTTTCAAATGAAATTTTAAATGAAAATAAAAACTGACCTATATTATTCTCATAGTAAAATAGAAGGAGTTTGAGTCCTTAATTTTTATTTTCAAGGTACTGCCTCAAATTTTCAATAATTTCTTCTATGACAGATATTTTAATAATTTAAATTGTAAAATAAAAATGATTATACATGTCAGGGCTGCTATATTAAAAACTTATTTATTCAGTAGTCTTTCACAGACTTTCTATAGAAAACAGATGTACCTATTAGTAGAATGACCTTATCTGGACGTCAATAGCCCACGGCCTCTTGACAGAGCAGTTATTGAATATTTAAATTCCTGAGCACTATTCTACACATTGAAACATAAGATAGATTTATCTCATATTTAAATATGCTATATTTAATAAATTTATCTTCATTTTTAACTTAAAGTTGATCATTTTTATCATATTACAGGGAATTAAAAAGACTTTATAACTAAAAAGATTTTATGAAAAAACAGATGAATCATTATGCTTATGCAGGTTACCAAATTATTACTTTTGTCAACCAGGAGTTGGACACTTACATTATATGAAATTATCTAGTTCCTAAAATGACATGTAATTCTTGGTGATGAAACTTATATGGCAGGCAGAGCTGATATTTATTCTGTTTAGTTCTGAGATAAATAATAATTTTCTCCATTGTTATGATCACAATATTTTAGCAATCTGGTCCAAATGTATCTTATAAGCTAATAAGTTAAAATACAATATGGTTTTAAACCATGGTGTTTTATCCAAACAGCTAAAATGATGTTTTTCTGGTTCTGTGTCATATTTTATGGGTTTAGATTTACAGCATAATCAACTCTGTCCATTCCTTTGAGTCTAGTGAAGCAAGGAAAAGAAACCAAGGTCACAGGAACTGATTTAACAATGCATATCTCTATCAACAAATACTTTACCAGTTAACTTCACAAACGTTCCCACTCTTCTTTATTCTCTTCTAGTTGCAGGACATCAAGAGAAAGCCCCACTTCCTGCCCCCCGGGCGCCCACCCCCACCGTGGAGAGCTGCAGTGGCTTTGAGAGGTTGGGGGAGTCAGCGCAAACCTTCCGGTCATAAACTTAACATATTTTTGGTGAATTATATCTCTATTGTAAGAATCAGCACCCAGTAGTTCTTTGTGCCAGATAGGTTTTAAAGAAAACCATATTTCCTCCCCTTGCCGGTATTCTAAATACATTTTTAACAAAAAGGAAGACGAGTTCTTCATTAATAGAGTAGGAAAAAAACCTTAATATAGTTCATTTTCATAAACATAGCCTGATTGCCTTTCACAAAGCAAAATCTTCTCAATAAGCTAAAATTAAAAAAAGTCACTGGTTAGAAAGTATTTCCTACATATTACATGTACTCTCACTTTAAGAATAATTATTCCTTGCAGCTAATGACCACATCAATAAGATGAAGGAAAGTTAGAAATAAGTTCTGAAGAAAGCACATTTTAAGAAGTTTTTGTTTTTTTTTTAACCATCCTTGCTGAGTCCTTTTAAAGACAACTAAAATACCTAAATAAGGAGAAGTACATGGGTTTTGAGTAGGAGAAGGGACAGGGAAATCAAAATGTGATAAAGGGCATTGGGATTGAGAATCTACCAAGAATGAAAGTTTGATTTTGCACATAAAACCAAAGGCAGAATGAGGGATAAAGACACATATGTGACAGTTTTTCCATCACCCAGTCAGGCACTGATCAAGTAGACTATACGTGTTTGTTGAGAAATATTATTTGCTTCCATTAGCTCTATGTTTCTGCAATACTAACTGTACTTTTTCCCTTCCCATTCAGGACACACAAAGAAATTATTTCTCTATCCATGTATTTAACCAGTAACTAAAGAATTTATAATGCAGACTCCATCATGCATGAAATAAATTCCTCCTTATTCACCAGAAGGGACTTTTTGTTTGTTTTTTTTTTTCTTTTTAAACCCTCTTTCTTCACAGCCTCCCTGGTGGCGCAGCAGGTTGAGTGCCGCACTCTGAAGCATCCACAGCACAACAGTGCGAGTTCGATCCCTGGCCAGGGAGGTGATCCACATGGTTCATCAGACCTATTCTGCTTCACTCGCTGCTCCCCTCAGCAGTGTATTTCAGTCATTCTGCCTGTTCTGCTCCCCACTCTGTCTCTGGTGAATCCTCTCACCTCCCGTGTCTCTGGCCTGTACCCCAACTCTTGTATGCATAAATAAATAAATCTTTAAAATCAATCAATCAATCCTCTTTCTCCATGGCTTGAGTATAGTTGGCCTTCTTAGATGCTTTCCAGCACGTTAATCTACTTATATTGGGTGAAAATTGTCACAAAGTTAATGGATAGCAAAGTGCTACCGGTAATTATCAAAGTTTTCATCTGAGAAAATTCCAGATAGTCTAGTCATTCATTTTTAGAGGCTTCTGGGATAATATAATACATAATATAATATATAAAATTATACCAATCAATACTCAAAATTAATATGATATTCTGAAAAGAACATGATTTGCCATTCTTAGTTAAATAATCTGGGGCAATCTTTTCACATCTTTTTCCCCCAAAGTGAAATAAAAATTATGAATATTTTACATGTTTGAATAATCAAAGTGACTTCTGCCACTTTCTTGATGTAGATTCAGGAGTTTTTATTTTGAAAAAAATCAAAGTTCATTATTTAATACATGCTATGCATTCCATTCAATTTAGAGAAATAGGAACATAGTTGGGAATTTGTGATTTTTAAAAAACATTCAATTCCATTTACCCAAATCTCACTTCACTAATCTCAACCATTTACAGAACTAAACATCTATATATGTAGTAGAGGCAGCAGTATCAAGAATAAAATATCCTATTTGTTACCACCTACGTGGTAATGGTAGTAACCCCATTTAAACAATAAGATGACACATTCGAACAAGTACAATTGGCTTATTCAGTAAAAAAGTATTAAGTATTAAGAATTTAATACTATTCATGGTAATAATATCAAGATATTCTAATAATATACTATTCCAGATGAATAATATTAAGGTATTGTAATGATACAAATTTTAAGAGGCTGCATAAATTCACATTTAGTAATGTATATCTATGTGAGTTAGAAAAAGTGGGGTGGGAATATTTGGGGTTCAATTATTTTTAATGAGATCTTCTTAGATAAAAGCACTCTTCCAGGCACTCTGAGGTACTAAGATGAACAGTGAGGGACTGGACCACCACTTACTGGTGTGCCACCAGTTTCAGGCTCTCATCAGAGGGACAACACTACCTTGCACAAGCAGCTTTGGTTGGGACTACTGGACACTGAGGACACTATCTGGGGGATGACAGCTGGCCATTTGTGGTCTTAAAGACATCTTCTTTTTTCCCAATCACCCATTTGTAAATAAACCCTGTTTTGATTGCACCCTCAGATCGAGACATGTCTTGTCATGGTGAGCACACGGGTGAGAACGCACACATGTATCTATCTCTCCCAAACTCTGCTCTGTTTCAGAATCACAGAACTTTAGGGAGAAAACAACTCATAGAGACACTAATTTAATAGCTGAGGACATAAAAGTTCTGAGAGGTTGAACTACACAAAGACATATGCTCATGGCGGAACCAAGAGGAGAGTCTCCATTAAGGCTCTATGTTCTGTGCACTTGCCAGTGATCTAGGAGGGGAAAGACATTCCATCATCCATCCTCTCATTTGGGCTTTTCTGAGCATCCACATGGGTCAGATGTAGACCTAGAGCAAGTACAACTTGATTCTGTCCTGAAGGAACTCACAGATTAATGGAATTATTTTTACTTTTTGGAAAAAGGGAGTGAGAGAAGAACCAGGGGTGGGTCAAAAAAATGAGAGATCTTTGTAGAAATAAGTGTAGTGATGGGAATGTTGGTTTCAGGTTGGACAAAAGAACATTGTCTTTGCCTGGGGTCCAGGAAATATCTAAGCTTAGTTTGAAGGATGAATGGGGCATGAATCTGAATAGTACAAAGAGGAAGGTCATTAAAATTGATTTAGAGAGCAACCAGAAGACCCATCACAAGACTTTAGAGCAGCTCTTCCTATCCATTTTACTCCTTTTCCTTGTATTGTTCTTTCTGGTCTTGTCTTCAAAACACTGGGTACTCATAAATTCCTATAAGTTAAACACACATTTGTAAACATAATCTTCTCTTGTCCTGTGAGTTGACAAGGAAATACATTCTGATGAGGTGTGTCACCTCAACACTGAGAAGGAGCTAGCATTTCATTTTTGGTTACTCTGTAATGTTTTTTATGCATTTAGAAATAATCAGAGCATAGGTCTAGGAGTTTGACCAAAGGGTCCATATATATGACAAAGATCAAGAACTCTAGTAGGGAACGTGACGCCTCTAAAGAGTTGTGAGTCTTTGCTGGTGGGAATGCAAATTAGTCCAACCACTATGGAAGGCTGTATGGAGGTTCTTCAGTCTACTAAAAATAGAACTATACCATATGACCTGGCAATCCCACTCTTAGGGATCTACCCAAAGGACACAAAAACACGGATCCAAAAGAGCACCTGTACCCCCATGTTTATTGCAGCACTATTTACAGTTGGTAAAACCTGAAAACAACCCAAATGCCCAAAAGTAGATGACTGGCTCAAGAAGATATGGTACATATATACAATGGAATACTATTCAGCAATCAAAAATAATAAACTAGAGACATTTATAGAAACATGGATGGAGCTAGAAGGAATTATACTCAAGTTAATTAGAAGGCAAGAGAAAAATATCAGATGGCTTCACTTTTAGGAGGAATGTGAAAGAACAACAACCACAACAAAAAATTTTTAAAAAACAAGAGAAAGCTCAAGGAAATGGGCAGCTACAACCAAAAACAAACAAACAAACAAAAAACTCAACAAGATAGAAAGGTCAAAGAAAAACCAAAGGGATCGTTGGTGGGGGGGAAGAGGGAGAGAGGAGAGGGCAGAGACAGGGATGAGGGCAGAAAGAGCACAAAGGTCTAAGGTGATGGTGCACGTGTGAAATGGTGGTGGGAACTCCCTGGGGACTACAAATGATGTCAAATACAATTAAATCTAATAAAAATTTAAAAAAACAGAGTTGTGAGTCCAGAGCTAAAGGGAGAGGTGACTATGTTAGTCTCCTTTCCCTACTCCTCTTCCAGGGGCCTCCCTCATCTCTGGACAAAGGTCACTAGGACACCCTGACCGTTGGCTTCAAGCGGATTGTGAAGGTGAGTGAAAGGCGGCCCGAGCAAACCAAGAGTTGCTCCTGGCTCCGGTGAAGGCCCAGGTGCCTTGACCAGTGGGTCTGGGGCAGCAGCTGCCTCCCGCTCAGGAACACAAAGTGCAAAACGAGTCCTTAATGCCACCTGCTTGCTTGGGTCACTACTCGAGATGCTTTGAGGAAACTATTAAAAACTCTCATGAGAACTTTACTCCCTCCATCCAGGAATGATATCACCCTCAAACTGTGAAGTATCATTTGATTTCTTGTATTTGACATTCAGCATATTTTCACGGGCAAGCTCTCTGTGAATGCTGAGGACTTGGCCGTGTGTGAAAGAGACCGGAAGGTGTACACTGGAGCTATCAGAGCGGTGCCTCTTCACCCCTAAAATAAGTTCAGGAGGTACTTCTGTACAAGCGACGGGAAAAGTCATCATACCTCAAGCTTGTTCCAGAAAGCAATACAAATCTACTTCTGTAATATCAAGTAGATTTATTTGAAATTTAAGCATAAATGAAACTTTTCCCACTTTGGCTTCTGGTCGATCCACAACTGACAAATGGCTCCTTAGGATAAAAGTTTCCTTATTCCTCTGCTTCTTTCCCATGAGTAACTGGACGATTTGTGGAGCACACAGCTGAAAGAAATTCTATTTCAAGTTGCTTGTTAGAAATTGAAAATCATCAGAATGATACGAAATGACTTGTTTTGTATATCAAATATCACTGTTCCCCTTATGCTTAGATAGTAAAACTTCAAAGCATTTAAACATACGAAAGTTTGCTTCTAACACTTGGGAAATTTTCCTTTGTTTTATTTTGATTTTGTTTTTAAGGAATGACTTAATCCCTGTAGGCCTAGAGCTATTTCAGCCAGAGAGAGCACTAAGTACAGAAAGGCTCCCTTTCACTGCTCACCCCCACCCACTAGAGCAAATACTTGATTTTTGGACTAAACCAATTTAATCATTGATGGCTGTTAGTAAAAGAAATGCTTTAAGATATTCTGGAGATTCCAAGGCCCTTTTCAGCACAGTAAAAAAAAAAAAAAAAAAAAAAAAGGTAGGTGAGGGAGGCAGAGGAAAAGGATAGGTGGAGGGAGAGAGAGAGAATGGGAGAAAGAAAGATAAACAATGACAGAGGGAAAAGTCAGGAGTTTGGTTTGTAATACAATTAACTTTATTTTTTCTTCTCAAGTGGGAAGATGAAGAGAAGTTTAATCTTAGAGAAGCCAGAGCGGGTAGAGAATAGGCCTCTTAGCAAGGTATTTAGAGTTCCATTTCCATAGCAATAGGCTCAAGGTGTCCTTGACAAAAAAAAGTTCACTGTAAGATAAATAAGCAAAAGCAATATGAACAAGCTAGACACAGATATTGTTTGTAGAAAATAGAGCCTTATCCGAATCTGCCTACTCCTCCCACAAAGGTTTGCGAAATTATATTCTGAAATACTACAGTGTTTGATTCAGCACACAGTTCAGCTGCAGAGAAAAAGACATAATTCATCTAGCCCGAGGTGCTTTTCTCTTTTGTTACCACAAAATTTAAATTGCTACAGGACAACAATTTAAATATTCTACCTGATGGAAATCAGGACTGCACAGAGGCAAAACGCTACAGCACCTCATATGTATCCGTTTTTAAATTTCATATCCTTCCCATGGCTTTGGAAAATCACAGCCCCTCTTCCCTTCTTCCAGATTCTTCCAGGAGGAAACTCCAAGAAAAGTCAAAAAGCAAGTGTACCACCTCTTCGAATGATGTAACTGGTCTTGGATATGCCAGTGATGGCCACTTTGAAGTGTCCACGTACCTCTGATGAAATCATTTGGCATACAAGAAACATGCATCGCCATCTGTAACTGAACATCAGGGGCAGTGACACACAACGTGGCTGGGTACCCCGGATTACACAGCTCCTTTTGTTCCACCACATATCTAGAGAGACAGCTCACCAACAAAGAAGTCATTTGAGATTAACTTTCACCTTAGAGGCCAACGGTAGACAAATGTATGACTAGAGTAAACACTCTAATCAGAGGTACTCAGTGAAATGACCTTGGGGTTGATAATACTACATTCTCTTGGTTCCAATACTTTTGTTTTCCTTCCTGAAATCTGGCTGGCTCTTTATACAGATATATGCATTGGCTATAATAGTTTTTCAAAAACTTCCTTCCCACCTAACGTCACATACAGTTCATTATCAGCTTACTTGACTCTGTAATGACTTTTATCAAAAATATCCTTCCTCTATTTTCTTAAACCAAATATTCTTTGAGTCTTCTGGTCTCCAACATAGTAGAGACACCTAGTTTTCCCTTCTGTCACAGTGATGACTAAGTCATCATCTGCAGGTCAACACTTAGACTAATCCTTGGAATTAGTAAGATGCCACATCCCCCACAGATGCCTTCTCATGGGGAAAATGAAGTGCGTACATTTCCCAAAAAGTTCTCTCTAACAACAAGAGAAAAAGCCTAAAGTATAATGTATCATGGTTAAACACACATTTTCTAGCCCAAGTGCACAACGCTTCTTGGTTCAATATTAGTAGAGTAATTTAGATAGTGATATAAAAAGGCATCACAGTTGTGGGAAGTGAAAGTAATGGGCTGTGGAATTAGCTGAATCTCAACAGTGGTCAAAATAAAACCTGCATAAATTTAATAATAATGCAAGACCTCCCATATTTTCCAGCAAACCCAGAGGAAGCATGGAACAATTTTGGCAAAGGTGGCAGCAATGTTACAGCTCCTTGCAGGTGTTGCAGGCAGTATACCAATATGAGGACATGTTCATCAAGGAAGCTAACATAAAGTGTATACTATTTTTCTCATTTTAATATCTAGATTTATTTCAGAGTAACAGAATTTTAGAAGACCTAGAATAATGATTACCTTTTTCTTTTTTTTTTTAAAGATTTATTTATTTATACATGGGGTACAGGCCAGAGTCCAGGGTGGTGAGAGGATTCACCAGAGACAGAGTAGGGAGCAGAACAGGCAGACTGACTGAAACATACTGCTGAGGGGAGCAGCAGCTGAAACAGTAGAGGTCTGCTACACCATGTGGATCCCCCTCCCTGGCTGGAGGCAGGGATCGAACTCTTGCTGCAGAGACTATAGTTTGCTTCATAGTGTGTTGCTTAACCCACTGTGCCACCAAGGAGGCCCCCATGATTACCTTTTTCAATCCAAACTTTAAAAAATGCAAAAGCATTTAATATTAACTAGAAGTTTTATTATTTTAGCTTCTTTATATATATTTGACGTCATTTGTAGTCCCCATGGAGTTTCTACCACCATTTCACCCATGCACCATCACCTCCGTCCCTTGTACTCTTCCTGCCCTCATCTCAATCCCTCTCCCTTAGCCTCGCCTCAAAATGTCTCTGATTTATCGTTGTTTGTTTTTGTTTTGTTGGGTTTTTTAAATTGTTATTATTCTTTCCCCCAATTCCTTACTTGGTTCTCTTATATTCCTCCTAAAAGTGAAACCATCTGACATTTTTCTTTTTCCTCCTAACTTATTTCACTGAGAATAATCCCTTTAAGCTCCATCCATGTTGCTGCTAATGTCATTAGTTTATCTTTTTTGATTGCTGAATAGCATTCCATTGTGTATATGTACCACATCTTCTTGATCCAGTCATCTATTTTGAACAGAGGTGCATACTACTAAACATAGAATAAGACACCCCTCAGCATCTGCAAGTTTGATAACTATGATTTAACTCTGCAAAGATATCTAAATTCCATTCTGTAGTCAACTGGACAAACAGAGTTCAGAATGAGAGCGGTGCCACTCCATTTTCGTATGCACCAATCACATGCAGAACAGGCTAAAAATGCAGGTTCTGCTTCTTCTCACCTTGGGGTGGGTCTGAGATGCTTCACGACCAAGCATCTTTGAGGGTTGCTGCTTTGGATTCAAGATAGTACTGATCTGTGGGTTTTTCCATTGCCAACACCTGGGGTGGCCAACTCACCTCAGTCACAGCACAAAGACCATTGCTTCCGCCAGCAGTTTTCCATTGTTACTAACTACTCCCTGTCCTGCACTCAAGTCTTAGAAACCTTTGGCAACTACTTTTAGAAGGAAGGAGTTGCTTATTATAAAGAGGATAAATTCAAGGCCTCCAAAATGAAAGACCAACATACGAACAAGTTCAACTGTATATCAACGGGACAAATCTACTAAAGAAAAAAAAGAAGGGCTCCAAGCTTCATGGTGGAGCACACCCAAAGGTGGAGGAGTCTTCTACTCAGAGGACACTCACTGGCAAGATCATCATATATGTGTATCCTACAACCATGGGAAATGATGCTGTTGAAGCCATGGCAAAATGCCTACAATAGAATATTTAAAAGTTAAAAGAAGGACATTCCACAGCACTATCTGATTCCTGACAAAAGGCCTCCCACCTTTCTTAAATTCAAGTCTCACTGGGTGCTGGTACTCTGATGAGATGTCTATTCACAAAGGTTGCAGAAGAGCTTTCCAGAAGTTGGGAGAGGTTGGATACAGAACACTGGCTGCTCTTGGTACCTTGTATCAGAGCTTTCAAGAAAGGGCAATTTCCAGTCACATAAGAGTTTTCAAGACAGCCTTTGAAGGCCAAAACCAGGCCACTCACAGGGCATGAGGTTGTCTTTTTTTCTAAGGAAGAAACATCTTGAGAGGGGTGGGAAATGTTAAGATGACCCAGTGCCTCATCACAGCAGTGCACCTGAGGACCTCTCTCTCTTTCTCTGTCTTATTTTAACATTTTTATAAGTTCTTCCTTATATTTGTGTCATGACAACACAGACAGGGGAAATTTACTTCATTTCCACAAGTTAGATATCTTCATTAACACATTTACTTTTAGAATAAATGGGTAAAAACCAAATGGCCCATCTAATTACACACTCCATTACAACTCACAAGATGGCTTCCCATTCTGAGCAAACTGCAAATCTTTAACCCATAGGCTGTGAACCATGAGCTCTTGAGTTTCGGTCTCAGGTGCTCTCTCCACATTCACCCCTTGCCTGGCCCTTCCCCTTCACTTTACCACCTCAGAAAAGACCTGCCTGCTTTTGGCTGTCACCCTGTAGAAGGTGACTGCTGAGGAGCCTAATTTGTTAAGAAGGGAACATCAGCCCTTCACCTTCTGGGATTAGCTCCCTGACTGCAGAAGTAGCACTTTCCCGAGTGGGGCATTTGTTTTCCCCTGGGGACTGCAGTTCCACAAAGTTCTCTTTCACTTTAAAGTGCTAACAATTACTCAAGCTGAGGATGTAAACCGAGGCCCAACATCTATTTAAACATAAATTGTGATAGTACCATATCTGAAATTTACTGTGTGACACTTCGGTACAGTGACTGTGATAGAGGGTGTGAGACAGAGTATATGTGAGTGTGTGTGTGTGTGACTTAGGTCAAACTACCCATATGCAGCTGATATGAAAATCAATGATGCATCTTCTGGGGGGCGTCAGCAGATATTCCAATCAGGAAGGTTGCCTGTGTCCCAGAGGCACCCACCACAATGTCCTGTGATCTGTCTCTACCAACACCAGCATTTTAACAGTTAGCAAGGAGGATATCAGAAATAGGTTATTAGTAAAATTAATGGATTGTGAACAGCATATGAATAATATAAAGGGATTCGCATTAGAGATATTTGTGGCAGACAAGAAATGATGTACATTAAAATATTTTACAGGGACTTCTGACCATGGCAGAGTAAAGAAGTTGACAAATCCTCTCCTGAAAAGCACAATTGCATAACTGAACATTTCAAGACATAACTATCTTTGGACTCTGAAAATTACCCAAAGACCAACAAAAAATGGGGACACTTGCCTTTATGAAAAGCTATAGGGTTTCAGGTAACCCCAGTGGAAAAGAGCTGCCTGCAGCCTGGGCTTGCTCTGTGCTGGGTCCACCTCTACCTGTGGGTGGCGGAAGAGCAGCACAGGGTGGGTGAGCCTCAGAGACTGGAAGGACCACTTGATTGAAGCACAGAGTAGATACGCAGACCCTTGAAGTTGTTGTGAAAGTACTGAATCAGTAACAAACAAATGTGGGTAACTAGGCCAGCCTGAGGTTGTTTCTGTTCCAGCTGGCCAAGCTATAGACAGCTGGATCTATCAAATACTTGCCAGGCTGATTCTAGAAACACAAGTGCCAATGAAGGGCCAGGTGACCTTTCCACATATCTCAGACTTTTTTATTGGAAAAAAAATAACATACTTAAGAAAAACCTTCACAAAAAACCCCTGATAAAACTGAAAAACGGTTTTGAGATGTGTAAATGAACAGACATGTTTCTTAGCCATAGGTAGGAAGACTGCAATATAATACTAGACAGTAATTCATCCCAAATTGGTAAATTCAGTCAAATTCTTATCAAAATCCCAGCTGGCGTTTATCTGAAATGGACAATGGAAATGCAAAGGGTCTAGATCTATTATTAAAGCGACTTCAAACAAAAACAATGTTAGATGGCTTACACTATCTTAAAACTTACTTTTAAAAGCCAAAGGACTATGATAGTGGGGTATTAGCTTAAGAACAGACATATAACTCAAGAAGAAAACATAGAACTATAGACTGAAATTTATGGTACTTTTGATTTTTGTCAAATAAACACTCTTGGGTCATTTAAATATGTCATTAAGAAAATAAAAGACAAGCCAGCCTTAGCTTGAGAGAAAATATTTTCAAATTACAGTTTTGGTTAAAAAAAAAAAGCTGCAGCCAGAAAATATGGCAAGATTTTAAAATTCAGTACTCAAAAGACCAAAAAAACCCATTACTATTTGGTATAATTTTTAAATATATATGAATGGTTAATAAACACGTGCAATATGCTCAATGTTGTTCATTGTTAAGGAAATACAAATTAAACCGCAAAATATCACTCCATATTCACTAACATGTCTCTAACCATAAAAATAACATGTCATGTTGGTAAGGATATGGAGAAACCAGAATCCACATTCACAGCTAGAGAACTATAAAATGGCATAGCTGCAATGGAAAGGCTTGACAGGGCCTTAAAAGTATTTTGCCATAGAACCCAGATTCCACTTCTAGGAATTTCATTCAAGAGAAGTCAAAACATCTCTATAGGAACCTTCCTATGTGAATATTTATAGCATTATTCCTGAAAGCACTAAAAGTGAAATAATCAGAACTTCAATCCTTTGGGATTGGAGTAACAAAATATGGTATATTTACACAGTGGAATATTACTCAGCACTGAAGTGGAACAAGCTCTTTATATGCTACAATATAGATAAATCTACAAAATATTATGCCAAGTGAAAGAAAATAAACAGAAAAACTATGCACCATATGAGTCCATGCAGATGAAAGTTCCAGAAAAGACCAACAGAAAAGTACAAAAAGCAGATGACTGCTTGGGGCTGGGGTAAACATGGGAGTGGGAATTGAGTGAAAATGAGCATGAGGAATTTTTTGAAGTTTTTGAATTTTCTACACCAGCTCATGGTGATGATGGTCCAACTCTCAACACTTCCTGAAAAATCATTGAACTCTACATTTCCAAGTGATATAAATGTATGGTGTGTAAATATATTGCAATACAACTATTCAGGCATGATGAAGATTCTCCTTCCTCTTGTATGTACAAAGTATAAGTGATGTGAACTATGACCTGCATTCCAAGATTGTTGGGGCTACCTGACCCCTAAAATATTTACAGCTAGCTCCTTAGGAAAGCTGTTGATTGCCTGCTGTTGATTTTGGAATTATTTTAATACTGAATTTAAAATTATATCATCTATAGAAAACTGCCCTTTTCACAAATTTTCAAGGAATGCTTTGACCAAATGAGGCAAATCATTTTTCATCAATTAGAATAATTAAAAGTAAACCAACAAAGTTAGAAACCATTACAGAGACAGGAAATTTTATGCTCATATTTCTAGAGAGAATAGGCCATTCTTTCATTCAGTAATAAGTGATTTTTATCAGACAAAGATCCATCTGTGAAATAAATTCTGTATGCCTTTGTTCTGTTCCTGAGAAGATTAGGCCAGTTTAGCCCAGAATGCCCGGAGCAGAACAGCTGTTCCCCCACCTAAACAAAGTACTTCAGGGGCTGGCAGGTAGAGTTCCTTTTAAACAAACTCTACTTTATATGAAAAGGTAACTAGCGAAGCAAGTCAGAAGGCAAAAGAAAAATACCAGATGGTTCCTCCCTTAGGAGGAACATAAGGGAACCAAAGGAGGATCAAGGAAAGGAATAAGA
>JAGFMF010011493.1:4297387-4323315 GCA_019455555.1 Galemys pyrenaicus
GGT
This sequence comes from Galemys pyrenaicus, assembly GCA_019455555.1. Classification (NCBI taxonomy): domain Eukaryota; kingdom Metazoa; phylum Chordata; class Mammalia; order Eulipotyphla; family Talpidae; genus Galemys; species Galemys pyrenaicus. The sequence continues at coordinate 4,297,391 of JAGFMF010011493.1, forward strand.
GATGGTGCACTGGTGAGATGGTGATGGGGAATACATGGGGATTACAATTAATGGCAAGTATATGTAAAGTTTAAAATATTTTAATAAAATAAAAAAATTAAAAAAATAAAGTATTCTATTGGATAAAAAAAAAAAAGAAAAGGTAACTACAAGAACTTGTGAACAAATGCCAGCAAGTTTGAAATCATACACAATAGAGTATTTTGAAGTCACAATCTTTAAAAAGAAAACCCCATACAGTAGAAATGTAGAGGGTTTGCCAGAATTCTCTGTTTGTTTGGGATGATACTTTACAGAAAGAATTGGCATTATATTGGTATTCAAAGCATTCAGAAGCAAAATCTTCCCCAATCTGAACTGACAAACACACTTAGTAGGATTCTTTGGTCAGTTCTCATGTTAACTTAATTATAAGTACATGGGGGTACATTCTGGAGGTACATGTAAACGTAATTACAAGTAAGTGCAAGGACTATTTATCACTGTGTGTGGAACATTCTAGAAATGCAAGAAACACCTGAATGTGTGGGTTAATGACTTGTTGATTAGAGATGCCAAAAGTCAACAGCTCCAAATCCAGAAATAATATTTTATTAGATATAATCTGAATTTTCTGCCTGTTATTAAGTAGTCATCACCAGTAAGTATTATTTCAATTATTATAACTAAAAGGTGTATATATATGTTATCTGTTCCTCCTAGTTAACATATTCAGTGTCTCTTCTCTCCCTATATTTGGACACTACTTGTAAGCACAGAGAGTAGTATCTGGTCCTTTTGTTTCTGCTGCTTGGTCATACTTATCATGTGTTCTGCTTCAGAATGTTTACTAAGCCCTTTGTCCTGATTTAGAATAGAAGCTGAGAACTTGATTTCAAAACCATTTGTCCATGTCCTTCCCTAGTTTGCTTTCCTAGTTTCTTCCTTGTTCTCTGCTCTGAATCCAGTCTGGGTGGTGACTTGCTAAGGTCTCCCAGGCTTCTTGAGCTGCGGCACTCTGTCGGTTTGCTGCCCTCTGATTCTTCACCAGTTAGTCCCTAACCCCAACTGTCTGTCTGTCTTTATGGGTTTGATCTTGCCCACTGGGTTCCCCTCTAGTCCCTGTTGCTTGTCTTCATTGGGATTTCATTCATGCATTCAACTAATAATTAGGAGGAATGTGAAAGAACAACAACTACAACAAAAAATAAAAAAGAAGAAAACAAAACAAAACAAAAAACCAAGAGAAAGCACAAGGAAATGGGCAATTACAACCAAAAACAAACAAACAAACAAAACTCAACAAGATCAAAAGGTCAAAGATAAACCAAAGGGATCCTGGGGGAGGGGAAGGAGGGGAGGACAAAGAAGGGGATGAGGGCAGAAAGAGCACAAGGGACTGAGGTGATGGTACACGGGTGAAATGGTGGTGGGAACACCCTGGGGACTACAAATGATGTCAAATACAATTAAATAAACCTAATAATAAAATAAAAATGAATCACCTCTATATGTCAGACACTGTGTAAGGTATTAGAAATAAGAACAAAAATCTCTTGCCTCAAGGAGACTGACAAGTTAACAAATAGCTACAAAATGAGCTACATACTTCTCCATGTACCTTTAACTGGGGGCTGGCCACATGTGTAGGCAAACAGCTATGGCACCAACAGGAAGAAAGGCTAAATCACGAGGTGTTTGGGAAGAAGTCAGAGTGCATTGGGGAAATAAAAAGCTTTCCATGAAAAGAAGTGAGTTTGTGGCTTACAGGTATGAGCCCCATGTCACACCGTGAGAACCACGGATATTTCAGAACAGACAAAATATGGTTGAGTCTAAGCAGGGTCAGATCACATGGGGCCCTGTAATTCATGAGTTCCGCAGAGGGAGAAGCCAACAGAGCAAGCCAACAGGGAAGAGATGACATGATCAATCACACAGGCCATTAACTCAAGGGGAAATTCAGATGCCTACCGCTGCTGGCGGCCTGGGAAACTGTTTTATTGCCGCTTGCGATTGGGCTGCCCTTCAGCGGAACTTGTCCCACTGAAGCAGAAGACTCAGGTCCAGGTCCTGGCTCTGGCGGCCTGAGGCTGGTAAGGACAATACTCCATGTGCCTTTAACTGGGAGCTGGTGTGCAAGGTCAGGAGCAGTGATGTATGCCTGAGTGGTGTGTTTGTGTGGTATGAGGTGTGTTTGCATGTGCTGTGTGTGATGTGTGGATGTATGTGTAGTGTGTTTGTGCTGTTATGGCAGGGGTTGGGGTATAATGGGTGTGTGAAGGTGGAGTGTGGGTATGTCTGAGCAGTGTGAGGTGTGTGGGTATGGGGGTTGCTAAGGGAACACAGGAGTTGTTAAAGGAAGAATGGCTCTTATTTTGTTGGGTAGAAGGGAAGTAATAACCTAAAATTGAATAAAAAACTGAAGGACTCCAGGAAAAGTAAATGCACAATAGACATCAATTAAAGACAAGATTTGTGAAGGAGAGGAGCATTTGGTGAATATGGACAAACTGAGACTGTGAAGTCACCAAATGTTAAATGGTGCAGGCTGAAGCAGATAGAAGGAGATGGCCGAGGTAAGTCCAGAGAAAAGCTATCTGTACTTGTCTGCACAGCAGGGTTGGGAAAGGAGGCACGTGGCATCGAATAATGCCTGTAAATAGAACTTACTTAATGTATTTTGATGGATTAAAGAATTTAAGAATAGTTCAATCAGGGGCCTTCCTGGTGGCACAAGGGGTTAAGGCGCAGCACTGTGAGGCATCTGCAGCCACTGCAGCAGTTGGAGTTCAAGCCCTAGCCAGGGAGTTAACCCACATGGCACAGCAGACCTCTCCTGTCTCACCCACTGCTCCCCTCAGCAGTGTATTTCAGTCCATCTGCCTGTTCTGCTCTCCACTCTGTCTCCGGTGAATCCTCTCACCCCCACACCTCTGGCCTGCACCCCAGTTCTTGTATGCATAAATAAATAAATCTTTAAAAAAAAGAATAACTCAATCAATCACCTAAACCTACAAGGCCAAATCTTATCCCTGAAACAGAAGCATCTCTAAATGTCATATTTGATCAGGAACATTTTATTTTTTAAGACTTATTTATTTATGCATACAAGAACTGAGGTGCAAGCCAGAGGTGTGGGGAATGAGAGGATTCACCAGAGACAGAGTGAGGAACAGGCAGATAAACTGAAACCTACTGCTGAGAGGAGCTGTGGGCAAGACAGGAGAGATCTGTCATCCCTTGGGGGTCAGCTTCCTGACCGGGGATCGGATCGAGCTGGTGCTGCAGTGGCTGCTGATGCTTCATAGTGCAGTGCTTAACCCCTTGTGGCACCAGGGAGGTTCAGGAATATTTTTAAAAGAATGAGCTGTCGTAAGTCACCAAGTCAGCAAAACAAGATATAAACGGTTTCATTTGAACAGGAATACAACAATGAACAAAACATCAACTGAGCACTTACAGTGACAACTGATGAGAGTCCACTGGGGTAAAAAGAAGGAACTGGCTTCCTTCGAGTGACTCATCTCTGATGTGTATCACAGAACAGTCAAAATAGCATGAAACAGACACCAAGTGAATGAGGAGGGTGGGTTGGGGTTTGAGTTTTTGGCATCAGTATGTACAAAGCATCGAACTATGCCTGTGGCAAGCACGATAGGATCATTGCCTCAAATTGCACCCCATAGACAAGTAAGGGCTTATAACCAGGGAGCATTCAGCATCCCTTTGCCACGCCTGTGTGGCTGTGAAATTGTATTCATTGGCAGAGCAAAGTTTATTATGTTAACTTAATGGCTCTCGATCTAATTGCACAGTGGAATCACTTGGGAAACATTTTTAAAATACAAATGATTGGGACTACCCCCCCGCCACACACATAAATTATAATTTCTGGGGTTAGGACCCTGAACGTAGGTATTATTAAATTTAATGTGCAGCCTGGAAAGAGAAGTGCTGTGCTAACTGCTTGCTCTCCTAGGGCACACAGAAGAGTCAGCCAGGCCAATGAGCCCGAGTATCCCATGAAGGAAGCGAAGAAAGTAGCCTGCAGCCAACAGGTGCACAGGCAGAGCCTATAATTTGAGCTAATGCTGAGCACCTCTCAGCCCCCTTTTTCCTCTTCCTCTACTCACAACATGGCCTAGTCCTTTCAATGAGAATTTACATGATCATAAACAAGCAAATGATCTTTGGTAATTTCCACCATTGCGATGGTAATCTCCGAATTTCTTCATCGACTATTATTTCTTATGGAGAGCGCTGTTTTCAACATGCCCTTTTCCATTCTTGGATTTCTTCAGAAAACAATGTAAGAATGTCAAGAAGTGTGCTGGAGTCATAACAAGGAGGACAGCTGAGAATGGGGTCCTCCAAACATACCATCCTGGGATTCCAATACAGTATGTTCAGTACATCAATGAATGAATGGACAAAACAAAATGGAAAAAATGAATTGTTGTCAAACATTCCCACAGAAAATTTCCTGTCCCAACAAGGTATTTAATTACCAACCCCTTCAGAGGAAAGGTGGTGGGGAGAGGTACTTCCCAAGGCATTTCACATGTTAGAGACTATGTCAAGCTCAGCACACCCTAAACTTCAGAAATGAACAAAAGGATGCCGATGAAGTCAAGGTGGAGTTGTACAAAGACAAAGGCAGTAAAGTCAGAATTCCAGAGGGAGAATAAAGGGGCGCATGGATGAATATCTGAATTTCAAGAGGTGGGGAAAGAGTGCTGGCATACCACAGAATACAGCAACAGTGGCTGGAAGTTCACCAAGTGGCAGAGAGAGTTTGGAAATAACTATTTAAACTAGAAACCCAAATGGATCTACTTGAAGACTAATTGGAAAGGCCTTTGTACCTCTGTCTAAGGCTTTTTGAAACACAGATTCTAGATCCTACCTAGATCTGCTGAATAATAATCCCTTGAATGGTGTGGAATCTAGGAGGCTAGAGGACCCCATGGCCACAGGGGCACCGGCACTCAGAAATGGGTATACAGTTCAGGGATTGGGCGAGGCTTTTATGATTGCTAAGGCAACTCGGATGTCTCGGAAGGGTATGGAGCTTCCTACCCTCTCACCGCCACTGGCTTAGGCCTTAACTAGAACCTGAGCCTGCAAGTTCTCTGTGTGTTCAAAGAAATGCTAGGTACTACAGTTTAGCTTTTTGAAAGAAAAATGTACCTTCTTTTTGATCTTGACTGATAGCACTCTGGGCCAACCACCCCAAAGCAAATCTAGCTGTGTGGAACACTGATGTATCACAAAACACAACATAAGTACAGAAATGCAACAGTTGGTAAAGACCATAAGAACAGGCTGCCCGGAGGTGGTAGCTTTCAGACTGCTTCTGGGTGGTGGGGAGGCTTCTGGTTGGCCTAGGATGCAATTCAGGTGATGGGATAATGAGAACACAAGCATACAGTGCAAGCCAGTGCAGCACTTACAGGTCCAGAAGTTAAGGTTAAGATAAAATTGTGGCTATGGCTGTTACATTGGAATTTGGATTTGGAAGGATTACAGAATAGGAGGCCAGTGGTTTGGAGCTGGGACCCCATGACGCACAGAAGCACTGAATGAAGGCAGTGCTTTAGCAGCGCTCAACGGTGGCAGAGAACCAAGTCGAGCAAAAGAAATCTGGCATCACAGACTTATTCAAAGTAGCTGGTTATAATAATTTAGAGATTAACCAGTGATGACTTGTTACACTAATAGAGAGAAAGAACAAAAACATAAAACAAATAGTCAGGGACTTTTTGAAGAAATAACTCAGAGGAACTATTTGAGAATGAGTATACCAAAAAAAGATGGTGTGTGTGGGAGAGAGAGAGGCGAGAGAAAGAAGGGAGAGAGAAAGAAGGGAGATAGAGGGAAAGATAGAAAGAAAGAGAGAGAGAGAGAAAGAAGGGAGATAGAGGGAAAGATAGAAAGAAAGAGAGAGAGAGAAAGAAAGAGAGAGAGAGAGAGAGAGAAAGAAAGAAAGAAAGAAAGAAAGAAAGAAAGAAAGAAAGAAAGAAAGAAAGAAAGAAAGAAAGAAAGAAAGAAAGAAAGAAAGANAGAAAGAAAGAAAGAAAGAAAGAAAGAAAGAAAGAAAGAAAGAAAGAAAGAAAGAAAGAAAGAAAGAAAGAAAGAAAGAAAGAAAGAAAGAAAGAAAGACGCCAACCAAGGTAACTGAAAGAATGCCATAATTGGGGAAATAGAGAGGGGGCACTGGGCAGTACAGAATTCCTGTGTTGGGCCTGAGATAACAAGATAATCACCTTTTCTGAGTAAAAATCTGTCATCGTGAAAAATTGGAAGACATTTAAATATGTGGTGTACAATAATCGGCATTGTGGTGTGAGGTTTTTTCTTTCTAAAGTGTTCTTTTTTAACTGAAAATGATCTACTATAAGCATCTTTATTGTCGGAGAGAATTTCCCGAGGTTCTGGCAGGAATTGTAGGGCAATGGAACAAAATGCAGGAAATACTTTAGGGAATGGGAAAAGATGGGACTCTTCGTAAATACCCATTGATCTAAATTTGACATTCCCAGCAGCAATACAGAAGGTTTTCTGGCACAAGAATTTAAGTCACACTGCCTGTTGGGCCGAGAGAGCAGACTTCAAAGATAACTTTAGGAATAAAGTGATTCAAATGGTCAATTCAAAAGGAAAATAAATGGACACAACACTGAAATCACAATCTTATGTATTTCCACCCCACTGTTTCTGGATTAACCTAGGAGATAAATGCTTACCTAGCAAGAATGTTATCCACCAGACTGATTTGGAATCTCACTGCCTCCATTGTCCACCCTCTGCCCCCAAGCAAGAGACAGACTCACTGGGAGCAACTTACCCAAAGCTCCCTGATATGGCCTTGAGAAAACAAAGACTAAAGGAGGAGGATTCTGTGCGCAGAAATAGTTACTGGGACACCTGCTCTCATCCCCAGTAGAAAGAACATGAAAATACAATGAGCCCAGCAAGATGCGGCATTTTATGCGAACTAGCTCTCTGGCAAGCATGTTCTAACAGACCCCAAGTTCATGACCTTAACTAAATTACTTCTATAAGGGATTTTTTTTCTCCTCATTAATTTCAAAATGCACTTATTTACTCAGCTGTCCATGAATACGCTTTAGCATTTAGAGGTAAAACAATTAAAAATATTACTTGCAAACTAGTAAATAACTCTTCGAAGAGTTTATCTTGTTTATTCAAACATGTTTGAGGAATAGAACTAAACACTTCAACTAAAGTCTAAGATCAACAGTTCTCGCTGGTGTCTCAAATTAACTTTTGTATTTAAGGTGCAGGCTCAGCTCTATTCATCACAGTTTTGGGTTTTTTTTAATTAAGTTTTTCTTTGTCTACCATGAATGTTCCAGTGTTAAGTCGTGTTTATTATAAAATTAGTAACACACTATCCTAAAATTCAGGGAGAACTATTCCCAAACTTGATATTTCTATATAGTAGATATTCTAAAGTATGCAAAATAGTTCTTTGGGCCTCCCTGTTGGCACAAGGGGTTAAGTGGCAGCACTATAAAGCTATCCGCAGCCACTGCAGGACGTGACCCACATGGCATAGCAGACCTCTCCTGTCTCACCCACTGCTCCCCTCAGCAGTGTATTTCAGTCCATATGCCTGTTTTGCTCCCCACTTTGTCTCTAGCCACTTCCCATGTCTCTGGCCTGTACCCCAGCTCTTGTATGCTTAAATAAATAAATCTTAAAATAAAATAGTTCTTCATGACTTAAGATATGGCTTAAGATTATATTACTTACTTAAAAATAATACTTTAAAAAAGAGTGCAATGTCATGACATCAATTGATGATCTAGTTCTGAAAATTCCAGATCTGGGAAAAGCTGTTTTAATACATTTCAAAGAAGAGTTGGAAGGTGAAACATTTACAAGCAAATACATTTACTAGGTAATTGATTAATCTCCTGTTTATTATGTACGATGTTTGTATGCAGGGAGAATTCTGTTCCATGTTTGTAAGCACCTAAGTAGAACCTCCCTTAAACTGTCAGAGAAGAAGCTGGTTACATGAAGTGGCTGCTTTTTAGAGTTACATCTCTGAAAGGGTATTAGGGAAACTAAACATAAAAATCCAAAAAACACACAAAAAGTAACTAAAAGTAGTAGTGCCTCAAAAGAAGGTGACTAAGTCAAATCTTAAAAGTTTTTCCAGATACCCTTTAGTATCTTTTGAAATTTGTACCATGTGTATGGATTACCTACTCAAAAATATTTATAAAAGTACTTGATTCATAATCATATATGCTTATGGGTTTATTTCATATCCTTATTGCATTTGAATTCTCCATCATGCCAGATTAACTACAGATGTAGACTTTATATGTAATGTCTGGAAAAGGAGAAGGGAGAAAAAGAGAAAGTCAAAGTACAGGATATGTAGGAGGTGGCCAGTGATATTTTTATCACACACATCCTTGCTTCCAACTGCTAAAATCAGTATTTCTTTATTGGCCCTTACTTGGGGAATGCAGCTACAGGAAAGAAAAATGCATCTTTAAATCCACTCAAGCTCACAACTTTGCTCTGGAGTACACGCATGCTAAATTTGAGTACTATATCATTTATGAGGATGAAATAATTTTTCCCCTATTCATAGATTCCCCACTCCCGTGCTTAGAATGATTTGTTTTTACTTGGGGGGGGGGGGGCAGGGAAAGGTTGTTTAAAACAGAAGAGTTCATCAGCAAACCTGTGAAGCAACTACAATTCTATGTAACTTTTACTTGTGAATTTAACACAGTATTATTTTTTATAGACACAACCTCTCATTCTAAATTTAAGACTAGTTCATGTTAAACAGGTTACATTTCAGAGGCGTTGAATCAATGAGCCATATACTGTGTGAAATAATGCAGAGAAGTTGCAGAAATGAGAGGACTCCTCATAAACAAAATGCTTTAGATAATGATCATTTCCAAAAAATATTAGCACCAGATAGCTAGCTCAGCTTTGATGCAGATTAAGATTTCATTTTGTTGTTATGACCAAACGGTACCTTATTACTAATCACTCATATTCCAAACATGGGGCACAAAATGCAAATACATATTTAAAATCAGAACTCCCTCTAAGAAGCTTATTAGGAAGGGTGACCGCTGATGAAGTGAGGACTGGCAAATATAGAATCAGGAGAAACGTTCAAAAAGCTCCCTCTGTGGGTGGTTTTCCACAGCATCTTAAAGCAGGAAAGCCCCATGCAGTCCCACTTTCTCCAAACACCATTCATAACTGCTCAGACCAAGTGCTGAACCCCAAGGGGCATGGAAAATACACAGGAACCTCCATCTAAGACTTTCAATTTCTTAAAACAATAAAGCTGAGTCCAGCGGCTTGCTCCCCACCCTATGGGAACAGGAGCTTTTCACTTTCAGAAAGCTCAGAGAAATGAGTCTGGAGTGCAGAGTCCAAGCCTTGTCTCCCCAAAGCCTGGCCCCTTTCTTTCAGGGATAACTATGTAAATTCCCTCCCTCCCAGCTCTAGCGCAGCAGACGCCCAGCTATTCAAAGCTGCGTTGCCAGCTTCGGTCCATTGCTTTCACGGTGAATGCTGGAGTGAAAGGGACGGTCTCCTTTCCGCAGAGTTCACAGCTCTGCACAATGCCCAAACACAGACTTTTTCCCACGAGGGTATTTCGCATTCCCCCCGCCCCGCCCCCTACTTTTGACCTGCACTTTACTTTAAAAATGAAATGTGTGCTTGCGGGAATAGGTCGCACATATGAAGATGTTTCCGACAAATGCTGTGACACCTAACCACAAAGAAGCGAGGGTGGGAAAACTTAATCCCAGGAGTAGAGTGGGGAATGGAGTCGGGAAAGAAAAGTTTCTCTTCCCCTTTCGGTATTGACAGAAGCTTTGCAAATTCGACTTGCCTTTCTGTTCGCAAACCTTGCCAAGAGAGCCACTGCACCCGTGCGGTCAGCGGCTGTGCAAAGTCCTCCCTCGCCGGCTCCCTCATCTCAGAGTGACCACTGTCTAAACTTGTTCACTGAATGAGACAGCTTGGTTACCTCGCGATCTGCACAAAGAGCGGGGTTTCGGAGGGCGCGTCGGTGCACAGCTCGAGGGGGCCGCTGCGGCCGCTTCTTCGCACAGCTGACCCGGGGCGCGCTCATCGTCTAGGTGTCTCCCCGGCTATCCCACCTTGGCTGCGAGTGGCCCGGAGCAGCCCACCCTTTCCCGCCCAAGGACAGTGTTTCCACCGCGGGACAATAGGGTGACTCGGAAGAACGCCTTTCCATCATTGCCCGCGCCCGACCTGCAGCTTGGCACCCCAGCCCGCTGCTCCACCAGGCCCGCCGCAGTCCGGGGACCGCCGCCAGGGACAGCCGAGGCCTGAAGGCCAGGGACCACGGCTGGGTCGGTGCACCCCTTCGTATTTCGGAGGGCCCACTCTAGCCGCCCCCAGCGCAGATCGTTGGAGCGGCGTATGGGTCGCTGCGTCCCGGTTCACAAAAGCCAGAGAGTAGGAACCAAGAGTCTGAGGAGTTCAGAGCCGAAGGCTCAGACAAGCGGGTTGAATACGTCTGGGGTTCGGTCCCCGGCGCTCTCCCCAGAAGCCCGAGGGGGACCCACGTGTCAGATCCGCCGCCAGTGGTGAAGCAGGATGCGCGCCCCGACCGAAACAGCGTCTAGGGGACTGGCTTTGTCCCGAGGTCCCCCCGGCCGGCCGGGAGACTGGGAACTCGGGACTGGACTCACCTCTCTGCTGGCACTGCGCGGTGATCCAGAGCAGCGAGGCCAGGAGAGCGACCCCCGCGCCGCTCCGCATCTCGCTGCCGCCTTTCAGGTGGGCTCGGAAGAAAGGCGCCCACAAGCGCGGGGGCTCTCGGCAGAGTGCGAGTCAGCGGCTCTGCTGCCGGGCACCAGCCTCCACCCGTAGGCCTTCGACACACCCCCCAGCCAACCTCTGCGCCCCGCCCCTCCCCGCCACTCCAAGCTACCGGAGACCCCTCCCCCATGGAGCCCCCACTCCTCGGCTGCACCCACCGGAACCCGCGGGGACCATCCGCTACCCTTTCGCGCTCGAGCTGACCCCTGGTGGGTCAGCGTGGTACCCAGAATAACTGGGATCGGGCACCCATGACCCATGTCCCCCAATTGGGAGTTTAGGTGGGGGTGGGGGGGCCGGTGAAATGCTGCTGCGGCCGGTATCAGATTGGAGAGGTGGGGATACTAGAGGGCGGAGGAAGTGGGCTTGGAAGAAAAAAAAAAAAAAACTCTACTGAAGTCTGCCGGGGCGGTGGATTCCAAGTATTTGCCCTGTTGACCTTTTCCGCCCCACTGCTGTTCTGCAGCCTCGACCTGCCCCAGCAGCCGGACCAAGCGCGGCGGCGTAGCCCCCCGCCCGCCCACCCCGCTCCTCTGCGCCTGGCTGCCAGCCTCAGCCTTCTGAAGGAGACCCGGAATTTGCTGGGGCCCTGCGCCCCAGAAGGTGGCCTAGCAGAGAAGACAAGACTCTCACGACAGTCCCAGGACTTAGCCACCAGCTCCCCCACCCCCCAAGCCGACCCCCACCCCGTGACTGGATTCTGTGAATTGGCAGAGGGTTCTGTGAAGATCTTTCTCAAAAATGAGTTGTAACTTGTTTCCCACGTTGTTTAAAGAAGGCAAGAAGGGTCAATTGGATTTTATTATTATTAACATACCTCTACTGCTGGGAAAAGAGGGGGGTGGGTATAGGCGGCGGGGCAGAGGAGAAGTTTAGTAGTAACAGGAGATTTCAGCTGCTTTGTTCTTATTATTTTAAAATACATCTGGTCCACGTTTAAAATGTAGTTTCCTTTGATGTTTTTCTATTGAAAGTTTTCCTAACACTTTACAGATCTCACTTTCTCACACTAGAAACGCACAAGAGAATAAAAGTCCCTTATTATGCTCCTGCTCATTTTCTCTCTCGCTCTCTTTGATAGGGAGATGATATTTATCCCAATTTTGTGAATGCTTTTGACGAGTTTATCAATTCCAGTTTTTCTAATTACACTTTGTTAAAAACTTATGAATAAAATATAATATCAGCAGTTATTTCTTTAAATCATAGAAGAACAGAATAAAAGGCAAAATTTGACCCTTTAAAAAGGATGTAATAGAAGGGTGAGTGAAATGGGCAAACATAAAGGTGTGAATTTACAATTCAAACGTATATATTAATGGTTGGGTAAATGAGTGGCTGATTAATTTAAAAATGAAAAAAGTATACGATATAGTTTGATAAAAAGTACTTATCCCAGTGCAAAATTTAAAATACAGACATTCTTAACTGTTAAAATATTTAAATATGAAAGTTGTAAGTAGTTATCAGATAAGTGATTATGTAAATTAAATATTAATACATAATTAAATATTGAGCATCTGCATATTAAAATACAGAATTTTAAGTATTTCTCCACCGAATGAACTTGGCGCACACATTCATGCATGTACATATGCATCTTTTAGAGTATTGTACTTGCATTCCTATAAATGCTCTTCTAGGATCTTGACAGTTCTCTAAGAGGGGCAGGTCCTTAGCCTGTGTGAGAGATGAGGACTGGAGTTCAAAGACTTAGGGATGCTATGTCAGGAAACATTCAGTTGAGGACTGACCCCAGAGTTCTCTCATCCCTACACTGAGAATCATCACAGAGAGATCAAAGGCAAACAGGAGGAGTCAGAAGGGCTCATCTGTCTCCCTATATCCTGGGTTCCTAGAATCAGTCTGGACTTTAGTCCGACTTTATCTTTCAACTGCAGGCGAGGAATTCATGCTGGTGACTTCAAGGGAAGCAAGGCCAACACACGTGGGGAGGGAAGAGGAAGCATCAAAACCGCAAGGTAGCACAGTTTGCCAGTGCTCAAAATTAGACAAACATTTAACAACCAACTTGTGTAAGACAGAACAGTAAAAATGTCATCCTTCGACAGGTCTTGAACAACCCTGATGACAATTTTCCCACTCTTTGCTATGCTTAGAAATATTTAATTAAGTGCAGCAGGATGAAAGTTCAGGATGGCCTGTTCAAGGTGAAAATGAATATGAGAATGTTTGCCTTTTCTGAGAGAGTAGAAATTCAGCTCAAACAGTAACACAAAGATGCTGTGACACATCACCTATTAGTAATGAACAATAAAAATGCCTAAATGTCAAGCAGTAAATGCTTAATTTAAGTAAATTAACATGACAAGCTATTAATTAGCCATAGTTAAGACTTAAATTTTGCAAAATAGTGTGAGAAAAGTAAAATTGCAAATAATAGGGGCATTCTGATTGTAATGATATCAAATAAACACATGTGCAAATACACTAGAAGGCAGGATACAGAAGACAATTGGGTTTGGCTAATAATTAGACAGGAGAATGCCTGATTGTTGCAGGTAGTGATGAAGAGTTTGTCTCACAGGTTGCTCCTAAACTTTCTCCTCCCTTCCCAGAAGCCACGCCTTGATCATTTCTTCATCCGTAAAACAAATAATAATAGTGCTTCTTCATTCATTGAACATTTTTTGGTCAGTATTAAGTCTAGGCACTGAGGAATTAGCACTAAAAGAAACAGACCTCACAGGATTCCCACTGGTAGTGAAGTCAAAAAAAGTAATCAAAAAGATTTAATAAGTACTATAAAGAAAACAACGTGTTGTTGAGATAGAGAATGGAGCCAAGCTCCTATTGGGCAGTTTGTCAAAGTTTAACTGAGAAGGTTTGGGCTAAGAATTAAGTCAGCCAATGTAGCAATATATAAATCCCCAGCCTCTCTGCTTAGCACACATTAAATGTTCAATAGAGGTGACATTATTTCACTTTTTCTGACACTATATTTTTCAATAAAGAGAAAAAAAACATCTGATGAATGATTATGATTTATGAAAGTTTTCAAAGTGAGGCCTCAGAGTACAATGAGCTAGACTAGAGCTTTGCAAAACCACCTGGAGGATTTGCTAGAATGCAGATGCTAATTCAGGAGCTCTGGGTAGGAGACCTGACTATCTGTGTTTCTAACCAGATTCTGGGGGATTCTGCTGCTACTGATAGGCAATGGACATTTGAACAGCAAGTTTCTGGTTTGTTTTTGATCTTGCATAAAAACTGCAATCAGTGGAGCAGTTTTTTGAAAATGCTAATGACCGATTCTATCCCTGACAGAGACAGATTCTGATTCTGTGGTATGGGATGAGCCTGGAGATGCAGATTTATAAAACCCTCGGTAACCCTGAAGTGCAAGAAATTTTGATAAACGCTGGGCTTGACTGACTGGCTCCTGCATGGGAGTTCATTCCAGTCTGGTCATTGGTGGCTGAGCAGGCAGGAGGCGCCAGCCTCAGAGGAGTATGTCACAGGCAGTAGAAGAAAGCACAGCTCCAAAGGGAGTCCTTTACCTCGCCTGACACCCAGAGAGCAGGGAGTCGGCTATGGTGCTCAGAGCATGGGGCAGGACTGCTTCTCTGGAGGCTTGGTGTGGTCAAAGTTGCCATTTTGTCTAGTGGAATTACGATTTCAGGTAGGGACTTGGGCATACCAGCTGTTAGGTTTGGAGTATAAAGATGATGACTTGGTTACAAGGGAAAGTGCAAGAGGTGAGTTACCAAAATCAGGGTACTGTGTCTGAAAAAGCTGAAGAGGCTGAGTATAGGCTAAGCTTCATAAGATCCCATGACTAGAAATAAAGTAATTAGAAGCTTGAGGTTTGGCAGGACCACAGGACAAGGAATGCAAATTAAGGATGGCAGGCAGCATAATGTACCCCCCACCCCCAAATGTTCACAGCCTAAGGACTGGAACCCTGAATACATTATGTTCTCTGAGAAAATGAACTTTACAGATGTGATTCTTACAGATACAGATTCAAATAAGATTCTTGAGATGAAGCAATTTCTAATTTTCCTTTACTTCTCTAACTGAAGAAGGACCTCCTCCTTGTCTTACCTTCTGGGTCTGTTCCCCTTTCATTGGCTTAAACACACAGGTTGTTCTCCAGTGCCTCCTAGAAGATAGTGAAGCAACAGGACAGAAGGAAAGTGAGTAATTTCATGAGTCAGAGCCATCTTGCTGCCTGCACTGCATTATGGAAGAAAGAAATAAAACATCAACTCAGTTAAGCTATTGGGTTTTGGACTCCTTTATGAAGGCAAGCCATGTAGCCTTACCTTCCTATATCCTAAGACCTGAATAATCAGGCTCTCCTCTGTGCAATTAGCAATGTAAATTATCATGACTTTTCAACAGATTATTTTGAGATTAAAAATAGAAGGTTCTTAAGACAGCTAATTTAATAAAATAAGTATTCCACAAGAGTCAGTTTCAAAAGAAACTTAAATAAATATGGCCTCAAATCTGAATTTTACTCCAGGTCTGGGAGGAATTTATTTTTTTCTTCTTCTTTATTTATATATATTTGACATCAATTGTGGTCCCAATAGATTACCCACCACCATTTCTTACTCTAAATTTGAATTAATTTTATTAATACACTCTGTCCTTATTTTAGTATTTCTCAAGTAATTCCTCTCCCTTTCTATCTTTTTTTTAAAGGCATTCATGTTTTATTTAGCATTTTGTCTCAAACATTCTGTTTAATATCTGCTTAAATATTTGGGAAATTTTCACTTTTCAAAATACTATTGCTTCTGTTTGTTTGCAAGATTACAGAACAACAGAAGTAAATTTTTGACTGACATCAGAAGCCTAACATGCCTTGCCCAACCCAGAACTACCTTATGAAAAGAGAATATTTCCCACTAATTAAATCTTTACCTTAATAGGTACAACTTTTCTTAATAAATATCACAGGTGATATGGTGGCCGGAGAACTATGGGGACAACACTGATGTAAAAAAGAAGGAGGAGGAGGAGGAGGAAGAGGAGGAGGGAGAGGGGGAGGAGGAGGAGGAGAAGGAGAAGGAGGAGAGGGGGAGGAGGAGGAGGAGGAGAAGGAGGAGAGGGGGAGGAGGAGGAGGAGGAGAAGGAGGAGAGGGGGAGGAGGAGGAGGAGGAGAAGGAGGAGAGGGGGAGGAGGAGGAGGAGAAGGAGGAGAGGGGGAGGAGGAGGAGGAGAAGGAGGAGAGGGGGAGGAGGAGGAGGAGGGGGAGGAGGAGGAAGAGGGGGAGGAGGAGGAGGAGGAGGAGAAATTTCTTCTTAAAATAATAATAAATTTCTGGGGCCTCCCTGGTGGCGCAATGGGTTAAGCAATGCACTGTGAAGCAAACCGCAGTCACTGCAGCACGAGTTCGATCCCTTCTGCCTGCTGGGGAGGTGACCCACATGGT
Source organism: Galemys pyrenaicus (assembly GCA_019455555.1). Classification (NCBI taxonomy): domain Eukaryota; kingdom Metazoa; phylum Chordata; class Mammalia; order Eulipotyphla; family Talpidae; genus Galemys; species Galemys pyrenaicus. The sequence continues at coordinate 4,313,648 of JAGFMF010011493.1, forward strand.
GTGGCAAACCTCTCCTGCCTCACCCACTGCTCCCCTCAGCAGTGTATTTCAGTCAGTCTGCCTGTTCTGTTCCTCCTCTGTCTGGTGGATCCTCTCACCTCCTGTGATTCTGGCCTGCACCCCAGCTCTTGTATGCATAAATAAATAAATCTTTAAAAAAATAATAAATTTCTTAGGAAATTTCTTAGCTTTCCTATTGTAGAACACATCTGTGGGCTGGTCTAACTATACCCCCACACCCTTTTTGAGAATCAGCCCCTCATGGCTCTGTATTATTATAAGAAGACCCAACTAATACAATGACCTTATCCCACCCCACCCTACCTTGGGCTACCACTCTCTGACTTGGCAAATCACAGTCATTTTCTGAGAGTCAAGTGGTGTCCTTGAGTCTTAGCACCATCTTAGTTGTTCAACCCTAGTTTTTCATTCACATCCCAATAACCTTTCCTCTTCCTTTCTATTGAGTTGGATTTTGTCACTTGAAAATAAGTCCTAACTCACTTTTTTTTCATTTTATATACCTTTCCTTACTGATCATACAGAAAATTGTGTAGCATCTGCATTTTGGCACTTAAGGTTATCTGAAGAGCTTATATTATATTACATTTGCAAATACAGGTTTTCAGAGCATAACTTAAAAATACATTTAAATAGGTTGAACAAAGACTGCACAAAAGAAAATGTTGTAGTAAAATAATGCAGAAATCAGACTATCTGGTATCAAATACCTACTGCTACATTTATTTGACTGGTTGATCTTTGGAAAAGTATTCAACTTTCCATCCTCAGTTTCCTGATCCGTAAAAATAAATATAAGATCTACATCGAAAGGTAAGAATTGAGGTTCTTTGCAGAGTGCCCGTAATTTAAGTAAGTATTCAATCATTGATTTCTTCTATCATCATCATCATGTGTAGATTAAGAAACAATACACAACTCTCCTAACACCATAATGAAGATGGAAGTTTGTGAACACATACTTATAAAGGACACTCACGTACAGAGTTCAGAATGATAAACTGTCATTTACCTTCTCATTTATATGGAAAAAGCATTAGGAGACCTTGAGAGGAAAAGCAAGTTAGGAAAGATGATCTGAAACCCAAGTAGTTGAGATAAAAATAAAATGGTAACCAATTATAACAAAAACCAAAAGATTAATAAAATGACAGGGTATTGGTCACCGGGGAACTAGGCAAGTGTGTTTATCTTTCATTGAGGACTGGAGGAAACCAAATTGGGGAGAGTCTGGCAGACAGCTGTTCACAAGGATATGTAAACAGCATTTGTCCCCTGGACCCCGCAGGATGTCCCTGCCTGCAGGGAATATGTAACAATAATAACCTTCAACAGGAAAGTTGGAATTTTAAAAGCAAAGTTTACAAGAACAGCCGCACACACACAATTTACAGCAGGACACTAATTCTCTGTAAAGCAAGAAATAGACTTTTATAAAGATATTTGTCATTGTGTCATTTCCATCTGCCTGGCTTGGGAGAAGATGCTTACAAACTGTCTCTGCTATTAGTCCTTCCTTCTGTTTTTCATTAAGTTCTATTCGCTCCGTATGGAGCAAATATGCTACAATAATTCTGCACTTTCACTTCTTTTAGTTTTTCTTTATGTTTGCCTCAAGATATCCATATTTTGTGATTTTATGACACCATCCCCAGACCTTTCATCAATGTACAGTCAAATAACATAACTTTCACATTCTTGTGGCAGAGACAACATACAAATTTTAGGAAGAAATCATTGCCAAGAAATAAGTCTTATTGTAGGAATACACAGCATTCTTTCATCAAAATCTCCTTCATGGGATAGAGGTAATAATTTATCCTGAAAAGCAATGTTGGATATTGGAAAATCAGAAAAATAAGATTAAAATTGTGTTCCTGGAAAATATTAGCTATTTGGCTCTAAAACCAAACACTTATCTTCTCTGAGTTTTAGTGTTCCTCTTCTGTAAATCCTGAATAGCATCTCTCACTAGAAGTAGTAGTTTCTGAAAACAGTATTACTTCTGAAAACAGTAATAATAACAGCTACTATGTATTGAATATTGAATCTTGAAAGTCTGCTTTATATCTGTGACATCATTTACGTCCTTCCATCTGCAACTCCACCTCTCCTATGACTGCATCACAGCCATTGAGGTAAGTGATGAAGGATAACTACACTGAGCAGCCTCTCATCAACTCATGAACACTGCCAGTCATTAAAGCTGGCCTTTAAGATCACCTGGCAGGTATGCAACCTGTTTTAAACTATCCCTTTTCCATTGAGTAACCACATCTTTTCAAAGCTTACCCACCTTTCTCTCTGGTTGGGATGCCCATCCCTTCCCTAATGTACCACTTGAATTTCCAGTCATCCTTCAAGCTCTAAGTCAGAGACCTCCTCCTGAGTGGTAGCCTTCTGTGATGTTCCAGCACTCACGGACTGCTTGCTTCTTTCTGCCACCAACACACTTCTTACTTTAGTATCCATTGTGATTAGTTTTTTGCTAACATATCTTTCAGGTTAGCAAGGAACTCATGCCCCTATTCATTTTATTTTGTCTCAACATTTCCCATAATTTCTGAAACTTGACAAATATTTGAATATAATGGTGTCATAGTCAACAATATGTGATAATGTTGTAGTTCTTATATATGTACTGTTTCAAGTATTTTACTTAGCACATTACATCAATTATCTTACAGTACTCTACATGACAGTAGGTGGCAAAAAGTAATAAACTAATCATAAACAGTTCTGAGTTACAAGTAACAAATACTGACTTTGGTTTCCTTAAAAAAAAAAAAGTCAAGTTGATTGGAGAGATAGATATTTAATGGCATTCTAAGAACCCAGAGGAACCAGGAGGTCAAGACTTGGAGAACATATAATAAGCACCAAGAGACTTCTAGATGATAGATAATAGGACTGTGGTCATGGTCAGCTACTGAAACAGTACAGTGGAAGCAGATGACAGCAGGATGACCTGTTTGACCTTCAGATGTTAACTTTATCTTTATTTCTCTTTATTTTTATAAGATTTATTTATTCATGCATACAAGAGCTAGGGTACAGGCCAGAGTCCAGGGAGGTGAGAGGATTCACCAGATAGAGTGGGGAGCAGAACAGGCAGACTGAAACACACTGCCAAGGGCAGCAGTGGGCGAGGCAGGAGAGGTCTGCTACACCATGTGGGTCCCCTCCCTGGCCAGCAGCAGGGATCGAACTCATGTTGCAGTGGCTGCGGTTTGCCTCACAGTGCGTTTCTTAACCCACTGTGCCACCAGGGAGGCCCCCTAACTTTATCTTTATTTCAGAAGTTTAAAGTCCAAAGTCTAAGAAACCAGTAACCAATTAGCTTAGCTTAAATTGTTTCCAAGGTGGGGGTAAAAGAAGCATTGACTCTTTCTCTTCTATAGTAGGAAAAGGAAGTGAGAAAACAGGAAGAAGGTTTTATATGGTAGGAAACTCCCCTCCGCTGACCACATTCCCAAGAAGAAAATGGAGTGTTAAGAAAAAGAGCCAACAATCAAAACAGCAAATATTTTCTACAGGTAGTCTGGAAGAGCTCTAAAGAGAGAGTAAAACTTGAACAGTCCCTGAGGAATAATTATGACTCGGAATGGCAGAACAGAAAAAAAAAGATAAGGTCATAAGAAAGAGAAATGAGTAAACAAGGACAAAATGGGATATGTTTTGAAGGGCAAACTGTATGAGACACTAACTGTTGTACCCCAGAGGTCCCCCCACTTTTGGGTTGACTAGGCACCTAGTGTCAGTCGGGCTGGTGGGCCCTCTACTCCAATTGCTGCTGAACTTCCGCTGAATCCTCATACTGTTGACCTTGGCTGAAACACCACAGCACACTGTGTAAGATTTGACACCAGAGCAACTTCTGAACGGGACAGATGATGAAACCCAGAAGTGTGGGACAGTTTACTCCCTGTGAGGGAAATTTTGAACAAAGAGGAACAGAAGATGTAGGAAATCAGACTGAACAATTTGTCCTGTAACTGTCCACCACGCACAGCGTGGAAGTCCAGAAAAATCCAGCAAGTGGACAGGCCAGTCAAGCCAGCTCTCCACCTGCTGTGAGTTCCTCCCAGCTCACCCTGAAGTGGAACTAGCACCTAAAGCTTCAGTCTCTGTCACTTCTCATTCTCCTTTCCACGGTCCCCTTTTCTCTGTTGCTGTGGATTTGCGCTTCTCTAATAAAGTGTCAATATTTTAATTTTTCTCTCAGCGTCTATTTAGGGAGATGTTGAGGTAAGAATAGAGTCTCCTAAATGCAACTTGTGAGAAATGTAAGGCAGATTTTGATATTGCAATGAGCCATGATGTGCAGGAAGAGACTGAGGGTGAGGAATTTGTGCTTGAAGTAGAGGTGATGTGAAATTATTATAGATTCAAGTGAAAAAACAAGTCAGTCTTTCTTAGGAAAATCTATCTGAAAGCAGTAAACAGAAAGTCTGGAATCAAGAGCAACGACAGGCGGATGACCAGTGGGATAATGAAGGTGATTTGGTGGGAAAGCACAGGAGAGAAGAGGCAGTGAGAATGGAGAAGAAAGAGAATGAAAGGAGCTTTCAAAAGGAGAAACTTTGTAGCTAATTGAAGACAGATGAGAAAAGAAAGGAGAGATTTAAATTTTTCTTTTTAAGAATAAGAAAAACACATTAGATGGAAAGGTGGACCAAAAGGAAAGGAAATAATAGTCCAGTCAATTGTTGTAGTTTAGATATTACTAGATAGTCAAATGGTGATATTAAGAAAACAGTTCAAAATTCAAGACAGATGGAGAGCTCAATTTTCTCTGTACACTCATGAGGCCATGGTCATGAGTGAGTTCGTGGAGTGAGACTCTTCAGAGAGAGATCAAGCCACACTGAGATGAAAACAGGGCAAGGAAGAGCGTGACTGACAGATGGTCAAAGCCTTCTTTGAAAAGAAGGTGAACAGTAGGGTTTAAAAAATTGAGGGAAAGAGAAAGAGCAAAAGATGAAATAATACTACTATGGTCGTATTCTAGGAAATTATTGGGCAAACACGTGACATACTTCACTGAACATTTACTATGACAGCACTATATCCTCATTTGCAAAGCAAATATTTCCATTTTGAAGGTTAAACAATGGAGCTCAGAGAGGTTAACCAACTTGCTCAGTTACACTGCTAAAAAGTATATCAGTTAGTATATCAGTTAGTTTTCACTATATCACAAATCTCTCCTAAACTTATTAATGGCTTAGAGAAAAAAAAAATTCTCCAAGATGATTCTGTGAGTTTGCGGTTTGAGCTGGTTCAGTTAGTGCTTTTCCTGCTGGTCTTCCCTGGGCTCATGCACACATCCGTCATCAGTTCCAGGCTATGGAACTAGGTGATTTAGGGGGAGCTACCACTAAGATGCATGAAACTAAAACACAGGAACCCACCATAGTCAAAGGCTGCTATTACATGCAGTGAAATAGAAATTAGAACAAAACTAGAATTAGCACAAAATATCCAAAATAACAGAAATGGAGAGCAAATCTACTGAATGTGAGGGAGTAGTTGCCAGCAACAAATGATGATTAAAGCTCTGACAGCAATTACCAGGGCTAACAGATACTGAGCATTTGCAATAGGCCAGGCACTACTCTAAGTGCTCTTGAGCATTATCTTATTTAATCCCTACAACAACCTTATAGGATTGATTGTTAAGTTATTTTTTCAATGAGACAGAAAATGCCTAAGTGACTTAATAGAGATGCATACTGGCTGAAGTGTCAGATGTTTAGAGTTGGGAAGAAAAGTTTGACTTAGTCATTTAAGTCTTGGTGTCTTGTAATAATAATTTCAAGGATATAATTCTGATATATCCTGAGTATTATAAGGAAAAATATTCAAAAAATTATAGGGCAGGCATTATAAGCCTAAGATACCGGATGTTGAAATCAGTAAGAATAATGAGGGGTGATAAGACTTAAAACAAAATAAGAAAGCCAAAGCAAGTTCTGAAAGCTCCAGTGAAATAAAAAATGTGAAGCGGCTACATGACAATAAAACAGAAACATAAAGGGCAAACACAGCTGAGGTCACATAGTCAGGATATGCTAGGCTATACTGCGATAACAAGCAGCTCCTAGACCCCCAAAGTTTAAAACAACAGAGATTTCTTTCTTTCTTTCATTTTTAAATTTATTTACTTATGCATACAAGAACTGGGGTACAGGCCAGAGGTACAGAAGCAGTGGTCGAGGCAGGAGAGGTGTCCCCTCCCTGGCCAGTGTCAGGGATTGAACTTGTGCTGCAGTGGCTGCGGTTCACTTCATAGTGCATTGCTTAACACATTGCACCGTCAGGAAGGCCTGAGATCTCTTTCTTATGGTTGTACATTAACAGTGGGCTCTGCTCACTCTCATAAGTCAGGTGTCCAACATGATGGAGTCTACATTTCATTACATACTTTCATTGTCACTGAGACAGCAATATAAATACTCAACATACTGGGTCTGAAATTTCCATTTCCATCTAATTGGTCAAGGGAAGTCACCGGACTGTACCTAGTCTCAGTGGAATCCTATTCACTGTGAGTAGAGGAAAACCAGAAACAATGCTAATGACAACCACAGAGAAATTCTTGTGGACTATTCTAAGACATGGTAGGCAGACAGATAAGAACATAGACACAGGGATCTCAGCTGAGCATGTAAGAGGTAAACTGGGGAGCAAGAGAGATAGACTGGGTGGGGAGTCTAGGTTAGGAGTGAACAAAATGAAATCAGGTTTGGATCAAAAGCACAGTTAGTCTCATGCTCTCAAAGGAAGCTGCAAGCAGAGAAGCTTATTATTAGTTCAGTGTGGGGCTTCTGCTGAGACCCTCCAACCCAGGAAATGATTAGAATGTTAGGATGGGGCAGTTTTATTCCTTCAGAACAGACATTCCTCAAGTCTGTCCTGGGACAAAGAAACAGCAATTCAAGGGGTGGATGAAAACTTCACTAGTGGCAAGAAAGATTTTAGGTAACAGAAGTGATGAGAATCACACTATACCCAGGGCCCAGGTCTCTGTAACTGGATATTTGCCAGGGGTTCTAATCCAAACCACTTGTAAAAAACAAACAAATATAGCCACTATTAATAGGTATCTAACCCAAGCTCATCGTTAACAATTCTTCAGAATGTTTAACTTTTACATTTCCTAACACTCAGCTAGAAATGAAAATGCCAGTGGCTACATGGTTTTCATTTTCTAATAAGATAAATCTGCAGAGAGAAACATTTAAGTATAAATAAATTCAAGATTGAATTTACTTTTTATCAATGCAATGGACAAATTTTTTTTTGCTCAGGTTTCTAAGAGACAGTGCTATTCAAACAGATTCTTAAGTTAACCTTCTTGAACGCCCAGAGCACAATTAACATCTGTAACTCAGAGAGGGATTTTATGAAGGAAAGGGTCTGAGATAACGAGGCCAGGTTTGTTTGTTTTTTGATTACCTACATTCCTAAGGTATTTAGGACTTAAAGAACCTAGAAGAATGCTTCAATTCTTTTTCTTCTGGGTTGTCTTATTTAGATGTCAGATGTTTCAAGTAATCCTGCTCTAGATCTCAATTGATGCCTAAATTCTTTCACAACTCTTAGTAATGCATCACGAGTAGCAGAATGTACATTATGCATCACTCTGTAACTCATCCATAAAAAGCAATGGTCTTGAAATCTAGATAGACACAAAGACCAGCCTGGGTCTATTTTAATGAGAACCACTGGTGCAAGGCAGACCTCTTAAATTGCAGCACAGACACCAGAGAAGGAAGCAAAACATATGTAGCGGGAAAAAAATAAACAGATTTCAAGAGCAAAGAAGCATATGTCTTTCCTCTCTGAGAGTTAGGCCAAAAATGTCTTCCCTTCAAAGCCAGGAGCACAAGCGTAGCCAGCCAAAGACTGAAAGCAAAATAACCTATATGAAGGGAAGGGAAAGAGAAGTTGAAAGAAGGTCATACGCCACATGCACCGGTCAGTGTTATGTTATCACTGCTGCGGGAGGGGTTTTTGTTACATTTCTCCAAGTGCCACTCTCAGAGCTCGGAAGATTTGCTTGATATTTGCCTTTTAATCAACTAGTTATGTTTCAAGAGCATTCTACAGAGTTTTGGTCATCAGGAATTGTTCAATAAGAAATGGCTCTTCAGGAAAGGCTAGGTTTTAACTGCAAGGTTACATAGGATTAATTATGAAAATTGTATATGATTCATTTGAATGAGGATTTTAGTCTTTTCCAAAACCTACATATATGACTCTGGGTAGAAGGTACTACAGGTTGCAACCCACCTTCCTTAGTACTAACAAGCCCAGGTTTAAGATGGTCTCTGCAGGCCTCCCTGGTGGCACAAAGGGTTAAGCACTGCACTATGAAGCATCCGCAGTCACTGCTGCACAAGTTTGATCCCCGGCCAAGGAGGGGACCCACATGGTGAGAGACCTCTCCTGTCTTGCCAGCTGCTCCCCTCAGCAGTATATTTCAGTCGATCTGCCTATTCTATTTCCCACTCTTCCTCTGGTGAATCCTCTCACCCCCCCACACCTCTGGCCTATACCCCAGTTCTTGTATGCATAAATAAATAAATCTTTAAAAAAAATAAAAGATGGTATGTGCTTGAAGGAAAGCAATCTCTTTGCCACTCGGAAGTGAGTTTTGATATAGGAGTGGCTTCATTTGAGGCTCAGAACTCAGTTCTTTCTTAAACAACTTATTGAAGTCTGTCTGTCTGTCTAAAATTAAGCAACTTTAAGTGTACGACTTGGTAAGATTGACAAATACAAACAGTTGTTAACCACTGCCACTTTCATACTATAAAACATTTTTCTCATCTTCATAGAAGTTTTCCTACTGTTTTTTTTGGTAGTGAGATTCCTCCCTTCCACCTTCTGGAAAAGATCATTTTGCTTTATTTACTTAAAGGGTTTCTTTTTCTTTTCTATGTTCTTGCATAAGTGAATTATATGGCATGTAGTCTTGGAATTTATCTTTTTTTGCTTTTTGTCATGGGGTTGGGATTCACTCATGCTGTGTGACCCAGCAGTTCACTCCTTTCATGACCGAGCAGCTTTCCTGTATGGCTGTACTATACCACAATGACCTCATCAAAATGGATGATCTTGATTTACTTACAGATTTGCTTAAATGCCTAAAGTTGTTGTGAACATACGGGTACAAATCTTTGCAAGGACATGTGTTCTCATTTCTTGAGGAATTCCCTAGAAGAGGGAAGAGGGATGCTGAGTCATGGGTAGGTATACCCGAACTTCTTAAGAAGCTGGAAAAGCACTTTGCAACATGATATTTCAGTCAACAACAGACGAGATTTTCCAAGGTTTCTAGTTGCTCCACGTATTTACTTATGTTTTTCATTGCCACTTATTTTTTTTAATACTGAGGACTCTAGCAGTGATATCTAGGTGCAGTTTAATTTGCATTTACTAATGATAATAAGTGAGGGCCTCCCCTGGTGGCGCAGTGGGTTAAGCAGCGCACTATGAAGCAAACCGCAGCCACTTGCAGCATGAGTTCAATCCCTGCGGCCGGCCAGGGAGGGGGACCCACATGGTGCAGCAGACCTCTCCTGCTGTGCCCGCTGCTCCCCTCAGCAGTGTACTTCTGTTATCTGCCTGTTCTGCTC
>JAGFMF010011493.1:4323452-4356876 GCA_019455555.1 Galemys pyrenaicus
CCTGCTCTCTGTGGTGAATCCTCTCACCCCCCACACCTCTGGCCTGTACCCCAGCTCTTGTATGCATAAATAAATAAATCTTTAAAAAAAAAAATAAAGCACTATCTTCAAAAAAAAAAAATAAGTGATATTGTATGATAGTGATCATCTTTTCATCTAATTATATTCCGTTTGCATATCTTCTTGATGAATTGTTCAAATCTTTTAACTTTCAAATTAGTTGTCTGTCTTCTTAATACTGAGTTGTGAGAGTCCTTTTTATATTCTATATAGATATGTTTTAAAACATTTTAAGTACTTTCTTGTCTTTTTATTTGCTTGATGATGATTTTTTTAATTAAAATATTTTATTTTAGGATGCACTTTCAGATTTACAAAGAAAAGGAGCAGGTGGTACAGTGTGCTCATATTACAGCACCTCTGAACCCTCATATTAGCATGACCTATTTATTGTAGTTAAGTGAGATGCACATTAGGTAAAATCCATGCTTTATTCAAATTTCTCTAGTTTTTATCTATTTTTTTTCTATTCTGTGATTCTCCAAAACACTCCATTGCACTTAGTTGCCTTATCTCTTCAGGTTATAAAAATTTCACTGATCTTCCTTGTTTTCATGACCTTGAGAATTTTGAGTGTTGGTCAGGAATTTTGCAGGATGTCTTTTTTATTGGAATTTGTCTTATGTTCTCCTTAAGATTAGATTGTTGTTATGGCTTTTAGGGGAAAATGCCATTTTCATCACTTCCTATTACATAACATTACATGTAGCTACTTTCTACATCATTTGTGATGTCTTAACATTGACTGTGGTCACTAGATGGACATAGAGCTTGTGGGGTTTCTCCATGTGAAACTCTGCCTTTCCATGTTGTGCTCCTTGGAAAGAGGTCACTGTGCATGGGCCACTGTTCAGAACGTGGATTATGCGCCCCTATTTAAAAGAGAGTATCTGAGCATTTATCTGGAGTCTTCTGCAAAGGAGATAACGTTTCTTCTCTGTTTAATAAAATATAGGTGTAAAAAATTATGTTGTCCTTCAGGCAATAATCACCATGTCTTTATCTATTTTTGTGATCAATATTTTTTCCAGTTTTGACCTCTGTTTACCCCTCCCATTGTGGGTTTTGTTGGTTATTTTTGTTTGTTTCCTGAGCACTAGCATGCTTTCTTACAGTAAAAGGTGTTCCAGGCTTGTCTTTGATATTTTTGGACCAGCCCTAGAGTCAGTCATTTCTCCAAGGAGCCTGAGTTCCTTTCAAGGAGAATCTTAGAAACCAAGTTCTGGTACTGGGCACACTCATCACTACTAGTGTGTCCTTTCTCTTAGTCCCTCTCAGCTGACAGAGCAAAGAAGTGTATGTGTGTATGCTGACCTGTGTATCATAGGTGTCTGTAAATACTTCGGTATGTTATCATTTGTATTTATGATAGGTTAGACATGAGTCTTATTGACATCTCCAGTTCACCTATCTACTGTGATAGTTGATCTGATATTCCTTAGTCTTAAGGAAAGGGCAGAAGGAACTGTAAGAGGGTGGTCCCTAGGAAAGGGGGAAGTTCCAGAATCCCTGTCCCGCCCTAAGTGGGTGGAGCTGAGCAGGGATTAAGAGGATGCTGGAGAGAGAAGAGAGAAGACAGGAGGACAGAAGAAAGGGAGGAAAGAGGAAGCAGGATGGAGAGCAGAAAGGAGACCTGGAGGAGGCACGTGGAGCAGGGGGACATGTGAAGAAACTGCGCTTGCTTTTTGGTCTTGGACTGGTTGGAACAGATGTGGGTGAGAGACCTGTGGGAAGGTTAACAATGGCAGCTTTCATCTTGATTTTGATTTTGCTCTTTTCCTCCCAGATTTGTCTGACTCTTTCTGACCCTTTTCTATGGGTCTCTACTGAAAGGTCCTTTAAACATGTGGCAAACTTTTGGGCCTTGCTTTGGGCCAATCATTTAGCTAGACTTTTGCCCTCAGGAAAATGGATAACTTTAAATGCTTAACTTAGTAACTATGTTCTTTGTCCTTTCTATATTGTACCCCAATTGTATTAAAGTTCCTTTCCATTAAAGGTCTTATATGTTTGTCTTAATGTGGCAGATGGCAGAACCTATTCAGAGAGGGCAGGTTTGGGGTTTCTGGGGTTCCCCTCTCCCTGCCCTGTAACAGAAGGGGTGGCTCTCTCTTCCAGTCTTAGAAATCATCATGTGAAAAAATGATGCACTGGAGTTGGGAAACCATCCTATGATCGCAGAATAGTAGCTTACACAATGAAGAAGGTAAATAGAAGCAGGCAAAAAAAAAAAAAAAATCTGGGCATTTGGTGATATTGCTGAAGTGCTGAATTACAGAGTGGAGCAAGTTACTTCCAGATTTTTGTTACATGAGATACATTTTAAAAAATTATCTAAATAGATTTAAAATTGCATTTTCTATTCTTTGAAGCCCAAATCATCCAAGTTGATACATTCTTTTAAATATACATATCAGCAGATTTTTGCCAGTTTGTTTGCTCTAGATTGTTTGGTAATTTTCAGTTTTTTAAAATTAAATTTTATAAAAATATATTGAATAAGACACTATGCCTAAAATTACAGGAAATACAAAGATGAGTATCTATTGTCTCTGCCTTTAAAGCACTTCTATTCTTATAAATGAAAAAATAAAACAATATAACAGACTAATATGTACACTAAAAGAACAATAAAATACATGGCATAAAAGAAGAAAAATGAAGGTGTTTAATAAATCTTTTTGAGTGAATAATTGAATGAACTGAGTCTTAAAGAATGTTTGCATGGGTCAAAACATTAGGTGGCATTAACCAAACTGACTTCAAACAACAACAACCTACTGTGTTAGCTTGCAGATTCTATTAAATGTTGTGCATATTTAAATTGAGAGCAAAATGAAACAACATAACTAATCCTTTCTATAACATAACAAAATCTTTCGAGGCAGTAATAATAATAATAATAATAATAATAATAATATATTTTTACTTCAAGCATTGACCTAATAATAGATTAAAATACCTACATAGATATGAATTATCATAAATATGAATTATCATAAATTTAACAGCTTAAAACAACACTCATTTATTAAATCATAGTTTTGTAGATCTGCATGGGTTCGATTTGGTTCTCTGTTTAGGGTCTCAAAGGTTGAAATTGAAGTGTCAGCCAGGCTGGACTCTTATTTGGAAACTCTGTGGGAAATCTATTTCCAGGCTCATTCAGCTCCTTAGAAGAGTTCAGGTCTACATATGGAAGGCTGAGGTCCTTATTTCCAAGCCAGATGTTGACTTGGGGATGCTTACCACTCTGGGCCTTGTGCAGGGTCTCCTCCATCTTCAAGAACATGGATCCAACAATAAAGCATTGTTTTCATTCTTTGAATCTCTCTCACTTCCCCCTCAACAGCCAACCTAGATCGTTCTCTACTTTTAAATGACCTGTATGATTGATTAAGTTAGACCCAATGCTCTCTCTTTGGCATGTAACTTACCATAATCATAAGAATGATGTTTCATCCTTTTCACAGTTTCTGCCATCAAGGGCAAACCTTTTGAGGATTATTTTTAGAACTCAGCTACCACAATGATGAGCATGTTCAGGCTAGGGAGAGAAAAAGAAAGACCAGAAATTACCAGTCTTTGAGAGCACGTAGGCCTGGTAATGGAATGACACATGGAGGAGAATCAGCAAAAGAGAAAATAAGAGAGTCAGAGGAGGGAAAGGGACATTGGGAGATCAATCTCTAGTCCTTGTCCCTTTCCAAGAGGTTCGACTGAGATTACATGATTCAAAATCCCAACCTCTATTCTCTTTGGTTAGACATGATTCCAGCATGGCCAGGCCCCAGCCTTTTTGGCTTAAACTATCAGGTATCTTATGGCAGATGCGTCCCAGAGATGACAAAGAAACTCCAATCACTTGGAATTCCAGAAGTTTAGAAGAACTCAAGACCAAGGACAACCAAAGTCTTTAATACACATATGGCAAAATGTTAAAACAGCAGGTCTTGATAATAATATGGCTGTCTCATGATTAGTTTTGCTCTAATGCACCTTTTAGCTACAGTGGTATCTGAGAAGTACATTTCTCTTGCTGACACTCAGCTTGAATTTGAAAAAGTCTTCACAAGATGCTAATACCCTGCTAATTACACTTGGAATACTACTTAAGGCTTATATCACTTAGCATGTTGTTTAAAGCAGATTGGGCTTAATCCTAGCTGTTGCTGCAAATGGCATGAGTTTATCCTTTTTGATTGTTGAGTAACATTCCTGTGTAAATATACCACATCTTTTTGATCCAGTCAGTGAAATAAGCCAGAAAGAAAAAGAAACATATTGAATGGTTTCACTTATAGGAGGAATATAGAGGAAACAAAGAAGGGATCGTGGGGAAAAAAAGCAATCATAATAAAGTAAAAATCAAAATCACTAGGCAGCTATAAATCAGAGACATTCTGCAAGGGAGGAGGAGGGAGAAGGATCAGGACAGGGGTGGGAAGAGCACAAGAGACTACGGTGGTGGTGCTTGGGTGAGTTAGTGGTGGGAATTTCATGGGGAAATCAAACATTGTACAAATACGAAGGAAGATGTAATGAAAATACATAAAATAAATAAAGACATTGGGGTTTTTTATGTATACATATAAAATAGATAATAAATATATGTAAATACAAATAAGTAAAAGATAATGTGTATATATACATCAACTGAGAAATTCCAATTTCAGTGAAGTTGGAGTATTAAAATGTTAGACAGAAACGATGCCAACATGTCTTTTTTTAATAGGTATACCCAAAAGAGAAGATTTATTATAGAAAGGGAAGGGCAGTAAACACGCACACAGACACATGCAGGAAGGAAAGAGCTGCTGAAAGAGGTTAAGTTTGCCAAGAGAGAAGCCTGCATAATCACAGGCAGGCAGGACTTTCCTTAAAATAACTTTCTAGAAGTGAAATTTCTGTGTCAGAAAGTATATAAATTTTCTTATGGTGCATTTATTGTGGAATGATAGTTTCTCAAATTGTTAAACATAGAGTTACCATATGATCCGACAGTTCTACTTCTGACATATCACCTAAATGAATCAAAAGCAGGCAGCTGTCCTTCTGCCCCCCTGTGACTGTGCAGGTGCTTCTCTTCACCAGCTCTCTCCTCTGCAGGGCAGCAGCCCTGCCTGCTCATTACCTGCACCATGCTGGAGCTTCCCTTCACTGGCCTCCCTCAGCAGAGGCAGCTCTCCTCAAGGCTGCCCACCTGCAACCATGCAGGCCTCTCTCAGCAAACCTTTTGGGGCAGCTCTTCCTGTCCACTTGTGTCTATACAAGGATTTTTACTTTTCTGTTCCTTTTCCCAATAAATCTGTTCTTTTAAATAAATTTAAAAAAAATCAAAAGCAGAGGCGTAAACAAATGTTTTACACCAATGTATACAGCTGCTTTTGTTACAATAGCCAAGAGGTGGAAACCACCCAAGTGTCCATTGGTGGGCTAATGGGTAAACAAAGTGTGGCAAACACATACAATGAAATATTATTCAACTTTAAAAAAGAAAATTCTGACATGCCAAATGTGGATGGATCTTGAAGACGTTATGCTAAAGTGAAGTAAGTCAGACACAGACACAGAAGGACAAATAATCTGTGATTCCACTTGTAGCAGGTATCTAGAGTTGTCAAATTCATAAGTTCAGAAAGAAAAATAGTGGTTCCCAGGGGTGGAGAGGGGACATTACTGTTTAATGGGCTGATGAAAATGTTCTGGAGATTCATCTTTGTGGTAGTGGCATGACAATGTGAGTGCATTTAATGGCACTGAATTATACATAAAAAATTGTTAGATACATAAAAAATACATAAAATACATAAAAAATGTATAAATACATAAAAAAAATGGCCTGTCTTGGAGTAGTCCTATGGAAGGAATGAGGGAGGTACCACCTCTCATTGTTCAAAGTATGAGGATTAGGGCCCTGCACTCACATGCAGGCAGCAGCTGCTAGCAGGCTTGACCCCCATCCCCAATCCACATCATCTAGTTAGAATTCATTGGGAGGACCATTTGGGTTTGGCCTGGGAGCCAGGATAGCCACAGAACAATAAACGCCATAGCAAAGGTTGGCCTTCGCCAAGGGAGAGGTCAAGATGACCTTTGATGCCAAGAGATGAGCCTGCTATTACAGCATCTGGAGCTCTGGACTGAGCAAACGACTGAGGGCCTGGGAGGCAGACAGGGGCAACAAAATTAAAGAAGAGCATGGCCACTGGTATATGAGGATATCTATTTCTCTCTATCCCTGCTGATGCCAAATACTACCAATCTTTTTTACCCTTAGCAGCACAACATTAGAAAGTTTTCAGAGTTGTTATTTAATTTTCATTTTTGATACATAATGTTGAGAACTGTGAAATAATAAATCTATTGTCTTCAATACAAATGCATTATATTGTATGTGTTTCTTTTTTCTGAATTGCTGACTTGGCTACTTCCTATTAGGACATTCGTTATTTAAAAATGTGCAAGGGTTTATTATACTACAGGAAATATGCTTTGTCATTTGTGATTCAGGAAGAACAATAGTAATCATGAGTTCTGGATCCTCTGGTCAGCCAAAAAAAAGCAATGTCTTCCTGACCCCTTCCACTTATAAGTAAGAAGAATGGACCCAAGTATTTGAACTGGCCCAAGTTAAAAGAAATCTTTAATTTCAAAGCTTTTCCAAGTTCTTTATGTTGCTGAGATGGAGATCTGGGATTCAAGTTCGCTTTTGTTTTGTAAACGTCACTTCATCTACACATAGGTCATTCTAGATGGGGTGGGGGTTGTAACAGAGAAAACTAAATGTCCCTGCTCACAAGAATAATTCTGTAAAGGCAATAATGCAAAAATTTAAATCTTTCCTTAATTGAAAGGTTGGAAGCTAAGGTTTTGAGATGCCTGTATTAGACAGAGAGCAAAAGAAGCTGAGGGTCTTGACAAGGAGAAGGGATTCTAAGTAAACTGGCCAAAGGTGGACCTTGAGGAAGAAGTATTGAACTGGTATCTTTCTGCAAATGATTGTGGAGAAATTATACAACAGTGATTTATTAAATTTTAACATAGTACTCTACTGAAATAAACTTTTCTTCAGAAAAAGACTGCTCTGTGCCTGCCTTGTGTTAAAGGAGCTTTGTGGAAAGAAGAAAGAGAGGTAGGATCCCGTGGAAAGAAGGGTGGGATGTGAAAGCAGGACAGTTTGCTTATGGATGACTGAGAACTCTTCCAGAACAGGGAATCTGAACAGAAACGGACCATGTGACCAAACCCCTCAGGGGGTCCAGAAAGGGGAGGGCGTGGGCTTCCCACAGTAAGTGAGTGGGATCCATCCATCTCAATTTCTGATAAAGGGACAAATAGCCCTAAAAGAAGGGTCATCTTTTGAGGTCATCAGTGTGACAGAAACTTGGCGAAATATACAGTAGATCCTTGAATTAACATCATTCCATTCAGCATTGTTTAGTTTTACCGTTGAGAAACAAGTTCAGTTCCCAGACTGGACTGGTGACTGTGTGGGGCGGCCACTCACTCCCAGGCCTGCGTGGGTTTTCTTCGGTGCTCCTGCTCCCTCCCACATCCCAAAGACGTGCACGTGGATGCACTGTCAGGTCTCTAGAGTGGGTTTGTATGTACGCGTGTTGCCCGGGTGATGGAAGGGGGTCTTATCTGGAGTTGGCGCCATCTTGCCCACGAGCTGCTGGGAGAGGCGCTTGCTGTCTTCGACCCCAAACTGGAGTAAAGGGGCTGGAAACTGAGTGAATAAAGACAAATTATTGCTTAACATTAAAAGTGTTTTTGGTCTTTATTTAAATATTTGGTGATATTTTTGTGACCAGATATATGTTGAAGGAGCTTAAATCTCTTTCACATCAATTAATTTACAGAGTTGCATTTATTTATTTTTTATTTTAGCTTCTTTATTTAGATATATTAAAATCAGGTGTAGACCCCATGGAATTTCCACCACCAATTCACCCGTGCCCCATCACCTTAGTCCCCTGTGCTCTTCCTGCCCTCAATTTATTATATGTGTTTTTGCTTAAAGTTACAGTTTCCAAGAACCTATCACCAAGGTCAGCTGAGGACTTACCAAATGTCAAAATTATTACCCTCCTTATTGTTTGTGTTTTAACCTAGATTCAGCCACCATTGCTTTGCCCATTTGCAGTAGAAGTGAAACAGTGTTTCTGAGGAGGGACTGCCGCACTAACTTGCAGGGGAGCCAGAGACCACTCCTCCTGCTGGCTGCAGCTGGGTAACAGAAGACTTGCTCTTTGGTCCATCATTTACTTTGTTCCATCTTTTATCAGTTTATATCATATTCAGCATCATATAATAGTAAACCCAACATAATCATGGCTTAAACACACAAGTGTTCATTTTCTTATGCAGAAGAATTTCAGGGGCCACCGAGCCAGGTCTAGGATGGAAATTCCAGAAAGTCTGCAAGATGTTTCTGCTCCAACATTCTCACACTTCAGCTTCTGGATGGAGCTTCAACCAACATGTCTGCATTCTTTACTGCAGCATCAAATGAGCAGAAGAACAAAAAGGAAAAAAAGAAAAAGCACAGATTCCAGGTTTAGTCTCTGACAAGTTAGCTTTTCTAGAAGTCCACAGATTTTCACTTACATATTTTGGTCATACATAGCCTCACCTTTCAGTAAGGGAGCCTGGGAAATTAGGCGAGGGGCTGTTTCACCCCAAAGAAATTCAAAGCAATAACTTTAGGATGTATAGGCCTTATCCAAATCATTCCTGTCTCTCATCTCTCTCGCAACACCTTGTTCTTCAGTATTTTTGTGCAATTATCTGCAATTATCTCTGTGACAGCTTGACTCTGGTATCTCTGAATCTCCCCTTTAAGAGACTGCCAGCTTCATCTCACTGAGTGCTCCCCACTGGCTACCAGCTGAGTGAAATACTGTCATCTGGCCCTGCCCCTGTCACCCTCCTGCACATCCTCCCTCCTGGACCATTTCCCAGTCCCTTCTGTGTACATAACACCTCTGGACAAAGTGAATTGTTATTCTCCAAATATATTTTATCTTTCTAGCTAGCTTGTCTCTTTGTGTAGAAAGTCTCTGTTACTAATCCCATCTGGTGAAGCTCTCCTTCACTTTATTTAATTTATTTTTTTAAGATTTTTTTATTTCTGCATACAAGAACTGCTCCAGAGGTGTGGGGGTGAGAGGCTTCAGAGACAGAGTGGGGAGCAGAACAGGCAGACAGACTGAAACATATTGCTGAGGGGAGCAGCGGGCCAGACAGGAGAGGTCTGCTGTGCCTCGTGGGTCACCTCTCTGGCAGGGGATTGAACTCATACTGCAGTGGCTCATGCTGCAGTGGCTTCGGATAGCTTCGTAGTGCTGTACCTTAACCCCTTGAACCGTCAGGGAGGTCGTCTCCTTCATTTTCAAGGACATGTAGTCATAGGAAGAGAGAGTTAAGCCCGAGGCTTGTAGCCAAAGCAGGGAGAAACAGCCTGGCCTCTCTCCTCTCACCTTCTCCTGGTGTCTCTGAACAGCTGAATTCATTGGAGCTACATTCAACAGGATCTACGTCCTTAGGCATGGAGCTGGGCAGGGGAGGCAGGGAGGGGAGTTGGGAGCAAGTGGAGAATAACCAGCCCATCATGTAATAATGAGGAATAAATCTATATATTTTAATATTTGACACTCTTTTGCTATATTTTTCTTATAACAGTTAGTAAAGAGAAAGAGTGCAATATGAGTCATCCCTGGAGGCAGATTTTAGAGTTCCAGTACAGATGAGCAGGAAATTTCAGGAAGATACTACCAAATTCTTAGAATTGTGTGTCATGCAGAAGGAATCAATAGTGACCAACACATTGTTTGTACTTCCTATTCCCAAAGCTTTTGGAGGAAGTGTCAGGTTCTTGGTTAGAGAAGAGTGTTATATTATAAAACACATACTTGGGAAATGAAAGCAGTTTTATTTTCCAATACTTGAGTGACCTTTAATCACCTTAATGTTAGGTGCAAGGGGAAAGTAAGAGACAATGAAATTGTAAGCAAGATAGACCATTCATTGTATTAACTATTGCTCTTTCCTGAGTGATTGAGATATTTAGTCTTATAGAGAAGAAATAATTATAGGACTCCATTTCCATTGCTGCAAAGGATTTAATGAAATTAACTCATCTGATCACCAAATGGGCACCTTGCAAGAAAGCAAGTATGAAGACAGGTGACAGGATGAGGTAAACTGAAAAGGGGGAGGGAGTCAGAATCCTGGGGGGCACAGCATGGTGCCATGGTTGGGGGAGGGGCTTCCAAACAGCCCAGTGCGGGGCAAAGAAATGTACCCTGAGTTTGTTTGGAAGAACTAATTCTGAGCTCAAGCCTGGGATGCTTCCCTTCACTTCCATGAGTGTATTGCAGAAGCAACTCAGTTCTGAAAATGAGCGATAGAGGTAGAGAAAGAGAAACTGTTCAGTGCATGTGTCAATATAGCTGCAGACCCCACAGTCCTCTGCTAGTTGTGGGAGACTGTGGGAGGGACTATGCCTGTGTTGACCCTGGAAATGTTGGCAGCAATGCCTTAATGATGATCATCATCATTATTACTACAACCCCTACAGAAGTTGACTGGCCCTATGGCAGATCTTCTAATAAAGGCATAGCAAGGCAAACCAGTCTCTCTCCTTCAAAAGAGAAAGATAAACTATCAAGGGTCAAACCAGGGGCTTAGCTCAGCTGTGGCTTCAAAAGAAGTGCCCTGTAGGTCAGGGAGGCTAGAACAGGGCTTTGTGGGGCTTCCTTTGTCCACCTTCTCAAAAGACCTCCAGGTCTTGCTTTCATACCACTTCCTCCAAGTTGTTTTTTTATCATTTTAAAAAAACATTCATTGCTTGTAAGTAGTACCTTTAATCCTTTGAAAGCTTAACAATTTTAGGGGATCTGTTCTGGTAGCTCCCTGGTATGCTGTCTACAACTCTAACAAAATAATGGAAACTCTGGGGGTGGGGGATGACTTCAGACAAGCAGTGTCTGTGGTGGTTTCATCGAAGGCTGAAACCACGGATGGAATGGACATGTTGGTGAAATAGGGGGTGGAGAAGGCTCTGAGGCCAGAGACCCCCCCCAAAGCCCCTAAATGCCAAAAGGCCACAAGCCAGAATCAAACGCTATAGCAACAGGGGCTGTAGCCTTTCAGAGGACAGTGCCCAATACAGGTCACTGTCTATGGGTTCTCACCCACGTGCACAATTGCAAGGGACCTCAGGCTACACGAACAACAGTCATGGGGTTTATTTACAAGCAGAGGGAAACAAAAATGCTTACGTATCCACAAGAGGCTGGCTGCTTCATCCGGACAGCATCAGTGGTGACAGTCACCGGTCACCAGGAGTGCTGGGAAGCACTGGCCAATAACGATGACCACTACTCGGCCTGCAGAGTCCGTGTTCAAGAACACCCAGTGTTACAGCTCTTGTAAGTTGTTGGTTTATATACAGCTCTGAGACACCAGGCCCAGGGCCTTTGGTGTTCCTTCCAGTCGGTGTCAGAGACAGGACCAAGGCCCAGTTTCTGTAGAGTCCTTCAGCCTCTCTCCCCTTCTCAGAGGGCAGCTGCTGGAGGCTTCCCTCCTTTCTTCAGAGGCTGGATCTCTCTTCTCCCCTTCAGGGCTCTCCTCTTCCTCTGCATTGGCTCTTCTTCTGGGCTGCTGCTTCTCTGTTCTGTTCTCCGACTCTGTTGTCCAATAAATCCCACTGAGTCAATGCTTCTCTGCTGAATGAATGCTCCAGGCTCACTCTGACCCTGGCTTATATTCACTTTCAGGGTCCCCCCCCCCACAGTTTTATTGGTTCATTTTTCAATCCTGTACCTGATTTAGGAAGTGCGCAATTTACACAAAAGTTCTCTACCACCACTGACTTGTGAGAGGCGGCAACAAAGCATCAATCAGCCCACAGCTCACACCTGATTGGTCCATTCCATGATCCAGGCAGTACACTGCTATATAAAAGGTTTCTGAGGAGCAACTGCCACAACTAACTTGCAGTGGAACAACACACATATCTGCTCCTGCCTGCTGTAGCCTGGTAACATTGGGTGCGGAATGTAAGCGAGATGTGGATCTAAGTCACATTCCATGCCCAACATGTTTGTTTCTTTTTTTTCTGACTCAACTAAATTGCCCTTTGTCTAAATCTTCTTTCTTTCTCCTCCTTTCTGACATCAGATAATTTCATGGTATATTGTACATCCCATTATGGGGCCTCCTTGGTGGCAAAGGAGTTGAGCGCCTTACTGTGGGGCATCAGCAGCCACTGCAGCACGAGTTCGATCCCTGGCCAGGGAGGGAACCCACATGGTGCAACAGACCTCTCCTTCCTCGCCCGCTGTTCCCCTCAGCAGTGTATTTCAGTCTATCTTCCTGTTCTGTTCCCCACTCTGTCTCTGGTGAATCCTCTCACCCCCCACACCTCTGGCCTGTACCCCAGCTTTTGTATGCATAAAATAATAAAAAGAAAAAAAAGAAAACTCTGATACTTTTTCCCCAGACGAGCTTATTTTTGATGCTCTTGTGACAGGCAATAGAGTGGACCCAGAATTGCACAGATCTTGGATTATCCCAGCTCAGATCACAACTCTGCCACTTACTAACTCCTGGTTATCCCTTGTCAAGTTACTGAATCTCTCCAGGCTTCAACTTTCTTATCTGGAAAAGGGGACAAATACAGCCTAACTTGGAAGGTTGTTGTGATGATGTAGATAATAAGGTTTACTTTGTTCTTTTTCTTTAAGTTGTGAAGTTAAATCCTTGAATTATTTTTAAAAATAAATGTCTATAACTTCAAAACTTTCCTACTGCTTTTCTTGCATAACTGTTGGTACACTGTATTTTTATTTTCACTTTTCTCAAGATATTTTCCAGTTTCGCTTGTGACTTCTTCTTTGCTCCCAGGGCTAAGGATATGTTAATTTCCACACATTTGTGGACAATGCAGTTAGCCTTCTGCTGATTCCTAGTTTCACATCATTGTGATTGGAAAGATGTTTGGTATCACTTTGATCTTTTAAATTTTACTAAGGTTTGTTTTCTGGCCTAATATACATCTAACACAATGCTATGCTGTAGAACTTCCCAAATTCACATCAGAAGAATATGTGTTCTGCCATTTTTGAGTGGTATGGTCTGTATATTTCTGCAAGGCCATATTGGTCTATGGTGTTGATTAAATTCTCTCCTTACTGATCTCTCTTTGGTTGCTCTATTCATTATGCTGGTAGGATATTGAAGTCTTCTATTATCATAGAGCGCTTGATTTCTTCCTTCAATTCTGGCAATTTTTGCTTCATATATTTATGAGATTCGATGCACTTATAATAGTCAGTCAGGGCCTCCCTGAGGGCGCATTGGGTTGAGCACCGCATTGTGAAGCATCCAGGGCACTGGAGTGTGAGTTCGATCTCTGGCCAAGGCTCCGGCCAGGGAGGGGACCCTTCTGCTTCGCCCTCTGCTCCCCTCAGCAATGTATTTCAGTTGATTTGCCTGTTCTGCTCCCCGTTCTGTCTGGTGAATCCTCTTACTTCCTGTAACTCTGACCTGCACTCCAACTCTTGTATGCATAAATAAATCTTAAAAAAAATTGTCAGATCCTCTTAATAAGCTGACCTTTGTCATTATATAAATTCTTCTTTGTCTTTTGTAATGGGCTGCCTTTCCCTGTTTCTTTGAATGCATTGCAGCCTTTTGTTGAAAACTGGGCATTTGATAACTGCCCTCCCGTCTTTGATGACTGATTCCAGGCAGAGAAAGACCTTTACTAATAAGCTCTCCATGGAGACTTAAGGTCTCCTCAGGTGTTTTATGGGCTTGCTTCTTCCCGGGCTTACTAAGCCTGTGTTTTCCCCCATTTCCTGGTACATATGGTTGCTTTAAGGCTGTTTTAAATAGCTTACCTTTGATTCTTCTAAGGGTATTTGATATTTTATTGTATCCCTCTGCCCTTCATCTCTTCTCCTTCACTGCCCATGTGTCTGCGATCCTCCTATAGTTTTCATACACACTGGCACTTACTATTGCTTTTTGTGGCCCCCAATCTGAAGTTATATAACCTTTGCTACATTTCCTGTATCCTCTCTGAGTCAGTTAAGATAGAAACCAGTTCCTTGTGCAACTCCCTGAGAAACTTGCATTTTGCAAACAAGTCTTTTTTCCTTCTTTTCTGAGGGAGGATCAAGATTTAGGTAGCCCCCTTCTAAGTATGCTGTCCAGTGCTGGTAAAGGCTAGGGCGGGGGTATTTAAAATTGTCCAGTGTGACTTTTTCTTGACTGGATATTTGGTTCAGGTTTTTGTATGAACATAGATATTCATATGAGTTGCATTGATGCTTAAGAGCATGATTGCTATTGTTAGGGTAAGATGATATCTAGTATTTAAAGAAAATCCTAGACTATCTTCCATGACAGTTGTGCTATTTTGCATTCCATCCACAATGAATGCATGAGTTCCTGTTGCTCTGTATCTTTGTATTGTCAATTCTGGGGGTTTTAGCCATTCTAGCAGATGATTTGTGGTATCACCTTGCTGTTTTAATTTGCATTTTCCTAATAACAAGTGATTTTGAGCACCTTCTCATATACTTATTTGCTATCAGCATTGTATACTCTGTATTCTTCTGAGTTACTTGACTCTGTGGCACTATTTCTTTCAGTTTTGGGGAATTCTGGGATGTCTTCTATTATTTCTTTTATCTCAAGATAAAAATTTAGTTTTACATATTTTGAACCATATGACTGTATTTCACATGTCTCTCATCTTCCATTCTGTTACTTCTAGAACTCTTAGTTCTTCATTTTAGATATTTTCTACTTACATTTTTCAAGTTCTTTACTCCTATATTTAGTGATGACTACGTGTTCATTAATCTCAGTCAATAAATTATTCATTGCAGGTATTTTAGTTCTAAAATATTTGTTTAATTTTTCACAAATCCTTGTCTTTTACCATAATTTTCTCTATTTAAAAATATTAACTATGTATTTTATACTTGGTGCATTTCTGGTTTCAAAAGTCTCTGGGGAGAGTTCTGTTATCTGTTTCCTGTAGGACACTTCGAGTGGAATTTGTCTCTCACACAAAGTAACATTATGGGAGATTTGACTTTCCTTTTTAGCCTCATACATTAGCCTTGAATGCAGGAAATGGAAAATCTGTTATTCTTTTGTTCTCTAGGTCTAAATCTATCAAGGCAACTCATATGACCATAGAAAGTGCTGCTCCTTTTCCTTACTAAATGCCTCTTTGTAGGTTAATCACAGTCTCTAGCCTATGCCCAGAATTGACAAACTTACCCCAGTGAAGAATATAGAGGTAGTATTGGCTCATACAGAAGAGGTGAAGAGGTTCTTCTCTTTTCTTTCTTTCTTTTTCTTTAAGATTTATTTATTTATGTTGGTGTACAGGCCAGAGGTGCGGGATGTAAGAGGATTAACCAGAGACAATGTAGGGAGCAGAACAGGCAGACTGACTGAAATACACATCTGAGGAGAGCAGCGGGCAAGGCAGAAGAGGTCTGCTGTGCCAAGTGTGTCCCCTCTCTGGCCAGGGATCGAACTCTTGCCATTGTGCCACAGATGCTTCACAGTGTGGCACTCAACCCATTGCACCAAGGAGGCCCCAGGAGAGGTTCTTTTCTTTTCTAAAGTTCTTTAAAATTTAGTTCCATCATTCTTTTATTTCTACTTTTTATGTTCAGATCTTTCCAAAGTCTTGAACTACACTGACTGTGCTGGAATAGTACTCTTCCACTTATCAGATGACCTTTACAAATCATGTTGTCTTTCTGTGCTTAGGATTTCAATTATAAAATGAATATAATACTAGTACATACTGCATAGAATGGTGGTTGTTAGCACACTGACACCTCCATACATATTATTCTGACATACTGATGACAATATAGCCTTTGCATTTGTTTGAGAAGCTAAGTCAAAGTAGTTTCATGAAGCTGTTGTTTTGCTTCTGAATATTCAAAATCCTTACAATTAGCCAGAAGGTTAGAGCATTTCCAGTTTCCAGACAAACCCCTTATCAATCAGGTCAGGCACCGGGGACTCTGAACAGCTTATTTCACTCCCCCTTATCATCATGTTCAGTTGCTGATATTGTCCCTTCTATAATTTGGTGTTTGTCAAAGGCCATTCAAATCCATCAGATATATTTACTTACATTTCAACCCCAATGATAAGCTCAGACTATTTGACCAGGTGGCTTGATGAACACTGTGCAAGTCAATAAGTGGACATTTGTCTTCAAGATAGGATACTGGCCAAATATGCTCTCTAGAAGCAATAATACAAAACTAGGAACTGGAAGGAAATGGAAATTGGAGGAAGAGTCATCACCTTTAGGTTCCATCTAACTGAGATACTCTGTGGTTAACCAGTCTATGAAGTTTGCCTGCTGGTTCAGAATTTCAACAACTTACACAACATCCTAGTAGGTATTAAAGGGAAAAGAAGAGACAGGTGAGATACTAGAAAGCACCTAGGCAGACTTCTCCTGAGGGTTCCTGTAGCTCTCTAATTATTAGTATGACAGTCTGAGATGAGTTGATACATGGAACTATGGAAGCTCTGGCTGTACTGTCTCCCACTCACCATCATCACCCCTTGTCCAGATATGATGGAAATGCAGACCAAGTCCTACAGCCTCCTCCATTCTGCTGCTAACTTTGGTTAGATTTTCAGGCTTGTTTCAGGCAAATCATATGCTCACATCATTACATGCAGTTCACAACTAATTCCACTTCCCCTTGTTCAGAAACTATGTTGGAGTTATACTCTTCACTTACATGTGGGCAATGAAAAACGGATGACATTACTCCTCTCACTTCCAGGTGGATGTTCCACACCCCTATGAGTCCACACACACCCTCATACTGCTGGGGTAATGGTGAGCTTCTATGTGGGAATGGGTCTCCATCAGCCAGGACCCTGAGACACACAGGTGAGTCGAGCTCCAGTTGACCTGCACTGGACATGCAGCATGAGAGAAAACACCTTCACTATGTTATGTCACCAGGGCTAGAGATTCTTTGTTCCTACATTATCGTGAGCCTCCCCTAAATGACACATTTCCTACCCAGGCCTGAAGTAGACATGGAAACATTCCCTACACACACCCAGGATTGGGGAAAAGTGGAAACTCAGACTTATGTTCACCCTTCATATCTCAATGAAGTGACACTGTCATCTCAGTGTAAGTGAGGTACGGCCATATTCTCATCAAAACTTCACACACCCATGACAGACATGTCTTCACACCATTTGTTGTTCTCTGCATGTCTGCCTTCTAAACTGTAAGTTCTGAGAAAGGACAATTATATATTTTCTACATGACATCCAAAAAAGTTTTAATCAAGTTCTTAACTTCTGTGCCTTAGCATCTTCATCTCTAAAATGGGAATAATAAAATTAAGTACTAATAAGTACTTAACTCAGATTTGTAGTGAGAATTCAATTTAATTAAGATTCCAATGTATTTATAGAGTGGTTACATTGTTTTTAAAACAGTGTTAGCTGCATAAACCCAAGGGTTAGTTTTTGTTTTATTACTCTTGGCTATGGTACACTGCTTCTGGAAATTGTTCCTCTGCAGAAGGACTATAAACACATGCACACACACATACATATATACATACATATACACACATATATTTGTGCATATATATACACACATATATATAAAACACATATCTCAGATATATGTCATAGTATACTAGTAAATATTCTCTAGAAGGAAAAGTCCATATTGGTATTATTTGCCAATGCTGATGTTGTAAACACTACCACCATGACTAACTTCACCACATTATGCCACTAAATGAAAAATTGAGAAGAAATGCTCAGTAACACATTCTACCCCAGAGATGCAACAGACACAGTACAAGCGCATAGCTAATACATGAAGAAATGATGTTTTAAGTATTTATTATCTTTGTTTTAACACAATTTATTTAACAGAAATTACCTAGTTATATCTGTATTTAACAGAATTTATTTAGTAATAAGTTTATATGAGTATTATAATGACAATATTTAACAACTCGATTGCAAATTTCCAATTTGGGCCACTGAATATATACTACTATATCCCTCTTATTCCTCAAACTAGCAATGCAACTCCCCAGGCTTACTTACATAATTCAACATTAGCCTCAGATTCTTTACTAACAGAGACTACTAAACAATGTCCATAAACTACTTAAGCCTGTTTCTTTTCCTATGTTCCCGCCCATATTAGATATAACCTATATGTTTTGTTCATTTATTTTTTAAATAATTTAGCAATAATTCATTCATTTTATATGTGACCAGTTGTGATTCCTCACGAATCACCTCCCACGTATGGGTTCTTACAAAAATAATACTAGGAACCAACCTAAATTTAAAATAATCAAATATTCATGAATAGTAAATATAACAATTTCTGAAGTCAATACAGTCCTGCTTTGCTAATCATGTGTACATTTCTATTTTGAATTAGCTTTGATTTTTTTTAAGTATTACTCTGACAGGAACCCTGAATTCTAGTGTAAACCCTTGCATGGCTTGTGGTCCAAGCACTGTGCTTAGTAGCTCAAACAGCTGTAAACATGGGAGAGATGAATCGCAGAAGAATGGGATCAGGATTTCTGGCTTAGGAGTCCTATCCTTTGCCATTAGCTAGGCCATTAGCTAAGGAAAAGAAACCAAGAAAAAGGAGTAGTTTTAAGGAGAAGACTTAGACATGAGTTAGACTTGGACATGTTGAATTTTAGATGCCTGCAGGTCATCTTGGGGGTAGATGACTGACGGGTATTTGGAAATGTTGTTTGCAAGTAAGAGATCAAGGATGAGATACTGATGTGTGAGTGACTGACAGAGACTAGAGGGCCCTGACTGAAGACAGCTCCCAAGGTAGGTAGTTGCAGTCAAGGAGAAATATAAGGAACAGAAATGAGCCTATCATTTGGGTGACAAAGATCAATGTTACTACTGCCTCAAAATTTAAAAAAGTACAAAATGATGATGCTCCTCATATATCAAAAGCAGACTTTTGAGAGCTATAGACACTTGTGAAAACTCAAGTTTCTCTCCATAATTTCTTAGAATGCATATATGGGAAGCGCATTCTATAGAATGTGAGCATGTGACTTTAGACTTCCCACACTGCCTCCCATAGAGGTAGTTTCCTCCATATGCCCAAGGGACAGGTTCACAATAGGGACCAATAATATTAGCCAAATGCTAAAATATTAATGCTAAATATCTTTATTTCTTCTCTTTATTCTTCCCAAAAGTTTTACATGAAAGGCGTTATAACCATGCAAAAAGTCATTTCCCATTAAAATTTGATCCTAATCTGTAATAAATTATATTGAACACATACAAACGGAGTAATGAGTTTTTTGATGTGAATGAAAGATAAGGGTCTTTACAGCTTCCAGAAACTTGTTCAGAGTGCCACTAGATGGCACTGCTTAGCTACGCGGCCGGTAATCCCACACACCTCAGCTACTTTCCAAACACTATTCAGTTGTGACAAGTTGTGAATTCCTCTATGGAATCATTTCTTTTTAGTAATAGTCCGATTGTTAGTAACCAAAAAAATCCCTCGACCCCGATAATGTGAAGTACACTTAGATCATGCTCAACTCTTAACACCCATCCCACCTTGAGTTCTTCTAAGGATCCATGAAAAATAAGAACAAAAACAAAAAAAAACTCTGCTTTCCAGAAGCAGACACCGAAATTTCCTTCCACTCCTTTCTGTTTACTTCTCTTAAAATAATCAGAAGTCTTGACCTCTGTGGTTTTTTAATGGCAAGGAGCTAGATCTATAGGTTTCATGGGTCACTACCAGACCCTACCTGCCTTGGCTCTGAAGACGCCATTGTAGACTAGAGCGGATTCCAGCACCTTCCCTCGACCACGTGGGGCAGAGGTGTCCCTGGTCTCTCAAATCTTCTTTTAAATAAACATTGTTTTGCCAGTAAGTCAAATGTAGTATTTTATTTCAAATAGATGAGGGATTAAATAGGCTTGGGGGCGCAGACCTAAAGTTTAAGGTGTGCAAAACCTGAAGGGGATGTTGGGCAGAATTAAAATTTTTTTAAAAAAAGATTTATTTATGCATGCAAGAACTGGGGTACAGGCCAGAGGCGTGGTGGTGAGAGCATCCACCAGAGACAGAGTGGGGAGCAGAACAGGCAGATCAAGTGAAACACACTGCTGAGGGGAGCAGCTGGCCAGGCAGGAGAGGTCTGCTGCACCATGTGTGTCCCCTCTCTGGCTGGGGATTGAACTTGCACTGCAGTGGCTACAGAAGCCCCACAGTGCGATGACTAACCCCTTGCATCACCAGGGAGGCCCCAGAGTTAAGAAGAAACCTTAACCAGATTGCATGTTACTGACTGAGCGCCGTAATAGAGCTCGGAAGGAAACAGAAGGCTGGGGATGGTTCATTCTCCTGGGTGGCAAAGGGTGAAGGGAGGCACTGCAGAGGCGGTGACTGACGTCAGCAGAGAGAGTGCAGAGGCCTGGGGAGGCCCACAGTCTGTGCACGCTGTCCACTTAAGAAGTTCATAAAGCTTGTGTGTAGGATGTTAGGAGATACTGAGTCATAAGACTGGAAGGGGAAGCTTAGGATGGACCGTGAGGGTCTGTCAATGCCCCCTTTGATCTGAAGAACTAAAACACCCTGAGCACCCCCAAAGCTTTTCTGGATCTGTGTTTGAACTGTGTTTTCCCCCCAAATGTATGAAGTTTTAGCCCCAATACCTAAGGATGTGACCTTATTTGGAAAGAAGGTGATTGCAGAGGAAACGAGTTAAGGTGAAATGAAGCCTCAGTGGGACCAAGGGCCGCTAATCCAGCAAGACTGGTGTTGTCATAGGCAGAGCCTGGAGTTAGGCAGCTGCAAGTCAAAGGAAGCTGCAAGAATCAAGGATGTCTCCTCAAGGACAAAAAAATCAAGGGCATTTCTTAAAGCACGTGGACCCTCTCACACCTTGACTTTGGGCTTCTAGCTCCCAGAACAGAGAGACAATACAAATTTGGCATTTTACAGCTGTCAGCCCCACAAGCCAGGCCCCAGCAGCCCTAGGAAAGTCATACAAGGTCCTCTCCATGTCCTTGCCTGCTCCAACACTGACCACCGGGTCTGGGCTGAAAGGCCCATGCTAGCCTTCACCTTGTCAGGCTCTTCCCATCCAAACTTCAAGGACTGACTCACAGACCACCTCATCACTCCCTGCAGACAGCATCACGGTTCACTGCCCACGTGAGCGTATGTGTACCGGAAGATCCCATGAGAACAGCCCATGAGACATGGGCCATCATGGGACCAGGAGGGAGTCTGTCCATGCCAGGCAATGACTTTCCTTGAGTGGCGCTTGTGCCCGTTCTGTCCCATCCTTCCTCTTACCCAGTGTGACCTACGTTGGGGCAGGCTGAACTATGGAAGCTTTGGATGGGAAGCTTATAGTTTTAGTCCTAAGGGTCACGACTTTTGAAGGACTAAATAGTGGAACCATTCTAATCCTTGAAAGTGTCAGGGAAAGCTCAGAGACATCTTTCTGTTTTTGGAACTAGAGATCAGACAGTGCAGTTGTGAAGACAGTATACATGCATTGGGGATGGTGCCATTTTCTCTGTTCCCAGCAAGGTCATTTTGTAACAACGGCCCCCCAGCTGAGCAGCACCAGCCTGAGCTATGCCACTGCAGCCTAGTTGGATGCCAACCTGGCTCAGTCATATTTGAGTTTTAGGGAAAAATGATGTTTTGGAGACTCCTGGGTGAGGTCAAAACCTACAGATACAGCAGTTTACCTGCCCAGCTCTGTCCTGAGGTGGCACAGGGCAGTTTGAATGTACAACCTGGGTTTTGATTTTGAATCCTGAGACAGTTTTGTAAGTGGATCAGATTTTGAGCTCCCATGGCACAATTAGGTTCAAGCATTTAGCAGCACCAAAGAAGTCCTGACTGAAAACTACTAGTTTGGAAAATGGACCAAACAGGCTAGAAAGGCAGGTTCCCTGAAGGGGGGTATAATCAGAGGCTTAGGGGTGGCTTCAGGGTGTTGGAGAGAAGTTTCCTAGGAAAGAAGTGGCTGGAGAGAGGAGAGGCTTGCATGTCTGGGAAGGCATTGGTCAGTTCAAGAGAGGATGCCTGGGAAGGCTTGAGTTGGTTGAGAAGGTTGATTAAGCTTGGAGGAAGCTTCAGGGGACTTGTATATGGTTTCAGGAAGAGACAGACTTAGGCTTCTGGGGGCGGGGAGGGGGGCAGGGCGTGCGGGGGATGCTGCTATGGTGAGGACTCAGCAGCGCCACCTGTGGCTACCCAGCCACTGCAGTTGGGTCCTGGTCCACCACTTACGTGTGTGCCAGAAGGGCCAGGCTCTCATCAGAGGGACAACATTATCTTGCATGATCAGCTTTTGGTTTGGACACTGGACACTGTGGACATGATCTAGGGTAGGTCAGCCTTGTGTGGTTTTAGGAACTCTTTCTTTACTCTCCTTTTGTAATAAACCCTATTGCACATTGAGCTTGAGCCATGTTTTGCAAACAGGTGAAGCGCTAACAATCTGTGAGGTCCCCTATTTTTGTAGACTTTCAAGTTCATCCAATAAACTAGTTGAGCATATAGAGTATTTTCTCCCTACTGACTTTATTATCTTCAGCTTTTGAAAAGTTGGCATTTTAAGTGAACCGAATGACACTGAATCTATCTTAATTATAACCTTTCCTCTCAGGGCACAGAGTTGCCTATAGAAGAATTTTCTAAATTTCTTAATTAACCTGCAGTGACTTTATTTTGCCAAAGATTGTGCTCTGAAACCATTATGAAATATTCTCTACATGCTACCCCAGAGTAGTTAAAGATAAAAAAAAAAATCACACTATAAAGCAAAAAATTCTATAGCAATAAACTGCTAAGCAGTGAGAGGTCAGAAAGACGAAAGAAAATGAGCAACAACTAGATTAAGAATCTAATGCTCCAAGGTACAGAGATTAGTGTTCATATATTCTGCACACATCATTTCCAAGGGAACGTTTGAGGATAAATTGTATTTTTTTAACCTACCACAAATTTAATTTTTGATGATGCAGGTTTTATAAGCAAAGCTAATTCATTAATATGTGGTCTTTTATTATCTACTTTATCTTTCAAAAGAAGCAGTTTGTCTTTCCTCTAAACAGAGACTATACATAGCGTTTAATAGAGTTGAAAAGAGCTGTAATTGGGAGAAAAGTGCTTAACTTTCTTTTATGCTGTGGTGCCTTCCAGAGAGGAAGATTTACCTGGGGATTTATTTCAGGGTCCTCACTCAGATCCCTTGTAAGTTCTGAGAGGGACTCATCTGCACATGTTCATAAATGGCATATAAAATTGACAAAAGAAGAGAGTTAACTGCCCTTTCCAGAAGTTGCTATGGATCACATAGCATGGGGGGGCATGGCATTTTAGGGACCTGACTGAGGCAAATTTGACCTAATTAATCTGGGTCACGGGTCTGAAGTGTTGGTGAGGTAACCCCTGGCCTCAGGCTGGTTCTTGGAGAGAGCTGACCCTCAGTTGCTCCAGCCCCAGGGCCACTTGAAACTCACACAGCTTTCCTCACAGCTCTCCCTCCCTGACCTCTTCACCTTCACCACTGAAGTCCTGAGCCTCTCTTCACTTTCACTGCTTGTAGGCATCTCCTCAGAACTTCAGGCCCCTGGTCAGTTGCTCAGATCCGCCCCCCGCCCCCCCAGGGCTTCCTGCACTGACATTTGCCACTGCAGACTCTTGCTTGGAGCTTCCATCATAGTAAGGGTCACACTGTTAGTCCTTTCACAACCATGCTTTTCTGGAACTGTCCCCAAAGGGGGTAAGGATAGGGAATGAGAGGGAGCAACCATTCCTCTTTGTTTTCTGAACTTCCTGAGAAAGAAAATTCAGAGAACTCAGTCCTTACTGCTGCTTTCTGAGTATCTCTTTTCTCTCCTCCATGGATAAAGCGTATACTGTCCTAACTCACATAGGAAGGTTGACATCTATTAAGTGCCCACAGTGTGCTGGAGTGGGGACGGCAGTCTTCTAACCGCTTTACACATTTTGACCTTCACAGATATTTCATGAATTGATGTAGATATCATTCTCTTTCTCAGGATAAAAAAAAATTAAGATACAGGGACCCTGGTGATGGGGTCACCAGGGCCTGTGGAGGGTCCAGGGCTGAGCACCCCTGAGCATCAATTGGGACTGAGCTCACTGGGTCCCTCTCCACTCTGCTCAGCACAGCTGCACTGCACGCTTTACGTCTGACTTCTGGGTACTGGACTCCACATTTAGTTTCATCTTTGTTTCTCTTATTTCTTATAGTTCATTAAGCACACAGCAAACCTGCCCTACAATCCCTGTGACTGCCTATCATGGGCCCCATTGCTTCAGCTCACCCTTACAGCCCACTGGACTCCTTTGAACCTGAACTTTCTGAGGGGGCGCCTGGTCTAGGGCACGCCATCTTTGCTTTTCTGTCCCCGTCCTGCCCTCCTGGCAATTCCACATCATCCCAAACCCTCCTTGGCCACAGACCCCCCCTAATAGGCCTCCTGTGGCCCCTCCTGTTGGAAGTGACTTTCCTCCTCCTTCCTCAGAGAGCGCTCGCCTCACAGTCACCTCCTGTGGTGTGTAGCTGCTGCTTATGGAAGGACAGCTGGTCCAGGGAAGACTGTCCACAGGAAGACAGGGGCCTGCTGAACTCTGCCTCTTATCAGTGCATGCTGGTGTCTTCTTTCTGCTCAAACAAGGCCACTGACCTGGTAGGCCAGGCATTTCCAAAGGACAGGAATTGAGCTTGGAGAGAAACTGATAAAATCTGTTTAGTTAAAAATGCTGCCACAGTGAATCTTATCATTTCAAGCCATCCTTCCTCAAAATGCCACTACCAGTACAATTTTGGAAGATTTTTTAAAAAACCTGGGAATCAGTTTTCTCTCTGAAGGAGAACTGTTGACCTCCTGTCCAAGAGGCAGCCCTCCTTCTTCAAAGTAGCAAAAAAGGCCATTTTTCTTAGGAGAAGTCCAGTGCTCAGGGAAGACTGGCTACCACGCCACAGTCTCCACCAACCATATGACCCAGTGGTGCGGTGATGGGTGGGAATGAAACACTATTTACGAAATAGGTGGCCAACCAGGGGGCTGTAATGTGCTCAGAGGAGTTTTTTAAGTATCGCATTAAAATATCATCTCTCTTGACTACTCAGGTTGTTGGTGCCCCTTCAATTCTGTGGCCTGGTGGGTGCCTCTCTCTCCTTGCTCTAGTCCCAGCGCTGAGTGCTACAGCCTGGGCGTGGGCACAGGCAGCCTAGCCCAGCCCTGTGCACAAGCACTGAGCCCACATTCTCCAAAAGAAGTGGAGGCGAAGGAGCACAGGGGCTTCTTGAGGAGGTTCGTATAGTCCCTAAAGCCCCTGGGAGGTGAGGAAACTGATTCACTCACCTGTGCTCATTTGCCAAAACATCTCCACACAGCTGACACTGTCAACATTTTTCAGATGTGGACACAGATCTAGTGACATTAAGCAATGGGCCTCAGTTTACACATAGAGTGAGTGAATGCACCACAGTTTAACCTAGGACTGGGCTGCTTCTCAAACCAAGCTCTCCCCCACCACTTCACTGCCAAGTGTTTGTCATCTTTTTATTTATTTATGTATTTATTTATTTATTTATTTTAAAAGGTTTGTTTATACATATAAGAACTGGGGTACAGATCAGCGATGTGGGGGGTAAGAAGACTCACTAGAGACAGAATGGGGAACAGAACAGGCAGATCTACTGAAATACACTGCTGAGGGGTCTGCTGCACCATGTATGTCCCCTCCCTGGCTGGGAATTAAACTCATGTTTCAGTGGCTGTGGGTGCTTCATAATGTGGTGCTTCACCCCTTGCACCACAAGGAAGGCCCTGTTTGTCATCGTTGATAAACATACTTAACAGAGTGAACAGAAACTAGAGCAACATAAACCTGAAATAGGATTTTACTCCAAAAAGAAACCAAATATACACTGAGAGAGTAAACCAAGGTGGGATGTGTAGGAAGCATGGGAGGAAGGAAGGGAAAAAGGAGGTGGGGGCTGGGCTGTAGAGCTGGTAGGGGAGAGAGATGACAGGAAACCCAGTTAGGAGGACCTGGTTAGCAGAGTACTTTAGAAGTGATACACTTTTTCATTTGTTCTCAAGACCAATCCCATGAAGTACATGGAAGAGAGGCAGGTTGCGTTGGGCAGGTTGCATTGGGTCAGGGTTGGAAATACGCATCTCTCAGAGGCTCAGTGCCAGCCCAAAATGGTGGATGGTTGAGGGAGGGAGGAGGCAGATAGAGATGGAATCCCAAATCACCTCGGATGAAAGGACACTCCTCCTAAGACATCCATGACCATCTGTTTTAAAGCTCAGCTCACTGAATTGTTGCTCCCTAGAACCTCTTCTAGAAATCCCTGCTCCCGCCCCAGTTTCTCCTACTTGACTTTCTGTCATTTGTATACATATCTACTGGTGTTCTTTGAAAACTGAGGAGAGGTTCTGATAACATGAATAGTAAGAACTTGCTATCACCCAGGTATTGAGGTGAGGTCACGTGCCCAAATTCCACACATGCACACAATACTGGGGATCCAGAGTGGGTGCTCATGACTGCACTAGGGCCTCCACATCAGGCAATCCCTGACTGAGAACATGACCCCACTCTCCACTGTCTTCTTCAACATACTCCTGCCCACAAAGTTGTGAATTACTGTATCTTTCTAGAATCTTCCTGAAAAACCAACTAGCTTTTTCACAAGCATCAGATAACTTGCTATTCTATCATTACTATATGCTATTATGATACCAAGACTCTTTTACCCACTACCTCAAAGACATTGTCCTTCTGTGACTCACACCCTAAACAATGACATTATTGCCCTAACCACACCAAACCAAGCATCCTGCTGCTGAAACTCCCTCAAAGCAGGCTTCAAAATCTCCATGTAGATCCTACTTTGGTCTCCTCCTTCCGGGGAAGAAAGAACAGAAAGAACAAACACACTATATCGGCTTATCAACAGACTGCTGATGTTTTAAGGGAACTAGAATTGGATCCAGAAAGAAAAGAGAAAAAGATAACCAAGTGGAACAATAGGGCATCCCAGGGGGCAGGTCAGCAGACAGGACGTGCCTTCAGGACCCAGTGGCCCCAGCCACATGTATCTGCACAGTGGGAGAAATGGTGTCAGCTACCTGTAATTAATTCTGGGGTTAAATGCGCTGCTCTCATGCGACCACTGTAGGATGGTGACAAATTTGGTCCTTGTGCTCCAGTGGAAGGCAAAGTTAGAGCTACTAAAGGATGGTCTTTCAACATCCTATCAGGACAAGGTTCTGTTCTTCAGATTCCACAGTCCATATTTTCCTTCCCTTCCCAAGGTGGTACCTGGGCCCAGGGGTAATCTGAGACATCAGGCTGCACCCAGGATGAATGGGGCCTCTCAGCCTTGGCCACAGTTCACCGTGCTGGAGGTGGCCCACCCTCCCCGCCAGGCCTGCTGATGCTCCCTGTCAGCCTTGCCTCATCTCCTTCTCCAAGAGACCAAGCATGTGATTGCCATTCTCCCCCAAGGGGAGACCACAGAGTCCGGATTCCTTCTTCTCAGCAGCTACCTCCCGCTCCTGAGTGTCTCTGAGACATGCCTCGAGCCTTCTGCATCATCCGTGAAGCCTCCCCTGTGGTGGTGACCTTTCTGGCTTCGGTCCTTCCAGGCCCAACTCTGCTACTCTCTGCACATTCATACTCACTCCATGTTGGATAGAAAACTCCAAGGCATTTTTTTCTTTCCAGAATTCCATGAGCAAAGTAGAACAAAGGACTTGCTTTCACTGTCCCTTCAATCTGTCCATAGGTCAGTCATCCTCTGAAACATCAGCCAGGAGAGAGAAACCAGGGCCATGTGACTGCTGTAGTGCTACTCTAACAAGATGTCACAGACTGATGGGCTTAGCCAACAGAAATAGATTGGATCACATTTCTGGAGACTGGAATATGAGATGCAGGTTTGGCTTGTTCTGGGGCCCTGCTCTCGGCAGGTGGACGTCTTCTCCCTGAGTCCTCATGTCTTCCCTCTGTGTGTGTCCTAATGTCCCTTTCTTATGAGGACAGCAGTCATTTTAGGCCATAGGACCTCATCTAACCTTAACTGCCCTGTTAGAGGCTCTATCTCCAAGCACCATCACTTTCTGAGGTATTGGGGGCTAGGGTTTCAACACATGAGTTTGGGGGACAGGGAGACAATTTGCTGAGGACAGAGCTTTCCTCTACTCTGTTCTCTGTACAGTCTCAGCAACCAGAAACCTTGACTGTCTACTTCCCTTTTTTTCCAGATAAAAATTTTCATATTATTTCCCCTTTTGATCTACTTCTACCTTCTCCCATTTGGAAAAATGGCTGCCACAGGTCATGGCTTACAGGGTAAAGAATTGAGACATCTATTAACTTAGAATTTTCAAATCATTAACGTCCTTATTTTTACCTGGAGGTTGTGGAAGCCTATGGATGGGCTGACCAGCTAGCTGAGGGGAAGAAGCTATGAGAATTCATTTGCAGGAGGACAAGTTGGGGGTGGACTCAGAGAGTAGACATGCCTCTGGGACACAAGAGGCTGTTGGAGGCTCACCTGGCCTCGAGGGATACCGTGGGGGCTGCTTCCCCGGTCTTATCCAGGTGCCCATGGCAGTTTATGTGCTGGAGCAAAACGCTTGTGCCACGGAGAGAATTTGCTCCCTGATTCTGCAGTCACTGTTCCCTAGTAAAAGACAGAACCATTGAGAGGAGGAAGAACTCCCCAGGACTCTCAGGGATTTTAGAATAGGCGGAGGGCTTCTAAATGGGGCCAAGATTCTGCAGTTACAAAATAGGCTTAAGAAGGTAACGGAAATTCTGCCTTGGTGATCACGTGACCTCTTTTGTATTCCCAGGCTCCCCAGGACTAAGAATATTCAGATTCTTTGAGTTAGATTGAAAAAGATAAAAAGTTGAAAAGGCAGTCTGGCTAGTTGAAAACATTTTCATGCCCATTTGCTCTTTAATATTCAGTTTTCAGGCCACTTACCATGTAACTTTTGACCTGCCTTGCCGTTCAACTTTTATGAATGTGTTTCTTGCACAGATTTTTTTTATAGTTTTACACACTATGTTGATGATGTGTCTGCAGCCCACTGAACATTCTTTGGAGGTTTTAAAGGTACCTGATTGAGTTTATCAGCTTTTTTTTTTTCACAGCTTCTTTCCTGCCTCTCTGAATGATTAGAGAGTTCTTTCATAATTGTGTCAAGCACGAAGTGATAATGAAACACTCCTAATCAGAATGTGGCTGCACAGACATGGTAGCCGGGATTGCCGGTTTACTGAGTAGCGAAGGACCAACAGCTCCCCCTAGTGAAATAATTGGGGTACTGAATTCTTGTACTAAATTTAGGAACCTTTTAAATCAACAAAACTTTAGGCATAAATCTCATTTTATTATAGATTTTTACAAGTAGAATCAAGTACTGCAAGTGGAAGTTCTAAACATCAGTTAAGAATAAGTAAACAACTATCAGTTATTCTTTTTGTAACTGAAAGACTACAGTATCACATATACTTAATTTTAAATACGAAAAAATACAGGAGTGAATTTGACTATCTCAGAACAATCACTCACCTTAAAATATAACCATAAGTGCCATTAACAGAATAGCAGATATTGATATATTACTAAAATATCAAAACATTTTTAGTGGATTCTCATGAGAAATTCATAAATATTCTTTGGTAATGCCACTAATACATTTGCAGGAAAGCATAAAATGTCAAGAGAGAAACACACATACAATTTTTCTTTTCACAGCTCCCTCCAAGTCTGAAACGATGCTTAGTAAAGATTTGTGACCTTCATTACTGTCTTTTCTAGTTGCTTCATTCATCTAAATGGAAAATTATTCTGCATAATTTTAAGTTAATATGTGACAAGAGGAAAAAAGATTCCCAGAAGATTTTGAAAATTAAACTGAAAGAGACCCACAGACCAAAATTGCATGAAGCTACAAATTGCATAGAGAAATCAAATCAATAAGATTTGATAATCTAACAAAAAGACTTGACAGAGAAGAAATCACTTCTTTCAGACTACCAGCCATCGAATATGATTGTGTTAACAGTACTGGTTCACGATCTAATTGCATTCACTTAGCACATTAGAGGAAAGCCACCATCAAAATAAATTTTAAAATGTCATCTAAATAGAATTAGCTAATATCTAATATTACCACAGTTTTTTCTTTGTTTTGCTTTCAATGAAATTAACAAAGATAATTTCAAGCTTTTAATTAGGAAGTAGAACATGCAAAACCGTTTGAAGGGAACATTTGAATTTGCAGGCCGGAATCCAGTCATCCAGGGTTAGCTACAAAATTTCTAATAAAAAAAAAACCCTAGAAAAATAAGTCCCAATTAACAGGATAATCCAATTAACAGGATTTGAGAGTCAAAAAAATTGCATTTTAGTGTGTGTAATTGTTGAATGGGATGCAAGTTTGGAGCTGGGTGTCCGGTAGTGGTTATCTGGACATGTCTGTTCTGTCCAAGCCTTTTCAAGTCTACTTGTACTGAGCACAGATGTGTCTGGAGGTGAGAAGACCTTGTTTCTGGCTCAGTAGTTAACAGCTCTCTTCCCACTTGCTTCCTCTTAATGTCTCTGTTGTTCTTGATGACCTCAGCTTTTGACTTTGTACTTCTCTATCTTGACATGCAGCTGAGCCGGGAACAACATGGGGTCAAGGACCCTGACCCCTTGTGCACTTGAAAATTTGCATCTCACTTCTGACTCCCCAGAAACTTAACTACTAATAGCCTGCTATTGGCTGGCAGCTTTACCGATAAGACAAGCTAAGCTGTCCATTAGCACATCATTTTTATATTACATGTTTTACATACTGTATTTTAATATGTATTCTTGCAAATAAGGTACAGAAAAAAAACTAAAAAACTGATAAGGAAAATATATTTACAGTATGGACCATATTTATTGATCTCTTAAGCTAACATCATCTGTTTACAAAATGAACCATCTTTCAATACCAAATCAAAACTATCTTATGTGATCTAAAATACTGTTGCTGTTCTATGTATTACTAATGACAGACAACAACAACAAAAAATGATGTGGGGCCCTCTCTGGTGGCGCAATGGATTAAGCAATGCACTGTGAAGCAGAGAGCGGCCACTGCAGCACGAGTTCGATCCCTGCTGCCAGACTGGGAGGGGACCCACATGGCGTAGCAGACCTCTCCTGCCATGCCCGCTGCTCCCCTCAGCAGTGTGTTTCAGTTGATCTGCCTGTTCTGTTCCCCACTCTGTCTGGTGAATTCTCTCACCTCCTGCTAGTCTGGCCTGTACCCTAGTTCTTGTATGCATAAATAAATAAAATCTTTAAAAAAATTGATGTGAAAAAAATCCATATTTATTTACAGTATAATGATTCATGCATTGATAATATTTATTGAAAAAAAATCCATTTAAGTGGATTTGTGTGGTTCAAACCTATCTTGTTCAAGGGTCAAATGTATATGCTCTCAAAAACTTAGCTATGGGGACCAGAACAGGAAGGATATTTTTCAAAAGCAGTATCTTTTCAATCATTCTAATGGGACAACGTGAAGAGACAGCAGAGGACCTGAGAATCTAACAAGCTACAAAATAATTATATCACTCGCTACAAAATAATTATATACTGATAAATCAACCCGAAGTTCAGACACACATCAAGGCCAAAATCTAAGTGACAGTAGCGCCTAAAACAGAAAGTAGATAGGAGACAGATGTTAGCTTTGAATATATTTGCCAGACCAGGCACCTTTGTCTAATTTACGTGACTAGTCCAAAAAGGCGACTCTAAAAGGAGATCCCATTGCATTAAGCTGGGCCCTCACATGATGGCTTCTCTGGTGTCAAATGGACTTCACAATGCTCCCCCATGTCGGGGAATGAGACCAATTGTATAGCTATAACCCTTCGGCTGGAGAGGGGAGTAAATCTTCCTTGAAAATCCACCATGAATGACAGGTAGTCTGGCACAGGCTTGCACTTTGAGGTCACCTGACTGTAATAGTCCAGAACCATTTTGAGCCATCATCTATAGTACTCCAGGGTTGGTAGTATCCGGGGATAACTGGCAGAGACCAAACTTACATCACCAAAGCCTCAAACAACTCCCTCATACATTCTAAGGAATAAGGACTTAACATTAAAAATCACAAAACACCACAAATTAAGGCATCGTGATTGAGAGCTGACAAAGCAACGAATCAGATTCAGATCCACAAGGCTTCAGGGACTGGGAAGATTATCTACAGAATACAAAATAAGAATGTTTATTCTGTTTTAAGTAAATGAACGTGAGAATTTAAGACAACTTTAAAAACAAGCAGTTTTAAACGTTACTAAGTAATTTCTGGAAGAGATACATGTAATAATGGAGTGAAAAACAGTTGAAAGGTTTAGCGGCACCTTATGAATACCTAACGCAGGAATTAGCAAAAGGAAAGCCTTTTCTGAAGAAATCATCCAGAGTTCGCACCTGAGACCAGCCGAGGGAAAATACGACCAAGGAGTTAGCAGATAAGGAGGCTGTGGAGGAAAAGGCTAGTAAAGGCAATATTTGAAAAGATAATAGCTGTGGATTTTTCAGAACTGATAAAAATTTCAATTCACAGATTTAACCCAACGATTTTCAAACACAATTACGAGGGAAAAGATAGCCACATTTAGTTATATCTTAGTGAAATGACAAGCTCTTTTGAAAAAGCTAGAGAGAAAACATAGATTAACTACAACTGAATGACATTTAGTCTGAGATCTGATTTCTCAGTGGCCACAGTGGGGGGCTGGCGAATGTGAAATATTATTTTCAGTGTCTTAGAGAAAATAGATGTCAACTTAGAATTGTATTCTTAGAAAAATGTATCTATCAAAAATGAATGGAAAATGCAATCATTCTGAAACCAATAAAAACTTTTTCCAGCCACCAACCTTTCTTAAGGAAATTTCTAAAGGACGTCTTTTGTAAAGTGACCCCAAATGTAGACCTGAGTTTCAGGCGGGAACTACTGCAAAAGAGAAATCTATAAAAGAACTGCGACAACCCACCAACTGGGAGAAAATCTTTACACACAACATTACTGACAAGGGACTTATCACACAGATCCAGACTAAACAGAAAAAAAGAAAACAACCCAGTCAAAAAATGGGCAAAAGAGCTAAAAAGGCAATTCTCCAAAGAGGACATGCAAAAGGCCAACAGGC
>JAGFMF010011493.1:4357055-4398583 GCA_019455555.1 Galemys pyrenaicus
AAACCAAAAATGAGGAGACAAGGACAGACTGGGGACACCTGGTGGGGAGGGGAGGGGGAGAGTTGAGGGAAGATGGGAACACGAGGGACTGAGGTGATGCTGCACTGGTGAGATGGTGATGGAGAATACATGGGGATTACAATTAATGGCAAGTATATGTAAATTTTAAAATATTTTAATAAAAAAAAAGATGTAAAAAAAAAAGAATGACAAAGAGAAACAAAAATGAAAAAAAAAAAGAACTGACTGTATACAATAATACAGTAAGTTCTGCAGGGTTAAGCAAAAACAAGAAAGAAAATATACTACAAAAGGAATAATCAGAAGGGTGTGTTCCAAATGCCTTGTACTGTTCAGAAAAGCTGTAAAGATATGGATGGACTTTACATTAGTTATGTTCTGGCCTGTTTATTATAAAACACATATGCCAAAGGCTCCAAAATTTGTATCTGCAGCCAGGCCCCTGCTGTGACCTCTGGACTCATACATCAAACTGCTTCCTTGACACGTTCCACTTGGTATCTGCTAAACAGTTCACTCTCACCATGTCCAAAACTCACCACTCCTCAGCTATCCTCCTCCAAAAGTCCAAATAAGTTCTGCTCAGCTTTCCAGCTTTCCCTCTCATTTGACCACATCTCATCTTTCCAGTATCCCTCACAAATACCTCTTTCACAATCCATCTGGACGTGTGGAGACTCTGATAAAACTGTTTCCAGACCATTTCTCACCGCTTCCTATATCCTGAACCGAACCAACATCCCCTCTCATCTGTGTTACTGCAGTAAATTCTGTCTCCCCATTTTTACCATTTTGTTTTTCTTACAGCATCTACGGTGATCCTTTAAAAATATTAAGCTGTATCAAACAAGCTCCAAAACCTGGAACAGCTTCTCATCTCACCCAGAACTCAAACCAAAGTCTTTACGACACTCCTTACGAGGGGCCACATGATCAGCCCGCTCCGCTCTAGTCCTCCTCCACTTCCTCTCCTGCCCTCCGCTTCACTGGGCTCCTTACCGTTCCTGGAACACCAGGTGTACTCCTGCTTTCTGCACTGTTCTGGAGGTTTCCTCTGCCTCAAACATTCTTATTTCAGATATCTGTAGGGCCAGCCCCTTCGTTTCCTTATTTGCTAATGTGTCACTTTCTCTCACTGAGACCCTTAATATTGCGAATTCCTTGTCACTCCCACCATCCTCATCTTTCTCCTCTATTTTTCCTCTTCTCCCTAGTATTTATCACTTTCTAGCATACTGTTTAATGTACTTCTTGTATCATTTATTCTCTGTCTCTGTATCTCTCTCTCTGTCCCTCTGTTTCTCTCTCTCTCTCTCTCTCTCTCTCACACACACACACACAGACAAATGCAAGATTTGTTGGAATAGGGATCTTCTTCTGCTTTGCCGATCAATCTTTACCCAAGCAGCCATGACAGTGCTTGGCTTATATAGTAATTCTTCAATTAAAAAAAATTAACAACTAACGAGAAATATAATACTCAGTTCCCAAGAGTAGTTAAGCATAATTGGGGTGGAATCAAAAAAAGAGAAGGCAAGAAATAAAATAAAAATAAACACAAAAACCAAAATGGACAAAAAGAAAGCACAAATAGGATGATAGAAATAAAACATCAACTATAATTTGTATTAATAGGATAACTATCCCAGTGAAAGGGTAGTGATTTATGCAAAAAGTCTGTTAAAACAAAACACTTATAAGCTCTTGATTTTTTTCAAAAAAGCTAAAACATATG
The DNA here is from genome assembly GCA_019455555.1 of Galemys pyrenaicus. Lineage (NCBI taxonomy): Eukaryota > Metazoa > Chordata > Mammalia > Eulipotyphla > Talpidae > Galemys > Galemys pyrenaicus. The sequence goes on from JAGFMF010011493.1 coordinate 4,358,812, forward strand.
GGGTACAGAAGGGTAGAGAAAGGTTAAAAATAAAAGATAAAAAAGATAAACCATCTGACTACTACCTATAAATAATCTGATTCCTTATATAAACAGCAAGCAAAATAGATGTTTTGGGGCAAAAGCTTAGTTAGTGTTAATGGAGAGTATTATTTTTTGGTTAAAAAATTTGAGTGGTGCAAGAGTAAGTTGCAGCACTATGAAGCTATCCACAGCACTGCAGCATGAGTTCTATGCCAGCCAGGGAGGTGACCCACGTGGAATAATACACCTCTCCTGTTTTGCGGGCCTGCTGCTCCCCTCAGCAGTGTATTTTAGTAGATCTGCCTGTTCTGCTCCCCACTCTGTCTCTGATGAATCCTCTCAGCTCTACACCTCTGGCCTGCACCCCAGCTCTTATATGCATACATAAATAACTCTTTTAAAAAAATACAAAAATTGATGTTAAGTCACAGTCATTCTCCATGTTTGAAAAATTAAAACCATATAAAACATTGCTACAATATAATTTTATTAAAAAAAATCAATGACAAAAATAAGCCCCGAAGTCTTTCACTATTTTCACATATCCCAGGTCAAAGAAGAAATCATAACAAAAATTAGATAATATTTAAAATTAAACAAATGGAAATAGACCAAATATTTTTTGGGATTCATCTAAAGCAAACTTAGTAAGACATTTATATCTTGAAACAGACATATTATGAAGGAAGGATAAAATGTAATGAATTAGGCATGTACTTCAAGAACTAGAAAAAGAACACCCAAAAATGCAATTTCTATTTCCCTTGAGAGAAGAAGGAAGCTGACCGGACTAAGCTGACGGGACTAGGAGGGATTTACCTGGACTTCTAAGGTCCTGGGAATGTGTTAAATCTTAACCTTACTTACGCACACACTATTGTGAGCTGTATCCAGAATCTTTTCTTTACATCTGCCCAATATTATTGAATTACCCAGGTGAGAATTTTTACATCATATAGAAGATGGAGTGAAATGCAGTATTGCCTTCAAGGTGCTTACTGTCTAGTGAAAGAAATAGGCCTGTCTTTAAGGGATTACATATACATGTATAGTTCGAGATAGAATTTTTTTTACTATCTCTATTTTGTTTCATTATTCTTTTTAAAAAAATATTTATTCATGTATGCATATAAGAGCTGGGCGTACAGACCAGTCATGGGAGGTGAGAGGAGTCACCAGAGACAGAGTGGAGAGCAGAACAGGCAGATTAATGGAAATATACTGCTGAGGGGAGCAGTGGGTGAGGCAGGAGAGGTCTACTGCGCCATGTGGGTCCTCCCTGGCTGGGGATCGAACTTGAGCTGCTGTACCGTGGATGCTTCACAGTGTGGCTCTCAACCTCCGCCACCACCATGGAGGCCCTTGAGGTAGACATTGAAAAGCAAATGGGAATCATGCACATCAGCTAATGTGAGAAGAGAGAGCAGATATCCAGACAGGGCTCATGATGATTCTAGGTAAGTCTCAGTGAGGAGAGCACAGGGTTGGGTCAGGGGCTGAAGCTGCAGGCCATGTAGAGTGTACAGAGGTCGTGCAGTCACTGTGGAGGATTCCAGCTGAAAACAATAGGATGAACATTCTGTTTAGTTCAAAAATTTGAACATAGGAGTTTAGAGGAGGACACTGAAAACAAAAGCATTAATTGCAAGTGATAATTTATACACTTTTATTTCTTAGCAAGACTGACTGGAAATCTAACATACTAGTTGTTTTAGATCTTTTTATAGTCTGTAGGTTTTTCTCTTTGCCACTTGTGAATAAAGACTTCCCCCCTCTTCTCTGATCTTAATGGCTTCCCCCCCCCCTTTTTTCACTTATTGCATCAGTTAAGACAGTAGTCCCCAGGAATGAGAGTTAGCATTTTTCCTTTGTGTCTCACTTTAAAGTACAAAGAATTTGGTCTCTAAACATTGATGATGATACTACTTACAGGTGTCTTGTAGATCCTCTTTATCAGGTCAAGGAAGTTTCCTTTAATTCTGTTGTGTAAAGAGTTTTTATCACAAGTTGATATTGAGTTTTGTCAAATGATTTTTCTGCATCTATTGAGCTGACTGTGCTTATTCTCTTCCTCTTCTCCTTCCTTCCTTCCTTCCTTCCTTCCTTCCTTCCTTCCTTCCTTCCTTCCTTCCTTCCTTCCTTCCTTCCTTCCTTCCTTCCTTCCCTCCCTCCCTCCCTCCCTCCCTCCCTCCCTCCCTTCCTCCTCCTCCTCCTCCTCCTCCTTCTTTTGGTTTATTAATAAATGAGTTAAAGTGATGGATTTTCAAATGTTACATCAACCTTCCATTTCTAGAATAGGCTCCACTTGAATATGATGCATTATCTTTTTGATACACTTGCTTGAAAAAAATCTTGTTAAGGATTTTTTGCATCTGTGCTCTTGGCGGTATTGACCTATGGCTTTCTTGTGATGCTTTTATCTGGTTTCGTTACCTGAATGGTGCTGGCCCCATAGAATGAGTTCTTAAATATTCCCCCCTCTGTAATTTCTTTTTTTTTTTTTAAAGATTTATTTATTTATGCATACAAGAGCTGGGGTACAAGCCAGCATCACAGGAGGTGAGAAGATTCACCAGGAACAGAATGGAGAGCAGAACAGGCAGATCAACTGAAACACACTGCTGAGGGGAGCAGCGGGCGAGGCAGGGAGATCTGCTGTGCCATGTGGGTCCTCTCCTTGGCCAGGGATCAAACTCCAGCTGCTGTGCTGCAGATCAGATGCTTCACAGCCCGGTACTCAACCCACTGTGCCACCAGGGAGGCCTCTCCTCTGTCATTTCATGAAGGAGTTTGTGGTAGATTGGTGTTTTATTTCTTTTTTTAATCTGTTAATCTTAGATTTGAACCAGAGATGAGAGTGAGAGGGAGAACACAAACACTAGCTCTGATGATCTGCCAAGGGCCCCCTCCAGTCTGTAATTCTATCATATGTTCTTGTTTCTTTGTCTGGCTAGCATTTTTTAATGGTATGATAATAACACTGTGCATTTTACTGCATTATGGTGTAGATATTTGTGTTACTATCAATATTTCTGAGCTTTGTTTCGGAGTGCCATATATTTCCTTGAAAAGGTTTGAATCTCTGTGAATTTGTTGGCGGTGTCAAAGCAGATCTCATTTTAATTTTTTTTCCCCGCTACTGATGCAATACCACCTAAGTAATCTATCTGAAGTAATATATCATAAAGTTTCTCATTCTGAAATACAAACTTACTGATCTTGTGTGAGTTGAAGTGGTCGTTCTCTGTAACCTTTTGGGTCGTTCTTTTTTAGCATGGACAGTTTCACTCTGTGCATATATAGCAAGCCCTGCAGATGGAAGGGGAACTTGGCAGAGCTTAAGAGCTCTCTCTCTGTAGCTCTTACCTCTGGTTCTCAGTCCTTGCAGACTCCTGCCCCTTGGGCCTCCCCATCCTCCCAGCATCATCTCCTGAATTCGAGGAGACTGCTGAGTCATTCCAGGTTCCCCTCCTCTCCAGGCGACAAGCCAATAAATACCGAGGCTCATCTAGTTCATTTCTCCTGTCTCATGAATTATTGTCCTGTGTCATTTGTTGATGTCCAATATCTGAAACCCATGTCTCAAGTATTTTTGCCATTTTTTCAGATATACTATCTTGACTAAAAGTGAAAGTCTCAAATTTACTGTCTATAATAATTTTGAGTTACTTGATTCTGTCTTTTCTGCTTGCCTTTCCACTTCTCATCAGAGATTAGATGAAAGCAAAGCCACGTTAAGCAGAAATCCAGGTTTTGATTGAAAACAGGAGTGGAAAATTAATGGTACAGATAAGAGAGGCTCAACACACCTTCACAGGCTACTTTCTGCCTGGGAGACACCAGGGTTGGCATTTGACGAGCAGGAGGGAGATATTAGTATGAGCCTTAGTCTTTAGAGACTTAAAGTTTTATGGAAACAGCTTTTCTAAGACTTTGGAACTCTCCTGTCAAATGAAGGATCCTGATACACCAGTTTCTTTCCTTCTCCCTCCATTTATTTTCCAAATCTCCTAAAAATGTACTCCCTTGCAAAACCACCTGTCTTGACGTCTGTATGTCTGTGACCCTTCTCCAGGTGTTAGGGGCTTCCAAAAGCTGTCCACAGCACCATTCAGACCTAATCTGAAAAGAAGTGACACAAGCCACTGGCTACATCCATTTAGGAACGAACTGACCATATCTGACTTTGTCCTCATTTCAGTTCAATTATGCGTTCTGATTTCCTGAATCTGCTGATGCTTTATTTATGGTGGGCACGTGGGCTGCTGAGCTGGCCTTGTTAGCGAGGTTTGTGCCCTTGCAGGAGCTTCTGTTCTGCTACATTTGTGTCACTGATTTGCCACACAATGAAAGGCTGAGCTAGGAGGTTCAAGGAAATGTCAGCTTGTGATGGGTGTGAAGCTCTGCTGCGTTTCTCCATCTTCTGGGAAAAAAAAAAATTACTTTAGATTGATTTGTCATTTGCAAAATCACAGTCCTAATAAATGTTCACTAGGGAGTATGACCAGCTTTTACTGGGACACTGATGACCTCTGAAGACCTCAAATTTGTTACTGTTTTACAAAGAAAGACAGGACGTTTTCCCTTTTCTACATAATAAATCAATAATTCTATATAGTTACTGTTTTTCCTGTAAATAGAAAATTTTAACGCCTAACATTATTTTTCTCACTGATGCTTTATCCTCCCCCACCCACTGTCTCTTTGTTCCCTTTTCCCTTTGTCTCTCCCTCCCTCTGATCGCACCTTGTTTATTGATGACGTCCATTGATTTCAGAAAGTTCTTCACATTATCATGTCTGCTATTATAGGTTCAACATTGGTCTTGATCACTCTGACTTGCTTTACTACATATAATTCTCTCAAATTCCCACCATTTTGTTGAAAATGTCAGCATTTCATCCTTATGTCTGAGTAGTAATACATTGTGTGCATGGACCATATCTTCTTGCTCCAGTCATCTGTCAAAGCGCATTTAGGCTGCTTCCCACTGTTGAAAAGGATGCTGCTATGAACATTGTGGAACATATAGATCTTTATGTTGATGGTTTTTTATTTTCTGGAGAGATGTCCAAGAGTGGGATTGCTGGCGTATACATTTTTAGCGGCAATAGGGTTCCTTTTTCTTCACCTCTTCTCCAGCACCTGTTGGAGATCTCTTCAATATTTGCCATTCTCATGGGTGTGAGATGATATCTCTTTGTGGTTTTAAACTGCTTCTATCTTGTTAGAAGCATTAGTGATCATTTTTTCATATCTATTTGCCTTTTGGAGAGCTTCTTTGGTGAAGTCTCTTCATATCTGCTTCCCATTTATTAACTGTTCTTTTTAAAATTGAATTTTGTGATTTTTAAAAATATCTTGAATAGTAATCCCTTATGTATGATTTTTTTTTCATTTTTTTCTCCCATTAAGCAGGAATTTTTTGGGGTCGTGGTTTCTTATAGGATTTTATTAGGGGTGGGGCAAGAAGGGTACACTGTGCCCTGGTTTTGCCATCAGCTGCTCTGGGGGCATCACTCCCCAGCACCAGACTGCAGTTCTCTACTCTGTAAATTTAGGTGCAGTAAACCAGACACCTGGGGTTTCTCCCAGTTTTGGCGCACTAGCTTATTGTCAAGCATTGTTGTATGTTCTTTGTTGGTGTTTAGACCTTTCAGCTTTCTGAATGATGAGATTAGACTCAATAGTCTATTAGACTCAACTGCTTGATGACATAATTGAAAGAGGCTTCAGTGTTCTCTGGTTGAAAATAATTTGTTTGGTTCCAAAAAGACAGTTGTGAAACTTTTTGGCAGAGTTGTACATGAAGAACTTGACTGTGTTAGCCCATTTCAAATGATACTTGTTGAAGATTTTTGAAAACAAAATCTTAAATAATTAACAAATATATATATATATATATGTATGTATATGATGCTGTGTTGACTTGGTTCTAAGCAATCCAATCTTCCCAAATATTTCCCACTGCTCACTCTTGATAGTCATTAATCTTTACCTTCTTTTCATATTTACTGCATTTTCACTTCATTTCTATCTATCTATCTATCTATCTATCTATCTATCTATCCATCCATCTATCTATCTATCATCTCTCATCTTTCTATTTTTATTCCATTCACTTTTACTCTCTATTCTACTCTCTGGATAATTGCCTTGTGCTCAATGTATTATAAACTTTCAGTAAACATAAGCATTTTATTGTGTCATTGGGGCTAATCTAACTGGTTGATAGAACTGCTGAATCTGTTAAACCTGCTAAATGTCATTCTTAGGATTATGCTAACCCTTGCAATTAGTTAAAAATCATTACATTGCAAGAAATCTATCCAGTCCTCCAAGTGTATTTTTAATTTTCCACTGCCTTCCACATCGCCCACTCCTCCACTTAACTGTTGCTGAAGTAGAGCACCTGTTTCTTGTTGCTTCCCCACAGCAGATGCCACAGTGTCTTACATGTGGCAATAATGCTGGGCTGGCTAAGAGACAGAGAGATAGAAGTACCATGTATTAGCATGGCAAAAACACAAAACAGATTACGAAGGGAAGAGTAGGAGAAGGTGAAGCAAATTCAATTCCTTTTATGCCAACTACCTTCTTTCCTAATGTGCTTCCTGATTTCCATTATTCCTGCTCTATTTAGCCGTCACTCTGTTTAATCTGAGCAGGGAGAAGTGAGCCTGAACGTGGAAGCTGCTGCATTTCAGAGCGTGTCCTAGGAGCACACCAGTTTTTACAATTATGGAGTTTGTGGAGAGAATCTCAAGGTTCCAGAAATGCAAGGCCTGTCCCCAAATGACCAAGACGCTTCTTGTCCACTCTTTTGGGGTGTGGGAGGAAACCCTATTTTTTTTGGAATTAGGAATCAATTTATAGGGAAGCAATTTTCCAAAGTGAAGGCAGAAAACACGAGCACTCGTATGAAGTCCCAAAGAATTCAGCTTTTGAAAAAAGAGGAGCTGAAAACCAGAAGTTGGATTCCAAAGCTATGGCAAGAGAAATACTAGAATTCCCAAACAGAAAGAACTTCTTACAGTTACATGTGAGATACCTTCTCCATCTTTCATCCTGAGCCTTCCCACTCCCACCTCCCCCACACCCTTTGCATTGACAGTCCACACAACTTCTCTGGGGACAAACATGGGCCCAAAGGGAGGTGATAAAAGAGAAAGGAGAAGCTCCAACAGTGATGGCAAGTCTCTTGATAAAGGAGGCAGCTGCCCTCACTGTCTCCTACAAGGATGAGCAGGAACTTGTCTGGGGCTTGAGTCATGAAATCAGACAAGTTTTTGTCCTGGTAAACAACCCCCCAGCACAAGCTATCCTCAGCCCTCCTGGCTGATGGTGCTGCCATGTCTGTCCAGGGTTATGTTCCTGGGTCTACTGCTGAACCTTCCCAAGCCTCCCAAATTTTGACCGCATACTTTTCTCCTTAGCGATACAGTTGGAGCCATTTAGCAAATAATGTCCTACAGATTACAGAGGGTAGGTGTGGTAGGGATTTTGAAGCTCATAAAACAGCTTCTCCTCCCTCCTCTTCAGTCCCTCCTTTCTTCCCTTCTTCTCCCCTCCCTCTCAGTTCTTTTCTTCCTCCTCTTTACCCTCTTCCTCACCCCTCTCTCTTCCCTACTATCCTCTTCCGGTTCTTTCCCATTCTCCTGGCTTTGTTGACTTACAATCACTTCTCTCAGTTTTCTTTTTTTTTCTTTTTGGTTGTGTATGTAAATTGTTAAACTATTTAAAGAACACCACAAAACAAAAACAGAGGAAATAAACTTATAAAAGTTTTTTAAAAAATTTTTTAAGATTTTATTTATTTCATTTTTGTGTAGAACTGGAGTATAGACCAGAGGTGTGGGGGTATGTGTCTGAGAGGATTCACCAGAGACAGAGTGGGGAGCAGAACAGGCAGATCTACTGAAATACACTCCTGAGGGGAGCAGTGAGTAAGGTGGTGTGAAAGAAAAGTTGTTAGGCAAACAGATGTGGAACACACCTCCCTAGTCACAAAGAAGTACCCTAAATGCAATTACATACCAAAGCAGGCCCAGATAGCAAGTTAGATTCAAGGCCAGGTCCCAGCACTCCTAAATAGAGATGCATTTCAAAGCATCAAGATGACAGGTCAGGCTGGTCTGTGTCCTTTGAAAATTATTTCCCTGCAAAACCCCCTTTTCCTTAGGAAGTAATCATAAGACATGCAGTTCCGTAGAGCTAGTGAAGTATAAAAGGAACACCTAACCTTTGTTGGAGGCCCAGGTTTTCTGAGGAAGGCCGGTGTCTGGGCCCATATGCATATGAATCTGGAATAAAGTGCCTGGTCTCCAGAAATCCTTGCGTACCACCTGGTTTGTCCTTCCAAAGCCTGGGTTACTGGCCAGAGTAATTCCCTAACAGCAGGAGAGGTCTGCTGCACCATGTGGGCCCCTCCCTGGGGACCCAGTTCGTGTTGCAGTGGCTGTGGTCAGCTTCAAAGTGCTGCAGCTTAATCCCTTGAGCCACCAGGAAAGCCCAAGAAAAGTCTTTTTTTAAATGTGCGCTTGAGTTGCACCAGAGAGAATGTAACAGCAGGCTGGAGAGGCACTGGGGCTCTGGAGACCAGCCTATCTCTCTGTCCTCTCTCCTGCCCTCCACACACTGCTTGTCAAGCTTTCCCTGGCTCACACGGAAGAGTAGTTCTTCTAGACCTTGATGGTCACGTGCTCCCACGCGAAGTACACCAGGTGGTATATCCAGGGACCTCAGTTTTGGACCCAGCTTTGTCTCTACTGGCCTGTTTGGCCTTGAGTGTTCGTTAAATTTCTCTGATCCTCTGGTATCTCAGCTGTGAAATAAAGGTTTTAGAGCGGATGGTTCTCAGAGTTCAGTCAGCTCTACAGTTGTCCTCTCTGGGTTCTCTGGAGAAGGAAAAAACCAAGTGTTCCTTGCCAAATGCTAATCTACCAGTTAGAATAATGCAGAAGGGGGCCTGCCTGGTGGCACAAGGGGTTGAGTACTGCACTGTGGGGCTTCCGCAGCCACTGCAGTGTGAGTTCGATTCCCGGCCAGGGAGAGAGGAACCACATGGCACAGTAGACCTCTCCTGCCTCACCCGCTGCTGCTCCCCTCAGCTGTGTATCTTGGTCGATCTGCCTGTTCTGTGCCCCACTACCTCTGCTGAATCCTCTGACCTTCTGTGCATCTGGCCTGTGCCCCAGCTCTTGTATACATAAATAAATGAATCTTAAAAAAAAGTATAATGCAGAGGGGAGTCAAATTTCTGAAGCTGACTGTGTATTCCATATGAGAGAAAAGGGAATTAAAAACACTAATCGGGCCTCCCTAGTAATACAGGGATGAGTCTCAGAACTATCAAGTTATCACCAGCCACGGTAGCCTGAGTTCTATCCCCAGCCAGGGAGCTGACCCACATGGCACAGCAGACCTCTCCTGTCTTACCCACTGCTTCCCTCAGCAGTGTATTTCAGTAATTCCACCTGTTCTGCTCCCCACCCTGTGTCTGGTGAATACTCTCACTCCCCGCACCTCTGGCTTGGTATCATACTCATGCTGCAGTGGCTCTCGATGCTTCATAGTGCAGTGCCTATCCTCTTGCATCACCAGGGAGGGCTCCTGTATTCTTACTTTTTATACTGAAATTTTACAGAACAACTTTCCAAATTGCAACTCAAAAGGTTTTTTCAAGTTTTATCAAATTTGCCATGCCTATGGGAAAGAAATGAGGAAAAGATGGGAGGAAAGAAGAAAAGGATGGAGGGAGGGAAGCAAGGGAAAGAAGGAGGGAGAGAAATATGTAACTTATTTATAATTTAATACACTACATTATTAAATACATTTCTTTTTTTTCAAGATTTCTTTTTATTTTTATTTATCTTTTTTTAAAAGATTTATTTATTTATGCATACAAGAACTGGGGTACAGGCTGGAGGTGCAGTGTGTGAGAGGATTCATCAGAGACAGAGTGGGGAGCAGAACAGGCCAATCAACTGAAATTCACAGCTTAAGGGGGCAGCAGACAAGACAGGAGAGGTCTGCTGAGCCATGTGGGTCCCCTCCCTGGCTTGGGATAGAACTTACGCTGCAGTGGCTGTAGATGCTTCATAGCATCTTAGCCCCTCAAGCCACAGGGATGCCCCCAAGATTTATTTTCATTTACTAATTCATATAAGAACTGGGGTATAGGCCAGAGGTGCATCTTGTTTGTCAGTTCTCTGGCTGGGGATCGAACTTCTGCCACAGCGGCTGGTGATAGCTTGAAGGTGCTGAGAATCTAACCCCTGCACCACCAGGGAGATCGCTATTAGAGACATTTCTAACAGAAGGCAGCTTCTATTTTAACTCGGCATGGATGGGAACCAAATCTACTGTGTGTAATTTTGGGTGTGTGGATCATTTGTCTGTCACTACATAGCAAAACCATTCCAAAATGTAATGACTTTTAACAGTGAATATTTTATGTGCTTATGACTCTGTGGATCAGCTGGTTGAACTGGTGGAACTCAGCTGGATAGTTCTATGTTCTCACCTGTAATCACTCATGAATTTGTAGCCATGTGATGGCTCAAATGTGTCTGGGTGGCCCAGTTTGTTCTCTTGTTTTACTTTATCATCTTGACATTGCTGAAGAGTACAGGCCAACAACATTGTAGGATGTTTTAGAATTTGAGTTTGCTAGTCCATTTATTTATTTATTTGTTTGTTTATTAGTCTGAGTTACCTCTGTATTCTTTAATAAATGAAGTTAAAGATGACAAAATAGGTCTAGCTGCTGGGCGCTGCTGGCTGACAGCTGATCAGCTCTTTCCATCCTCATCCTCAAGGGAGCTAGTGGGAGTTACTTCACATGGTAGAATGAGGCTGAGAGTGGAAGCTCCCTGTATAAGCCCAGATAACTTACTCAAATATAGAAAATTGAATTCATTATTTCCATTTTGTTCTATTGGATCTATCTTATTATTTTATTCAAGGCATCAAGCTTTGGAAACAAAATCCTTGGTTTGCCTTAGTTCTCCAGGCTGAAAGTGAGTTCCAAAGAGTATCCCCGATTGAAGATGGATGGAAGGTTCAGCACACACTTACCATGGAATAGTGATACCAGGGAAGGAAAAGATATTACAGCCAACTTTGCAAACAATGTATCTCAATGCCTGAGAGCTGAGGGAAACTTCCACATATTTGTTTCTAGTGCCAGGAGCCACATTTGTATCTCCAGGACACATTCACATCTTGGGTTTTGCACTTCCAAGTCGTGACACCTATTGACGGATACAGCTGGTAAACAGAGTTGCCCTCCAAAAGAATATGCCCCAGGCAGAATAGGGACAATTTCATTATCCATGGAACTGGATACAGAACCACAGAAACATATTACACTAAATCCAAACAAACTGTGCTCCATATCTAAATTCCCCTTATTTGGATCCCAAAATTGTTTGACTACTCTAATAGCTCCTGAGTTAAGAAGTGGCTAGAGCAGAAGTCAAAAGGATTAACTAAAATGTCTCATTATTTTACTTTTTCAATCTGGTGCAGTATGAACACAATACTAGGGTCTCACCTTGTGCCTTAGAAAGATTCTGTTAAATGAGGGGGCATGAACTTTAGCTGCACTGTAAATCCATCTCTGCTTGGCTGTTCATCCCATGTCAGGATGAGAAGGGGGATTGGGTTCTTCTTGGACCATAAGCCCATGCACACAGGCTCTGAAAGGAAATTAACTCCGTATCTGGGCATTTCATATGCTCACACACTGATGGAGACGATCTTGAGAGATACAAGGTGCAGTTCTGTTCTAGACTTACTCTTTTGGAACATATTTGCTTTTTGAAGGGCAAGGATATTTACAGGGATGTGAACTGATCAAAAAGCCAAGATAAGCTGCTCCAATTTACTGAACTATAGAACAAATAGAATCTAAATATACAAATTTTATAGAGATACAAACCCTCACAAAGGTTAATTTTCCCCCTTTTTAAAGTAACACGTTTTGCTTGCTTTCCCATGTTTTCATTAATTTGTTTTTGAATTTAAAAAAGTCTGTAGATAGACTATGCATGGCTTTCAGCCAAATTGAACGATGCAAAAATTACCTTTCCTGTTTTCTTATAACTTAAATCTTCCCCAAACTCTCACAGTTGCCTGGTAACTGGAAAGGTACACATAACTTTCCACATACCTGCAATCTAATTCAGTGATTTTGCACTGAATTTCTGGTTTCAACTAAAAAAAAAAAAATTCTCTTTCCCCACTATCTGCTTGTACCACTTTCTTTGTTGGACTTAAGTACCTTTTAGGGTAACTGGCAGAAAGCTGAGTAACCGCCTCCAAACAGGGTGGTTTATAGCTCATCAATTCTCAGCCCTTTAAGCCATTTCTGACCCCAGGAACTGAGCTGGGTGGAGGCAGTGTGCTGGGAATTGCATCTAGGCTCTGCTGAACGTGCCAGTCTGGGGCACTTGGCAACAAGGAGACTGCATGCTGGAGAGGATCTTGAGAGAGAAAGAGCAAGAGATTGGGCAAAGGATATGCAACCATAGTACATGTATTAAACTGGAAATAAAGTTTAGTTAGTGGGACTTAATATATACCTGCAAAAATTTTAAGGCATATTCAGTACTTAATAAGCTCTTTTATTTAATTAAAAAATTACAATAAATTTTATGAAGTACGATTATTTTATATCCTCATTCATAAGATCTTCTTTTCATTGTTTTTAAGAGGTATTAAAATCATTGCCATATTAAATGATTAAATCACGCCAACACCTAAATATATAGTCACAGGCACTCAGAAACTTGTAGACAAAGCCATGTATTTTTTAGAAGTATGACACAAGGGCAACGAAATCCTCTTAAAATTATCCAAAGGGAAATCACCTTTATAGAAAGACTAGTCACTAACTAACTCAAGTCCAATGACTCTTCAAACCTACTCAGACAGAAGCGACATTGACAGAGTGCACTGTTCATTTCTTTTCTGTGATGGTCAAGCTCTATCTTGTCCGCCTCATCTGCTGCTGCTCCTTTTACCCGTTCACATCTCCCCCTCCAGTCTTTCCACTGTCCTTGCAGTTTCCTGGCCATGGGGCACACCTGCTCGTGCTTCTTCTGTCCATGCTCAGCCATAGCTCCAAGAACTGAGCCAAGCTCCTGGAATCCTGCATCGTCCCATCCTGAGCAGAACTCTTTCTCCCTCTGTCTTTTCTGATTCCAACGTAGGCCTTTTTCTTTCACAGAATGTACACCACGTATATGAGATTTGGGGTAGGAATTCATAAGGATGTGACTGCCGTTCCTCACTTAACATTTTCTTAGTGGTATTTATCTTCTTTGCACTCTCTGGACATTGTGTGTACCTGACCTGGTACAGAGCAGCCCTTCATAAATGTTTGTTGAATGAATGCAAGAAACATGTGGCATGGACACACCCAGGTTTTATTCCTGAGAGCTTGATTTCGTTGGCTCATTCAATTACAAAAGTTATTACAATTGGCAACAGTGTCCTTCATAGTTAAAAAATAGATGATTCTTGAAGGTGACTGATAAATATATAGGGATTTGTTATGCTTTCATGTAATCAGTTTTTAAAATGTCATTATTATTTCACACAGTTGTAACATTAGTACAACTCAAAGAAAAAGGAAAAAATGTTTGACACCCAAGCAAATCATCTTCTATCCTTTGCTTTCTTTCAGTTCTTGCCCATGTACATATAGAATTTTACTTGGTGACTATCACTCATGTATGTGTTCTAAAGCAGAGCAGCATCTTAACTCTGTTCCTTTCCGCTAAAGTGGAATCACTTGAAAGTCAAGTAACCACCAGACAGTGATGTCGGAAATGGTGTTCACGACTCACTTAATGAATTCCAGTTCTGGCCCAGTGTACATATTCTACTTCTAATCCCCAGGACAAACGGAGACTTAGAGAGTCTGAAAACTTGCCAAAAGACACAAAACAAGAAGAATACAAATACTAATAGTACTGTCAGCATTAATACTTACCGGTTACTTTGTGATAGACCTGGGTGTGCCTGTTTCATCTCATTTAATCCTCATAAATCCTTAATTTATATTAACCCCAACTTACAGTGAAGAAAACGAAGGTATAGAGAGTCTAAGTAACTGAGTAAGTCATACTACGTTAAAGGGCACAGTGAGGAGTTGACCCTAAATTCTCTGACTGCAAAGTCTGACTCCTACCCAAGGATTTTTTTTTTATATATTAAGATTTATTTAATTATGTTTGATATCACTTGTATTCCCCAGGGAGTTCCCACCACCATTTCACCCGTGCACCATCACCTCAGTCCCTTGTGCTCTTCTGCCCTCATATTGGTCTCTACTGCACTCCCCCCACACTTACCCCCCCACCCCCAAAGATCCCTTTGGTTTGGATTTGAAAATGGTGTGGAATTTCTCTGTCTCCAGGACTCTCTTTACCTTCTCACCTGACAGGGAGGAGGGATTTCTTTTTACTAACATAGTTGAGGCCAAATCAGAAGTTAAAACAGTAATAGGTCACTCATTGAAGCCGTTTTTAAATGCGATCCCAACTTAGAATTGAACATAAGTTAAATGCACATGATGCATATTTAAAACTTCCTGTTGGAGTGGGATATATGTCAGGGAGGAACTATATGATTCACTTGAATGAACTTAGACTCTCTGCTTCTAATTTTTTATTTTTTAAGTCATTTTAAAATTTATTAGCCAAAAATGTCACAATAATGTGAAACTTCTTTAAAGGAGACTTGCTCTTTAATGAAGCTCTGCTACTTTGGTCTGAGGATAGAAGACAGCATCTCATTACTCTCACATTCACGACCTTGCTTTCTGATATGAAAGTAACGTGCAGAATGCCGATTTGGTGTTTGATTACGCTCTCGACTTTTAATCAAAGCGTCTTTTTATTTCTTCTCTCCTCCACTGCCGTTAGGCTTGAAGTGTGCTTTGATGACCGGGCCCCAGCAAGCACATCTATACAAACCTCTGCGGGCTACTCAGCTCCAAGAGGACAAACAGGAAGATAGATGAACAGGAGGCTGAAGCCCAGAGAACCAGGATTAGCCCAATGGAGAGACTAGGAAAAGATGTGGGCAAACAAAATGGAGCTGTGTCTGGAAGCAACTTTATAGACGCGCAGATCAAGGAAGGTAGGCTCAGTGATTCCTAAAAGTGCACAAGTGCTTGGTTTCTGTGACGGGCTTGAGCTCTTGATGTTTGGATTCTGAAGAATGAAATGGTTTTGCTTGTGGGCTTTCTCTTCCTGAATGAATAATGTCAGCTGTGTAATTCTGCCTACATAGCAGTTGATGCCAGATGACAAACAAGGCAGGTTTTATTTATGTTTCTGGTCACATGGATCACATAGCAGTAGAGGGGCAGTAAGCCTCTCAAAATAGAGTGGGCTTGATTCATAAATAAGAGGACATGGGGGAGGGGAAGGCAGGGTTCAGTGAATAGGCACCCTGCATTGGCCAATGCCTTGGGCTTGATGGGAACAAACAATGATGAATAAGCCCTAACTAATTTATGTAGCCCAACGGTGGACACTTCCACAAAGGCTGATGATGCCCACAGTTCAGGGTTTCCCAACTTCAGAACTACTGAGATTGGGGACTGGATAGCTCCACTGTGGACTATCCTGTGCTCTGTGAGGTGTCAGCAGCATCCTTGGACTCCACTCCCCACATGTCAGCAGCCCCACCCCCACGGTTAATGAGCAAACATATCTCCAGATATTGCCAAGTATCTCCCAGGGGAAAAACTGCCCCATTTGAGACTATACTGAGTTGAGTATGGGGAGCGGGGTGGGTGCTAAGCACTGTGTATGGCAAGAGGAAGAAAAACCATGATGCTCTAGGAAGCGCGGCAGGGTGCCCATGCAGCTGCGAAGTCGGGAAGTACCTTGGAAGGCTTCCTGAAGGTTTATCTCGTGTGAAGCATGAGGGTACTAGCATGTGAGTACAAGGGGCCAGCTTGAACACAGGACAGCATCTTGAAAGCACAAGGGTTGTACAGCTTGCTATAACTGAAATAGTGTGTGTTTGTGTATGGTGTGTTCACACCATTATGGGGTGAATGGTGGGGCATGGAACTATAATGCAGACAAGTGTCTGACCATGGCTTACAAAGACAGCTTAAGCGCCAAGTTGGTAGGAGCAGACTTCTAGAATATTCTGAACATCATACTGAGTGAGGGTAGATTAAAGTGGGATCTAGAAAGGCAACAGGAGGCCCTTTTGTAGGAAGCACTATGCTAATTGCTGTAGTTACATCATTCCACTTGTCTTTTGAGGACAAGGCATTAACAGTGCATCTTACAGAAGGACTGCAAAGAGCCCCTACTTGTCCCCTGAATGCTGTGCAGTTTGTAAGAGAGCAGGACTAGGCTCCCTCAGCAGGTACTAAGACCTTTTCTGAAAGATGAAATGATGTAGCTTGTCTGACAAAGCTTTGTTCAGTGAGCCACTATGGTGGAGGTTAAGCTGGAGATCTGTGCTTAGCCCACGTGGGTAATGTGCTCTGGAGGGGTGCATTAAGCAGATGGATGTCAAACTACAGCCATGGAGAAGCAATTAAAAACAAACAGCCAAATGCCTCTGCCTTTTTCTTTTCTCATGTCAAACTTCCATTGGGGCCCACGTGTTTGTTCACTTCAGTGCACATTTTTTTGTTGTTTGAACACTTCCTGTGTCCTCAGACAAGAGCTAGACAAATAATTGAACCAAAAGCAAATGTGAGACATTGAACAAACCTGAGGATAAAAGATTTCACGAGAGGACCTTGACTTAGAAAAAAATGAATTTCAGTTTTTGACCTCATGTTAAATACTGAAATCTGCCTGAGAAGCTACCCTCAACTTCTGCCCCCCTGAGAAGCATGTATTCCCCTGGAAAGAGCTGGTAGACAGTACTTGTATCTTGGCTACAAGGAAGGTTTCAGCACAGGAAAGGGCCCCTGCTTGCCCTGTATGGCAGACTTCCTTGCACTTCAGCCCTGGAGGCTGCCTGCCATCTTCCCTGTGTCTCTACTGGGTATCCACTCTCAGGTTGTATAGGGGGGTGTGTCCTGTGAGTTTTAAGTCAATTAATACCCACAGCAACCTTATGAGGTACTGTGATCGTCTCCATTACGTAGGAAGAAATGGAAACGAAGACAAGAGAAGTAGCTTGCTCAGGGTCACATGGGATTTCAGTAAGAAATCAGAAGTTCTTTTAACGATGTTTATAATTTTCTCTAAATAGGTCTTTCACTTCTTTTGTTGGGTTTATTCCCAAGTATCTGGTTTTTTGGTTTCAATTGTAAAAGAGATAGTTTTGATTTCTTCCTCTTCAGGTTGGTAGTTTGTATATAAAGGAAACCAAAAAAGGGCTCAAGGAAAAGAACAATAACTATTTTAAAAAATCACAACACAACAAGAACAAAAAGACAAAGACAAATCAGAGGCACTTGCTGGGGAAGGGAGAGGGACTGGGATGAGGGCAGAAAAGCACAAGGGACTGAGATGATGAGTTGGTGGTGGGAATTCCATGGGGACTACAACTGATGTCAAATATATGTAAATAAAGAAAAAAAGAAAAAGAAAAACCAAAACAAAAGAAACCAGAATTCCCAGCTGCAGTGGTCACCAAGGCAGCTCTGACAGGGACCACCAGGCTGTGCTGCCTCCCGCTGGGGTGGCTGAACTAGAGCACTGGGGCGTGTCCTAGTCTGGGTCACCTCACTAAAGGAAAACTGCACAGCAGGGAAGTTAGATGTTCACATGGTGGAGAGAGAAAAGCATTCAGATCAAAAGCCCTGGGTGTTTTAGAGTTGGAGCATCAGGTAATCCTAATAAAACTTGACCTCCCAGTATTTAACATGAGGCTAAAAATCTCAACCTCCTGAGTCTCACAACGATTAGGTAGAACACGTCACAGTGTCTTAAACAGCTCCTCACTTTAGGGTCTCCTTGGTGGCACAGCGGGTTGAGCGCCGCACTGTGAAGAATCTGCAGCACAGCTGCGCGAGTCTGATCCCTAGCCTCCCTGGGGAACCCACATGACATAGCAGACCTCTCCTGACTCGCCTGCTGCTCCCCTCAGCAGTGTATTTCAGTCGATCTGCCTGTTCTGCATCCCATTCTATCTCTGGTGAATCCTCTCACCTCCCATGACTCTGGCCTGTACCCCAGCTCTTGTATGCATAAATAAATAAATCTTAAAAAAAAAAAACCAGCTCCTCACTCTAAATAGAGACTGCAACTATAAGGTGAATGGGAGATAAAAGAGGACTGTCTCATGGATACAGCACTGACCTTGAAAAGTATATAAAGTTCACGAAAAAGAACAAAATAGAAATTAAAGACATTGGGAATGTTTAGTAAGTGAATGTAGGGGCTGTGTGTGTAGGGGATATATGACAGTGGAATAGCTGTGACTAGCTAATAACTAGCATATCTGGCTGTGATAACCAGGGGGTGACTATCACTTACTGATGTCTTACCCTGTACTGTTATTGCACTATGGGTCATATGCCACCAATAGCCATGAATTTTGTTACGCCCCTGGGATTTCATCATTAGATGCTTAAGCACGGGCTGTTCTGAGACATGGTGGCTAACAGGGCCTCTCTGCGGATGTCTGCAAAACCTAGCAACAGGCTGTGCTTGGTGCACAGAGTGCCCTGCTCAAATTTCCCAGGCTCCCCTTACCTTAGCTTGCCTGGACTGCATACCTCAATAAAACATTAGCCCCATAGTGTTTGCCTCATAATATGCTTTTGAGGAATCCAGGCCAATATAGATTCAAAATATTTGGCACGTGAGGTTAAAAAAAAAAACACATGCAAGTGGAAGAAGATAGGAAAGGCATCTAGATTTATATATGCAAATGTCAACTAGATCGTCTCTCTTCATGTTACTGAATTTTAGAATCCTTGTCTAGCTATATTGATATGAAGAAAGGAATTTAGAGATGGGCCCATTTAAGGATTCAAGAAAGGAACTTTTATCAAGGATCACAAAATAAGAGAGGGCAGCAAGTTTTCTGAGACATAATCTAACCTGAGGACTGCAGCTCCAAGTTTTATGGGGTTGATCAGGGTGGGGCAGCAGGGAAGCAGGGTATTGGCTGGTCAGGGTTTTCCCAAGTTAACTAAGTAAAAGGAAACTAAGGTAACGGACAAGGATCAGGTTAGGCAAATGAGGACCAGGTTTCAGGGCTCCTATAGCATTGACACTTACGATGTTTTCTTTAAGAGAATGTTTAATCAGTAAAATGGTTATTTCAGTCAATTATTTAAACGTACGCATTTCTTTCTTTCTTTCAAAATTAACGGACATGATGTGTAAATATAACCTAGAGAGCCACTGCAAGAATAAAAACAGTTGTTTTCAACAGATATCTCATTAGTGTGTGTTCGGGAATGGTTTTGGATGTTTTCATAACCTCGTGGTTTGCACTCTCAGTTTTACTTTGTCTTGGATAAGAGAAATAATAAATATTGCTTTTCATATGCTATAACAAAAATAAATTGGAGCATACAAAAATAGTGGAAGACACTCTGGGCATGTTAAATGCATTTCAATTATCCTATAACTTCAGGCTTTAAAGACAATTGCATTACTTTCCATACCCTGGACTTTGAAGAGACTTATTCCAAACTGAACTCCATTGAGAGAATTGTGAAAAATGTCTTTTAGGAAAAGTCGATTGTGTAGCCTCCATAATGAATCCTAAAGCCAACAGCACCGCTTGTTGCTATGGATTTTCCAGAAACCAATAGTAAAGTGGCAAAAGTAAAAGCTGCCTTGGATTTTGAATGCTTTCACCAGAGAAAAGATTAAATGTGACTTTCACTTCCCTTGAGTGGTCTTACTTGTGGTGAGTATGTGACTCCCCAAGTGGGAAGAGGCTCCGAAATCACCCCCCCCACCCCAATTTCACAGAAGAGGACACGACCCACGAGCATGAATACCCAGTCGGTGAACTGCACGCTGGCAGGGTAACCTGGTTAACTACCTGTCAAAAAATTCGCAGAAACAAAGTCAGCTGTTCACACAGCTCACCCATTTGACATATGAGAACCTCAGTAGCAAAGAACCGAACTATTTTTGGAGAAGACTGAATTCATTATGCCAAAGTCTTTTGAAATAGTACTTTCGCCTTACTTTTCCCATTTGTGTTGGGGTTGAAGCAAGCAGGGTTAATGTCTAGTTATGTAGTTAATCTACGCGTAATGTTATGTAGTAATTTCTTTACTTGAGTCCCTTCAGGCTCTCCCCAGAGTAACTTGAAGCCAAAAAACTGTGTGGAGCTTAGTTACAACTATTTCGTCTTTCCATAGGGCTAGACTTCTTAGGTTCCCAGCCTGGGTTGTGGAGTTCAACTAGCTAACTGGGTTTGAATAACTTGGGCGAGTGACTGATATTGCGCAAGTAACTTGGCTTCTGTTTCCTCATCTCTAAAATGAAGATAATTTTAATAGCCATCTTGTATGGAAAGGGCCTTGTACAATGCCTTTCATGTGGTAAACATTTGGTGAATGCAGGCAGCTATGATTACTTGCACAAAATGTTTACTGGAAAAAACTGCATCAAGGGAAAAGAGATAAAGAAGAAAACCACTGATTCATGCTCCCACCATTCCAGTTTCTGCTATTCCCCATATTGCAGGAACACTCTCATAGTTTTTCATGCTTATGGAAGGAGGAAGGAAAAGAGGAAATATAGCTCACTTTCTTTTTTGAAGAGTCATCCCCGGGCTTCTCTTTCCTGGAAGAATTGTATAGAAAGATCATCCTGGCTGTAATTCTCTCTCCCCCTCCAATAAACACTTTGTGCATTTCATATGAACAACCTATTATTTCTATGAAAGCTATACATATAAGGCACGATCTGCTCTAAAAACTTAGGTACAGATGTACTTTTCTTGTCACAAATAATAGTTACAACATTCAAGTACCTCACTTA
This sequence comes from Galemys pyrenaicus, assembly GCA_019455555.1. NCBI lineage: Eukaryota > Metazoa > Chordata > Mammalia > Eulipotyphla > Talpidae > Galemys > Galemys pyrenaicus. The sequence continues at coordinate 4,379,790 of JAGFMF010011493.1, forward strand.
GAAAAGCTCTAAGTGTCCACCTTTGTTGAAGAGGTCCAAGGGCTTATTCAGTTGAAAAGGGCCAGACCTCCTTCAAATGGCAAATGGAGTGAGAAGTGGCCTGATGTTGTTCACATGCCCTGGTCCTGCCTGGGCACTGGTCTCTCCATGGATGCACCTGCAGATACCCCCAAGGAATTCCCCCAGGGAGCATCCAGTTAAGGCCCAGGGTGACTCCTGGCTGGTGATCACAGTTGGAGACCACATCATAGGACAGCATCATTCTCCAAAACATTCCAGCAAAAGTCATATGCTTTAGGGCCAAATCTTACAAACCCTTTTCTTAGAACTTGGATCAGCATCTAATAAACCAATCCCTTCCCCTTAATCACTACCTATTTTTAGGATTTTTCACTTATGCAAATATCTCTGCTTCTTGCCCAGCTGTATCGGTTTACCTGGCTGCCATAACCAAGTACTAGAGACTGAGCGACTTAAAAAAGAGATGTGTTTGCTCACAACTCTGGGGCTTCTGGTGTGAGATCAGGTCTTGGTAGGATTGGCTGCTTCTCTCTGCTTGACGGACAGACGACTGGCTTCTCCTGTGTCTTTCTCACATCATGTGGTCCTGTTGCCAAATACATTTGCAAGCTGAGGCCCTTACCTGGGCTTAGACGTCAACATTTGGAATTTGGGTGGACACGATTCATCCCAAAACACTAGCAGTGAACTTTAGAACTTAGGGTTTGAGTTAATGCTTTTAATGGGATGAGAGGGGAGAGAGAGAGTGAGAGAGAGAGAGAGGGAGGGAGGAGAGAGAATTATAGCCAGGGTGACCTCTCTGTACAATTCTTCCAGGACAGGGGGACTCAAGGCTGACCTTACTAAGGTAACCAAAAGTGACTGTTCAAACATTTAACATGCAGTCCAATAAATGCAGAAGCTCACTGTAAAACAGACAAGTCCCAAGTTTCTCAGGTTGAAGTGGGAATGTGGATCCAGACCCCCTTCATTCTTCACTAAATCACCTCTGACAGGGGCCTCCTTGGTGGCGCAAGGGGTTAGCTACCGCACTGTGAGGCATTTGCAGCCACTGCTAAGCGAGCTCGATCCCTGGCCAGGGAGGGGACCCACATGGCACAGCAGACCTCTCCTGCCTGCCCACTGCTTCCCTCAGCAGTGTGTTTCAGTCCATCTGCCTGTTCTGTCCCGCCCCTCCACCCCGCCCAGCTATATGTGTGCATACCTCAGCTCTTGTGTGCATAAGTAAATAAATCACCTCTGACAAATCCTGTGTTAAAACCTTTGGCCTGGAGAATGCCAGGTGCCCAGACTTCTGTTATTTTTTTCATTACTGTACATGTCACCAAAGTTTGGAACTAGTGCATGTGGTAGTGTCTGAGGACCCTGAGCTTTGCAAACCTCACTCTGTCACTAGCATTTAGCTCAGTCTTTCGAGTCCAGACGAGCTCCAGCGACCCAGTCGACAGACAGGCCCTTTGCCACTGGCTTTATTTTTCCACTTTGCTTCTTTGGGGAGATGGGCTTGTTAATCACTCTGCTCAGCTGTGACGCCCAAGAAGAGCTGCGAGGAGAGAGTTAGAGGCGCTCTCCCTCTGGTCTGTTTGCACACACAACAGGCCAATAAAACTCGGGCAGAATGACAGTGACAGCTGCCTTGCGGCCTCAGAGGGAATCGGGTGGTTCAGTTCTGCAGCCTCAGGGACAAGTATATCATTACACCCCGGCGGCTCCGAGAGAAACCACCCAACCTACCCTTTGGGATAGGCTGAGCTCTCCCGCGGCCGCAGCCGGCATCTCAGACATCTGCAAGGGCAACTCATGAGGTGCTGCCACGCGGGGACCTCCTGGCCATCGTTCCGTTCTCACTCTGCACACACGCTCCCTGCCTGTTGCAGCCTGGCTTTTTAGCAGCCGGGGTCGGACACCACCCACCTCCGGGCGCCAGAGGAAAGTGGGTGCAAAGGAGGTAAATGGGGGCCAGGCAGTCCAGTGCCCACTCCAAGGACAAGAGCCCCAAGCGGATGGGACTCCTGTGGGGGAGGCAGAAGTTCTCCCCGTGGGAGGACACCATGCTCCCAGGAAAGGACCCGCGCTCCCTGCTGAAGCGGGGCATGCGGCACGTCAGCTTCAGCCTGGTCACCAAGGGCATGACAGACATCCCTGAGTTTCTGTGGGGCTTGTCCGAGGTCCAGAAACTCAACCTGTCTCACAACCAGCTCAGGGTTCTCCCTCCCGAGGTGGGGAAGCTGAGTCGCCTGGTGGTGCTGAATTTGTGCGGGAACGGCCTGAAGAGCCTGCCCCGGGAGCTCAGCCTGCTCAGGAGCCTGAAGGTGCTGTTCGTGAACATGAACTGCCTGACTGAGGTGCCAGCCGAGCTGAGCTCCTGCAGAAACCTGGAGGTCCTGAGCCTGTCCCACAACTGTCTGTCCCAGCTCCCCGCCAGCTTTGCCGACCTCTCCAGGCTGCGGAAACTGAACCTCAGCAACAACTACTTTGTCCACATCCCCATCTGTGTGTTCTCACTGAAGGAGCTGGATTTCTTGCATGTGGGCTCCAATCGCCTGGAAAACATCGCAGAGAGCATCCAGTGCCTGGGCAGCTTGCAGATCTTCATCGCAGAGAGCAACAACATCCACTCCTTCCCTCGCGCTCTCTGCCTGCTCACAAGTCTGGAGCTGCTCAACTTGAACAACAACGACATCCAGAATCTTCCAGAAGAACTCTACCTGCTGTGCAGACTGGAGAGGATTGCCTGGAATCCCATGGACAAAGGGCTCCACATCTCCTATAATCCTTTATCTAAGCCTCTGCCAGAGCTGGTGGAGGGAGGCCTGGAGATGCTCTTCAGCTACCTGAAGGACAAGAAACACAACTGACACAGCCAGCTCGTTGAGACTGTCACTGGGTATTTTTCTAGTCTAATCGTTCGTATCTTATTGTTCACGGTGGTCGATTCTTGTATATTGATGTGATTGTTGAGCACTTACCCTGGGGAGTCACTAGCTTTAACTCTCTGTGTTCTGAGTTACTCCCATGATGCTATGTTCATCTCTTTCTAAACATAAATTGCAACAGGTCTTTGACTTTCTCCCAAGAGAAATATTTGCTGTGGTTCTTATGAGGAGTAGTGAGACTCTGCCCTTGGATTGTTGGGTAGCACGTCTGATGCGATATAAATTCAGAAGTCAAATGTTTGCTGATCATGTGCTGTGTGCCAAGGCCAGTACAGGTGTTGACACCAGCTGGTTTCAACCTCTGGATTGGCAACCTGCAGCCAGGTAGCAACAGCAAGACCTGCCCCTCCATCAGCAGTGATGGAGCATTACTCTAGGACCAAAGAGTGAGTTATTGTCCTGCCCTGTTGGTCGTGACCAAATAAGGCAGAGCTTCCTCTCCAGTTCTGGGGGAAACGATCATAGGAAAGCCACCTCTGAAAGGACTGTGGAGTAGCAATCGAGCTCGTGCTTACAGATTCGTGTTTATGTCTAGTGGCGAGTGACGGGAGTGGCCTGGTGGTATTCGGATAATAAACACCAACCGGCTGTAATGTACAGTTTCTACCTTCTCTCCCAGTACTCCTGTCACCCCCTTGAGCTTTTCTAGAGATGCCAGCCAGTGGTTTAGCTATCCATTCTTGTTTCACTTATCTTCCCTGACTAGACTTGCCCTTTCAAAGATAAGTTAATATTTGGGGGAAATGGCCAAAGGGAAAGAAAGAGGAGGTAAGGCATGTCATACCCCAAAAGTTATTACCCGTTTAACATTCAGAGGAGGGTAATATTTGCCATTTGGTTTTCACATATGGACATTTACAAAATGAGTTTCGTGACATTTTACAGCCCTTTGGACAAAAGACTCTGTAATATTAAGTTCATTTTGGTTTTGATTTTAAGAGTACACAGCTGTTAGTTAAACACAGCCATCAGGATGAGCAATTAGAGTCCCTGCCTCAAGGGTCATGGGATCTTACAGCTGTCATAGCAGCCAAGAGTCCCTAAGTGATTACTATTTATTTAGAGCCAACGAATTAGAGTGGAAGGTGACAGTGAAGAAAGTACAGAACCTTCAGATCAACGAAGAGCCAACTTTCCAGTGTCTTTGGCATGCTTGTCCCCAGAACATAAAAATAATATCAGGGCATATGATTTGAGGTTGCTGCTAAAACTTGTTGATCTTATTAACTTAAGTTTAATTCACTTAAACTCATGTTTATTAGCACCTTCTATAGGCTGACACTGGACTGAGAATTGAGAGGAAAACTGTCCTATGCTTATTCTGTGTAGCTCACAGCTTGATGAAAGAGACAGACCTGCATGGGTTTCTACAAAGTGGGGTTAGTTGTTATCCTTAATAAAGAGAAATGTAGGCCATAGGCTGAAGCCAGTACCAGATGCTATGCCATGGAGACTAGAACGAGCCTCAAAGTGTCAGTAACCAAAGAACATGGTTGGGGTGAATAGCTCAAACCCTCTGTCCACTGCAGTCATCTGACTCTACTTCCTCCATTCCTCCTCTCCCCACCCCCGCCTGGCTTGGAAACAGGGTAGTAAAGGACTGGGACATTGGTGGCTCCTGCTTAGGTTGTGAGTTTTGGCAATGTGGAACTGCTGTCTTGCTTTTTTTTAAGAACTGCAAAGGAGGTGCATGTAACCTATTCACAGGACTAGTGATTTTCCCAACAACAGACCCCAAAGTCAATTTTTTGATCAGTGAAAGAGGGAAGCCAATTCCTGCTGTTCATCACATACCAGAGTTCCAGTTGCATATGGTGCGTGAGCTCTGCTGTTGAACCATTGCAAACAGATCTTACCAGCGTCATGGGGAGGCAGATGGAGAAGCCCCCTGTACATTCCCACTGCAGCAGCAACCAGACCGCGTAGCTCTGCCAGGTACACACGGGCACACTCCAGTAGCCTCACCCACGTGAACTCGCTGGAGCCAAGACTATTTAAAGACATCACTGGAATTCTTCCTTGACCTCATGACTCAGGGGGAAATTATAGGCTGAGCCTTCCTCTGCGGAGCAGTTTGGGCAGATCACTTACTGACTTCAGCTAGGGCTGAAGCACATGCAGCTGTCAGACAAACACCAGCGAGTGCCAGGATCACAGATCTCAGCGTCTGCTGCTGAAGAACCACTTGGGCTCACCCTGAATTTCCATGACCTTGCTGTAGCGACTGGCAGGCTAGGACAGCAGCCCCAGACTTTTCCTGCTGAGCAATCATTTTGCTTTCTCTTCTAGCCTTTTCAGTCACTTGATCCCATAGTAACTCTACTCCAGGGAAAGAACATAAGCCACATTTTGAAGGTGACTCATCAAGGTTCTTGTACGAATATAAAAGAGTGATACCAGTTTGGTTGCCAGCTTCCATTAGGTTGTTCAAAAGTCTGGTAGCGAGGTTTTCTTTATTAACACTCAGTCTTGAGGAAATCATAGAAGTAATAGTAGTTGCTGATTTGCTTTAGATACTGATTTTTTGGTGAATACTGCTTTTCATTGAAAAAAAGAAGTGCTGACCAAAAATCTGGTTAAGGTTCTTAGTTTTCGAAAACACTAGTGTGGAGGGAATTTGACATAACCTTCAGTGTCTTTGCTATCTAATTCTAGTTTGCTGACTGACTGTGAATGCTTCCTGCTTATCTTTTGTAGTTCTAATACTGCCACATTCAAATAACTCCCAGGTATTTCTAAGACTTTGGGAATCAAAGCACTGAAGATGACTGCGTTGGCTGTGGAATATATTTAGCCAAAGAATGCAAGCTAATTGGGTGCTTGATGTGGGGAGCTGGCTGCTCACATTCTTGATGATATTGTGATTTTCATGTCTTTTGGCTCTCGGTACCGAGCAATCTCAGCGTGGTAGGTTCAGAAACACCTTTTGAAGCAGTTGCAGCTTACAAGCTTACAATTTAAGAAGAAATCCTGTGTGGATGGGAAAGGAAGATGACTTTGAAAAGACACATCTGTTCTGGGAATAATGCTGCTAAATGCGTAAAACTGCTGCGTGTTAGAAAGAAAAACACCGTCATCACTTAGCTGTTGACTTAATAAATGGTTAATGGAAGAAAGGAGCTCCATTCTTGGACTTTAGTTAATAGACTGCCTTTCTGTAGCGACCAGAGATTGAGAGACTTCAGAACTGTGCACCTGCATCTCACAACGAAGCCCCGATCCCATGGGGAGAGAAAAGGGAGGTTGCTGCCATTATTTGCAGGGCTACATTGAACTAAATCCTTTTCTTCTGGTAATGGATTATTGCATTTTAAAATTCAACCTCATATGCCTCAAAGCACATCGTAAGTATGAGTTTTGACAGCATTTAAAACAGGAAGATTAAAGGACAATGGGCTCAGTCACTGTGAGACACATGCAGCAGGTATCAACGGATTAGGGCATGACAGAGGCCTGCAGGCTGGACTGGGTGCTTCTTTTCTGCAGTGTACACAGGCTTAAGGGAGTCTGGATGAAGCCACTGAGATGTTTACAAATGGTGACAAATAGAACATGACTTGAATAAATGGCCTTAAAACCAGAAAAGAAAAAAGCAAAATATTCAACCTGCTTTTAGCCAATCTGAAGATATTAATTCTGAATTATCCCTCCGGTATATACTATTTAAGTAACCACACATGTGCTTTCTTTTTATTCCATGAAAGAATCATTTTTAATATTGGGTAAGATATAGTTGAGAAACACACAACAACCAACCTAGATTGAATTGCTACTAAGTACCAGTACCCTTAATGTGATAATAATTTATCTGCAAGTACTAGAATACAGCTCACCCATATATTTTAAGGAAACAATTTGAAATTCAGAGGACATGAAAGCTATTATAAACAATAAAGGGAACAATCTTGACCTCTTTGAGAAGAGAACTTTCTATGACTGTTCTTTTTAAGTTATCTGTCAAGTTACATGTTGAATCCAAGTACTACTATTTTTTTTTTAAAGGATAGCATGGTGATAAAAGAGAAGCAAAGAGGGCTCGTAATGAATTTGCAAGGGCTTGGGCGTCATTAGGCAGGCATAACTGAAAGCTATTAGTGTGAAGCTTGCTATGCAGATTTTTTAGTAGTGTCATAGGAATCTATTTGCAAGGAGAGAATGTATTTCCTACTGCTTCTACACTCCTTATTTCAGTGCATGACTGAAAATAAAAGGTGGACTAGGGTCCATCTCGAAAGTGCCACAGTATTTTCTGATAGTCCTGAGAGAAAAATTATACAAAGTATGAGGCTATTGACTTTGACAGTAAGAGCCGGGTCTGTCCATGGACTATCACACAAGCACCCATGTTCTTTGGTCTTCGGCACCCAGAATTTGTTGTGTGAGGACATGTGGGGGATGTGTGTGTTCGTCTGCCTCCTGAGAGTCAGGTCCATCACCTCATGCATGTGGACCAGAGGAGGCCCTGTGGGGTGGTGGGAAAAGCTCTCAGCTCAGAGCTGGGCATGTGGATTGCACACTTGCTTGTGTCTTTTTTTAATATTTATTTATTAATTTATGCATAAAGAGTTGGGGTACAGGCCAGAGGTGTATGTGTGTGTGTGTGTGTGTGTAGGAGGGGTGGTGAGAGGATTCACCAGAGACAGAGTGGGGAGCAAAACAGTTAGATTGAAATACACTACTAAGGGGAGCAACGGGCGAGGCAGGAGAGGTCTGTGAGGCCATGTGGGTCACCTCCTGCCGGGGGTTTGAACTTGCGCTGAGGTGGCTGCAGATACTTCATAGCACGGCGCTTAACCCCTTGCATCACCAGGGAGTTCCATCTTTGTTTCTTAATGTGTAACAGGGGACAAACTCCAGAACTCCCTGGACAATTCCCTCAGGGTTTCCCCAATGCAAAGGCTAGAAGATGGGACCCAGCTACTTGTAATTCAATTCTGTGAAGACAACTGCCTGAGGGTGAGGTTACTGGAGGAGCAAAGTTGTGGTGTGACTAAATGGTGCAGGTTTACATGCTACTTAACATGACTGTTGTTACCCATCATTTCCTTTGTTTTGATGGAGATTTTGTGAATTTCACTATAATAGAGTGATCACCTTTATAACACCTTCAGGCATTTTTCTTTCCTACCTAAATCTAAGGTGTTGGGCAGGCACAGGGACCTACTGCATGTCCAGGTAAGACAGCACTGTGCATTAGGTGTTCTGGAGGCAGCCGGATTCTCTCCCCTCCCTCCTTGTGGGCCAGGGTCTTGCCTGAGGGTTTCTGAGGGTTCTGGAACCAATGCAAGCCCTCTGTTGGCAGTGGTCCCCAATGCTGACTGCTCATTAGAACCCCTGCGAGACCTCAATTGGAGATATTCTGAGATAGTTGGTCTGAGTGAAGCCTTGGCTGCTGGTTTCATTATTATTATTAGTTTTTAGTGCTTAGTATGTGCTTCTGTCATTGCGTCTGAATCAAGAAATGCTGACGCAGGCTCTTACCCAAACAGTCAGACAGGGGACTGTGAAACCAACAGAGTCTGGAGGCTGCAATTCCCCTGCAAACAGGGCAGTAGGCGGTGGGGATCTTTGAACCTGGCTGGTACATGGGAGCCCCCAGGAGCCTCGTGATTAGATCCCCTTAGATTCTTATTAAAAATTGAGAATTCCAGGTCCTTTGAGTCTACTTTCAGATTCGGGAGGTGTACAGGGGCCTGGGGAGTGTAGGAGTGACAAGTCCTCCCAGTGTGGCCTATCTTCGGGCAGACTGCAGAAAACCTGGTCCAGCAGCATGTGCATCCACTGGAAAATGGGTCATGCTCTGGGTTCTCCACCCAGCTGCTACCTGGGGCTTATTTTCCTGACTGGTTCTGATGCTAGACTGCACTCTGCTGATTTTTATCTTCACATCAGTTTAGGAAAGGTATTCGACAATAATGTAGTGAGTGAATGAATGGATGAATAAATGAATGAGAAAGTAAACCAGCTTGTATAGATGTTTTAATCTCTCTGGGCCTCAATTTTCTATCAAGGTGAGCAACTGAATTAATTTTAAAGTGAATTAATTTTGTTTCTATCAGTTTTGAAATTTCTGGCTGTATTTTTCTTTTTTGCTTTGTCTTCCCCGTATCTAACGCTTCAGTAAATAGATACCTGAGCTTATAATCATTGTGATTACTCAAGGAAAGCAAAAAAATTGAGGAGATGGGTCAAGATCAGTATGAATGTTTAAATAACTCCTTGCATACCATAGACAACATGATTTAATGTAGCTGATGTTAAAAAAATATAAAAAGAACTAGGTTTTTATTTCCTAAGAGTGAATCTAAGAGTTTACAGACCTCCAAGATGTCTGAATTCCAGTTCTAGCTTTTTTATTGCATTGCAGATTCAGAGGGAGTGTTTCTGTCTGAATTTTTTATTTCTTGATTTAAAATCTGCCTAATTTATGTTTCTGGAAGACAAGAAATTTCTAATTATCTGTTTTCCATTAAAAATATAAGCTCATTGGACTTGATTCAATGATACAATTTAGGCACTGAGAGCTGAATCTTTCCTTTATTAAAAAAAAGAAAAAGTGTTACAAAGCCGGGGGGGGGGTGGTGTAGGGGACGGGACCTCTTAAAACAACAAAGACATGTGCCCTCATGGCACTTCCAGTCTACATGCCCATGCGAACCAAACTTGACTTTTGCTATAAATTTTCAGAATCAACTTCCACAAGTTAATACACATAAAACTGCACAAATGCTATTTTGGTTTCTTTTATTCTTAAAAATATTACTCCTCTTTCTGCCTCCATTGTTTTAGTCATAAACTGATATCAACATTGTAGAAATGAATTTGTTTTTGACTCTTGTTAATTAATTAATCCACTTCCATAAATATCATTTCAGGTGGCTCTCTTCTACAGTTGAAAAAGAAAAGTAACTCTGTTCCAAATATCACAGACTATACAGGCTATTTTAAAAATGTCTTCTGAGGTCAATCCCTTCAGAGTCACCCCTTATTGTACAAAGGCCTACGATGGCTTTGACAAGGTCATGTGACATGTGTATAGTAACTGGTGGCCTCAGCAGGTTTGGGGGTTCAAACTGCACATTGCACAAAAAAGGGCCGTGCCTCGACTGGCTTCTGGGAAATAACCCTTAAGTCTTTGGAACATTCTGCTTGCTCAGACTGGCTTTGTTTGCCTTGGGCCTTGGACCAGAGCAGTCTATGTTCTCACCGTGATTTGTGGGAGGGGTCTTGGATAATACCGTGCCAGTCTACCCCGGGAGAGGCTGGAAACTGTGGAGCTAAGGTCTGAAAACCCTTAACACCAGAACTCAGGTGACTTCCTGGGTTGACAATGTCTGTACTTCTGACACATCATTTCTGGGAGAATTAAGCACGGACAAGTGACTCTACTGGGACGGGACGCCCGGAAGCTCGTGCCTGGTCCTCTCTGGATTCTGCCATATGTGCCTTGTACCTTTTGCTGATTTTCATTTGTCCCCTCTTGTAATAAACCATTAACATGAGTATAACAAATCATTTGGAATTCTGTGAGTCCTTCTTTGAACCTGAGGGTGGTCTTGGGGAGCTCACAAAAAAAGGAAGAGTATAGGGTCAAAAGGGTTAAAGGGCAGACTTGATTAGCCAAGAGTCAGCAGGATGAGAGCAGCCACAAGCCCCCAGCTTCCCCTTTCATGGTGGGAGAGGCGCACTAGTGGCGGAGTGGTCTGCTGGGCACGTGTGGCCAGTCTGCCTTTCTGGGAGAGAACTCATTTCCCTAACAGTCCTCCCTATAAAGGGAAATCTTGAGGTCAGTGATCAGACCTCTTTGGTGCCTGCCTACCTGGTTTTGATGTTAGGAGCTGTCTAAGAAAACCATCTACAGAAACTCTAAGACCTGGGTCATCATGGGTTTGCCAATGGGATGGATGCCACCAACTGGAGATGTCCCAGAGGAGACGACCTAGAGTGCATTCCCTCCAGCTAACTGGAAGCTTTGGTCCCACGAACTCACTTTCCAGATAATCCAAAGGGAACAGCCAGGCCATTTTTGGACACTTTTGCTCCTCAAAAAAATTCCTTTTCCTTCTCTATGTGTTCTAATTTGTTTCAGTTTTAGGGAATCATTAATTTTGTAAGCTTCATGTTTAAAATAAGATGAGAGTTAGAAAAATCAACAATCACATTACATTTTCAATTCCAGCTTTAGAAGGGAAAAACTTCCTCAAATCTATCATTCTAATAAATGCAATTTAGAATGTAAAAAATTTAGTCGATATAATTTAAGAGTTTATCCTGCAGTTTATCCATCCTATGGACTGTAGATATTTAAATCCACCAGACAAGGGGCCCAGGCTCTGTCACTCCGTTGCGGTGTGTACTATGCGCCGCTTTCCTTTGAATTACTAATGTTTCTCCAACTTAGGCAGGAAAAAGCAGGTTTCCTTGGAGCTTTAACTCAGTGATGTCTTTTCTTTTTAACTTACCGCATATTCTTTCCACAAGCATGGGTACAACAAGAAGTCATGCACCAGGATGAGTGACAGTGCTTTAAAGTCTCTTTTTAAAATTTTTTTAAAAATCATTTATATTTTACATCATTGTTCATTTTTGGACAGTATTTGAATTCTTCCACCGGATGTAGTCACGGCAGTTCTGCCACCACCCTAGCATCCGTGTTCCATCACCACATCCCCTGTTTTGACCCCTCTTGCTCTCCTCCTCTGCATGTGGGCCAGAGAGAATGGCTGGTATCCTGTGATCGGTTTTTATACACAAGAGAGTGTCTTCCTTTTGGGGATCAGTGCAGGATTTCCTTGTTGTTTTGTTTTTTGCTTTTGCACAGCTACTTGAAAGAAAATAAAACAAAATGTTGAACAGTTTTTTTATGGGGGGGGTCTCCTGTGCCATGTGGAGACACATGTGTGTCTAAAATCATAGACACAGCACACATGTGCATATATGTGTATACATTATAACATGTTATATATGTGTGCATGTGTGTATATAAAATGCAAACAGAATCATATTTGCCCTGCTCAAAGTCCTCCCATATGTATTTGCAATAAAATCTAAATTCCTTAATGTGATCTTCAAGGCCTTGCAAACTCTAGCTCTGATTATTTCTTCAGACTCATTTCCCAGCTCTGTATTCTCAGAATCCCACCCAAACTTGCTCTCCTTAGTTTCCAAAAATTTTGAACACTGACCTATTTTACGACTTTCAACCTCACTGCTCCCTCTCTTTGAATGACTGTGTCTACGAGAATCCTACCCACCTACAGTTTTTACTTCAAATATACTTTCTCAGAAAAGCTTTCTTTGATCTTTCACTTTTCCTTCATAGCACTTTTCCACAATTAAAATTATACACATGCATGTGTGATTGTATGCATTTATAACTGTAATAACATGGTTACACATATATACATGTAACTGGTATGTATAATTGTGTATAACTGGTATGTCTCTCTCCCACCCCCTAACAGTAGACGGCATGTATACCTTTCTTCACTGCAGCATTATCCCACATATAACTTTCTAGCCCGTATTAAGTACTTAGTTAGAAGTAGAACACATGTTAGAACTATAACACATCTAATTATTACAAATCATAGTTAAAATCTGTTTTATCAACCAAATGATGTTTTTGTGTCCCTGATGAAGAAGTACCTTTTACTGAAACTCAGTTATGTTCTTTTAAAAAACTATTGCACTTTAAAAGTTGCCGGGGGCCATGCTACTCATGCTAAGTGACAAAGTCCAGTGTAAGGGACACCCCTGAAAAATCAGGAGCTCCAAAGCTGGCCCCTTCCAGATCTCCACTGTTTTGACTGATATTACTGTCACCATCTTGTAAAGGCATATTAAGTGCTAACTGGAAATTTCCCACGGCGGGGGGCTGTTTTACTAAACACAGTAACTGGTTGCTAAGCAATTTTGATGATGAAATATTGGGTTCAGGATAGGTTGGGTTAGTGGCTTTTTTGGGGAATGGAATGGTAAGGAATAGATATAGTTTGGGGTTTAATTTTAATATTTCCTTTTTGCTTGGGGCCTGTGGTGGAAAGAGCTAGTTGATTGTGATGGAGCTGGGTTATTACATCTGCCTCAAAGTTTAGTATATGGATAGATACATGTTGTTTCACACCAGTCCTAAGAAAATGTAACAAATGTTGTTCTGTTGTTCTCAAAAACATGTTTTTGCACTGGGCTGGGACCTGAAGGTCCCCTGTTTTTCCTAAGAAAATGTTACAAATGATGTTTCTCTGCTTTCCTGCTTCTTGTGTGTAAAGTATTAATAAAGTATAAGTGTAAGACTCTCAGTGTAAGATGTTGGCACCCTAGAAAGAGTGTCTGTTTTCTTGTCCCCTCTCCCCTTCCCTATACATTCATCCGCCAACACTGTCTCATCCTGTGGGGACCCTGGTTCGTTGCTGGAGCTGGGCTGCGGCAAAAAGTAAAGAATAAACATATGAAGCCCTCATCACTTGTTTAGTTTAACTTTAACATTAACAGTGCATACATAATTAAACTTAAAATCATGAGTTAAATAAATAAATGATTAGCCTGGGGACAGAATGGCTACCATTGGTTTATCACATCATTTACTCTTTGGTAGAGAACATTATCTAGCTGCTGCAATTTAGCTACATATGTTTCTTAGCTGCTGTTCTGCAGAATAAATAATAATGATTTATTATGATAATAACACATGTATAGATAACATTTATTGAATACTATGAGTCAGGGCTATTTAATTCTTCCAAGTTTTCTACAGTCATCACCACAAATGGTGTTTCCGTTAACCACAAAGAGACCACAGATATGAGGGTGGGCCCAAGCTCCCTGTTGCCTGGTGACCTCTTCCACTGGTAACTAGCCTTTTACACAGGAGTAGCCTCACACACCTTGCTGGCATTATTTTCCCCTGTGCTAGATTTAATCTGTGGCTTTGTTCATCATGACCCTGAACACAGAAAATCTGAAATGTTGCCAGTCAGAGGCCACATCAAGTGATTCATGTGTAAAAAAAATTAAATGTGATTAAAATTACTTCAAAAGGGGAAAATCAGTGATGTTTATTGCTCCTTATTCAGGCACTCCCACCCCACTACAGCTGCAGTCTTAAAGAGCAAGAACAAAGTGAAAGGAGATGCTAACGGATCTGCTTCATTGAAAACATGAGACTAACAAATCTTCTGGAAGAACCTGTGTCAGATACAGAAAAGTTTCTCACGACCTAGATTGAGAACAAATGTAGAACATCTCTCTCTTCACACCATGATGGTCTTGGTGGGAGCAAAAGCATGTTTGTGGTGTTGAAAAAAACAGGCTGTGCCCAATTATAATGTTAAACTTACTGCCAGGGCTGGAGTGATGTGAATGATTCAGGAATTGCTACTCATTAGATATGAAAGTAAGTGGGGAATCTAGGAGCACTCATATAAAGGCTGCTGAAACTGGGAAGTCAAAATAAACTGATCATGGAAGAAAATAACTTGCCAGAGCAAATCTTCAATGTGGATAAAATATCTCTTTATTCTGGAAATGGAAATGTGAAAGAACTTTCATCCATAAGGAGATAAGACAATGCCAGATTTCAAAGTTTTCTTAAGGTCAGTATGGTGATCCTGCTTGGAATTGATGTTTCAGGCTGCAAACTTAAAGCCTATGTGATTTGACAGTGTGAGAACCCCAAAGCTTTCAAATATATCATAATTCTACAGGAATGATAGAATCATAAACCTCCAGAAATTCTTCTAACATCCCCTCCTGAATTGGTATGCCAGGAAAATGAAGAAGTACTGTTTGGAGAATAACAAATTCGTTCAAAATTTTTCTTGTCAGTGATACTGTTCTTGGACATCCTCCTTTTACTGGCTATTTTCAACTTAACATCAAAGTAGTGCTTCTTCTTTGACCCAACCAGTGGCTCAAGGGGTTATAGAAGCTTTTAAGGCCTACACCTGAGGAGGGTCTTTGCCAGGCTATTGAGGAAGACACTAAGAAGATGATGATGCAGTTCTGGGAGGACTGTACCATCTTGCATCAAGAACATTTCTTTGGCTTGCGGTGAGAGTGTTAACAGGTTGCAGCCGGCAGGAGGAGTGGTCTCTGGCTCCCCTGCAAATTAGTGTGGCAGTCCCTCCTCAGAAAACTTTTATGTAGCAGTGTGCTGCTGGATCGTGGAATGGACCAATCGGGTGTGAGCCTTGGGTTGATTGGCACCAGGACTCCGCCTAGCACAAGGTAGTGATAGCTGAGCCCATTACACTTCCTGAATTCTGGAACAGGCCAAAATGGACCAATCAGGTGCAGGCAAAATGGACCAATCAGACTATGGGGGGGGCACCTGAAGAAGTGAATATAAGGCCAGGATGAAGCCAGTTAGAGGGGCAGTTCCTGAGAGTGGCAGTTTGTTTGGAGAGCAGCAGTTCCCTTGGAGAGCAGTTCGTTGGAAGCAGCAGCAGAGGAAGAAGAGCTCCAGCAGAGGAAGAGGGGAAGATAGCTTCAGCCTTCGAAGGAAGGAGGGAAGCCTCCAGCCGCCACCCTCCGAGGAGAGAGAGACTGAGACTCAGTCCTGGCTGTGACACTGACTGCAAGGAGCACCAAAGGCCCTGAGCCTGGTGTCTCAAAGAGCTGCCTGTTGGTGACATAAACCAACAACTCACAAGAGCTGTGACACTGGGTGTCCACTGGAACACCGCCTCTGCAGGCCCGCAGTGGTCATTGCTCCTGGACAGTGCTGCCTAGAACTGGTGACCGGTGACTGCCAACGCTGATGCTGTCCGGATGAAGCAGTCAGCCTCTTGTGGATACGTAAGCGCTCTCGTTTCCCCAGTTTGTAAATAAACCCCATGACTGTTGTTCCTGTAGCCTGAAGTCCCTTGCAATTGTGCGCGCGGGTGAGAACCCACAGACAGTGACCTGTATCGGGCACTGTCCTCTGATAGGCTATAGCCCCTGTTGCTATAGCCCTGGATTCTGGTTTGTGGCCTTTTGGCCTTTAGGGGCTTTTTGGGGCCTCTGACCCCTGTCTCAGTCAGAGCGTCCTCCTCCTTCCCCTCTGCCCCCTGTTTCAAGAGCACCTTGGCATGTATGAGAAAGATCTGCAAGAATACACTCAAGAGGTCTACCCATGACTTCAAATTATTTGCTAAGGATGAGGAGTAGCACCTATCAGCGGGACTCTGGCTGAGATGCTGGGCACCTTAACTGGCTGTGGATAAGGGGGATATTGAGGAGGCTCACTCCCTTGAACCAACTCCTGAGGGACTGACTAATGAAAGGATGGAACTGAAACAGGAAGGCTGAAGAAGAGACAAGAGCAAAGGAAACTGCAGGTGAAGAAGAAGAACACCCAGAGAAAATGCATAGTGTATGGTTTAACAGAAGTTTGAAAACATGGTTATCAATAGAAATGTTTGTGGTGCATTATCTGCTAACAAGAAAATCGATGATTAAAAAGAAAGTAAGCAGCTAGCAAACAACCATCAACATATTTCTGAAAAGAGTGACAGCTCTTCAGGAAGAGCTTCAGGCAACTCCTTCAGGATGTATTCCAGAAGGGATTTTTTCATAGGAGGGGACAGTTCTGTGTAAGTTATTGCCCCTCAAAACCCTCTAGA
Source organism: Galemys pyrenaicus (assembly GCA_019455555.1). Classification (NCBI taxonomy): domain Eukaryota; kingdom Metazoa; phylum Chordata; class Mammalia; order Eulipotyphla; family Talpidae; genus Galemys; species Galemys pyrenaicus. The sequence goes on from JAGFMF010011493.1 coordinate 4,396,354, forward strand.
GGGAGGTGATGTAGATGAAGACAGTGATAATGATGTTCTCACTCTTTGCAGGCCACACTGGTATCTTCCTTTTTAACAACAACAACAACAACAAAAAATTGAAAGAGTAAAAAATAGAAAATTTTAAAACAGAAAAGTTTATAGAAGGAAGATATAAAGAAGAAAATAATTTTACTAGGCTGTACAATGTGCTCGCTCTAAGTGTTAGTACGAGAGTCAAAGGTTTTAGAAATTAAAAACTATATAAAATGAGAGTTACAGCAAACAAAGGTTAATTTATTCTTGAAGAAAAGATGTTCAGAATAAATTTAGTGTAGCCTTAGAGTGTTCGAAAGTTCCACAACAGTGTGCGGTCACGCCCAGCACGCACGTTCTTGCACCATTCCCGACTGACTCACCCAGAACAACTCCCAGTTCTCAAGTGCCATTATGGTAAGTGCCCTACACACACGTGCCATTGTTATCCTTTATACCACATTTTTACTGTAAATTTCGACTGTAGATATAATCAGATGCACAATACTCTTATGTAAAGCACTGTAAGTGGTGCAGCCTAAGTGCAAGGCGATCCCATCAGCCCAGGGCTCACTGGGCTGTCTCACATGGGTTTGTGAGATGTTTACACCAGCCTCCACTTCTAAGCAAGTATCCCTGATGTGAAGGGAGGCACTCTGTTATATAGGTTTTATTATTATTATTATTTTCAAAAAAATATTTATGCACACAAGAATTGGGGTACAGGGGCGAGAGGATTCACCAGAGACAGAATTGGGAGCAGAACAGGCAGACTGACTGAAATACACTGCTGAGGGGCGCAGCAGGTGGGGCAGGAGAGGTCTGCTGCGCCATGTGGTTCCCCCCAACCGCCTGGCGATGTACTTGGCTGCAGTGGCAGCAGAAGCCCTACAGTCCAGTGGTCAACCCCTTGAGCCACCAGGGAGGCCCCCTATATAGTTTTATTATTATCTCATTTTACAGGTTGGGTAACTGAGACCAGCAGAGCTTTAATTATCTGTCACTCTAGTAACTGGAGGAACTGGCCATAGACCCGACGTCTGTCTGCTTCCAGAAACCTAGCTCCTATCCTCTCTCACGTGTTGTCTCTCAGGTACATTTCCCTGATCTACCTGCGAAGGGCATTGGGACTGGGGCTGCAGAGGGCCTCCCTTTCCTTTGGCCTAGATATCTCCCTTCAACAGCACACACAAAAGACCTCTTAACTCAAAACTTTCTAAGAAAAAAATGGAAGTAAAGAGAACTATGCAATTTATTGAAAACTAAATTCAGTTTGTATATCAGTAAGGCAAGGACAAATTGGGGACACTTGGTGGGGAGAGGGGGAGGATTGAGGGAAGATGGGAGCAAGGGGGACTGAGGTGATGGTGCACTGGTGTTACGGTGATGGGGAATACATGGGGATTACAATTGATGTCAAATATATATAAATTAGAGGGAAAAAATAAAAAACTTGAAAGAGGAAAAAAAATTAAAAAAAAAGAAAAAGACCATTAATATTCAGGTATGTTCACAGTAGTTTTTAGTATTACTACCTGTTCTCTCAATGAGTATTGGGGGCCTCCCTGGTGGCACAGCGAGTTGAGCGCCGCACTATGAAGCATCTGGCACAGCAGCGTGGAATTTGATCTCTGGCCAGGGAGGGGACCCACATGGCACAGCAGACCTCTCCTACCTCTCCCACTGCTCCCCTCAGCAGTGTACTTCAGTCCATCTGCCTGTTCTGTTCCCCTCTCTGGTGAATCGTCTCACCTCCCATAACTGTGGTGTGCATAAATAAATAAACTTAAAAAAAAATATGAGCATTGGTGTATCCTCATCTGGGAACTGACCTATATTGAGTAACAATATAGTGATTCATGTCTCCAAATTAATCTCTACAACAATCCTGTTATTTGACTATTGTTCTCCACAAATGAGGAAAGAGGGTACAGAGCACGCCCACAGGAGCTGCTGTCTGTCCTGGTCTGGGGGGAGATGCTTCCAGGGGCAGCACTGGGCATGTGTCCAGATGGCCTTAGGACAGTGGCAGGATGGGCCTGAACAGGAGGGACCATTTCAGCCAGGGGCCCTCGTCGCGAGGATTGGAAGTCAATGTGAGTCGAGGCTGGAGGGAATTTTTTTTTTTTATTATTAGTTATATTTGACATCATTTGTAGTCCCCAGGGGGTACCCACCACCATTTCACCCGTGCACCATCACCTCAGTCCCTTGT
>JAGFMF010011493.1:4399401-4414473 GCA_019455555.1 Galemys pyrenaicus
TGCCATTCTTACCGGTGTGAGGTGGTACCTCATTGTGGTCTTGATTTGCATTTCCCTGACTAAGAGGGATGTTGAGCATTTTCTCATGTGTCTATTAGAGGCTGGAGGGAATTAAAGAAAGGCGAGGTGTGTGGGAGCAGGTGAAACTGAAGCCGGGCTGGATTTCATAAGCTTCTAGCTTGTGAGCTGCATAACAGCTCTGAAGGCCCCTGACAGGTGCACAGATCCATGCCCTGCCTCCTGCCTCTGCCCCTCTGCCCCCAACCAGTGCCTCTGGCACGGTCTCCATCCTGTTGCCCAAAGGACACTTACTGTGACATTCTGTTTTGCTTCTTCCCTGCTCACCTCCACTGTCCCTGCCACTGTGGTTCTCTTGGCCCCTTCCTGTAGCAAAATCGATGTTATTCGCTCAGAAAGCTGTTCGTTTTCGAGCCATGACGGTCTGCCATTGGCCTTGCAAGAGTGGACTTTGCACTTCAGTGCCCCAGCACGCCCCTGGCCTTTGAGTTCCCAGCTGTCGATGCTCAAACTCATCCCCTCTGCCGTCAGGTGACGGATGTGTGTGTCCTATCCCAGGTGCCTGTGGGGCATCCCCAGGCTTCCCTGAAGTTTCTGGGAGAGACATTCTCATCTAGCTGCCAGCTGTGGAGAGATCCCTCCATTGTCCAGGCAGCCCACCTTCTCTTTGTCTCCCCCACCCCCAAACACCCTGGCTGACTCTGAGCTGAGGCTGGAAGCTGTCCCCAGTTACCACAGTCCACATGGTGCTTCTGGACCATGTAGCTAATTGCATTATCTCTCCCATTCTGGAGATCATTTCCTTTGTTTAGAATTCCATATAGTCCAGTCCAACCCATTCTGATACAAAGTCTATAATTTCTGGGTCTCCTGGTGGTGCAAGGGGTTAAGACTCAGCACTATGAAACTATTGGCAGCCACTGCAGCATGAGTCGATTCCCTGACCCCCATGGTGCAGCAGACCTCTCCTGTCTTGCCCACTGCTTCCCACCCCAGCCCTTGTATGCATAAAATAAACCTTTAAAAAACAAAGTCTATAATTTCTGATTCAAAAGGTCTTTAAACACTGTAGCGCTTTTACAGGTTATTTTTTTCCAATAAACTGATACGAACATTTTTACATTCAGGTTTCAGTTGTAGCAACTGTGTTAAAATATTTGGTTGTAAAAATCGAAGACAGTTGGAGGACTGTTATAGACATCAACTCAGCCCTTCAATAATGTGTTCAATACCTCTAAGAATGACAGTAAATCAAGGATGAAATGAAACAGTAAATAAAGCAAAGGCAGATTTCACATATGGTGGCAGCTCTGTCATTTCAAGCCTTAGACCAAACACTGGATCAAAATGCCGAACGTGATGGATGATGTTGGCTTGTTCCAGATGAGTTGCTATGGCTGCTGACACAGAGCATGCTTTCTGCAGTGTGTATTCTAAGCCAAGAGAGAAAAAAGAACTTTCAAGTGGGGCAACGTTTAGTTTCTTCCTCTGGGTGTGCCCACGCCCTAGAATATCCTTGTTAGACATGGGAGACCAGACCCTCTCTTTGCAGTTTTCCCTTCGACAGAGAGAGCAACAGTCAGCAGGAAGGACGCCAACACCTCCGCCATGGCGCCGGGGGGTGGGGGTTTGGAGGTGGTCCATTGCAAAACCCTCCTGTGCCACCCCAGCTCTCAGAGACTGATTCTCCCTTACCATGTCATAGCAGCCCTTTCACAGTAGAGTCCTCCCAAGTTCAAGGCCCTTCACTTCTAGGTCTTGATTCATCGTGTTTTTTAAAGGTCACCACATGCTAGGGCTTTATTCCCACCACTTTAGTGTTTTCTTGGTCTCTCTCCAGCTCTGGTTTGCCAGATTCTGGTTTCAGATTCTTCTGAAGTGATTTCACTGATCTACGTGAAGCCTCCTTGCAGACGCCCGCAGTTCACCATTGTCCTCTCTGATTTCGGGCTCCCATAGGATCGCTTTGCATACTCCTGATGCGTGAGTCTGAGGTAATATACCTCTACGGGCTGCAGGGGTGAGGTGCTGTCCTGGCATTCTTGTTAAGTGAGTAAAGGGGGTTGAAGTCTGTTGTCTCTTCTCTTGCTGTGTCTCTAATTTAAAGAGCACTGAGGTAGAGCCACTTGCCCTCCACCCTGGCTATCACTATGTTAGACCAGGCTAGTCGTCTACGTGCAGGACAGCACCTAGGGGTGCCCACAGTCTCTGAGCTGACACCACACTGCTTAAGCATAGCTGTGTTAGAGGAACAGTGGGGAGCAAACTCTAAGCCGGTGAACGACATCCTAAGTGAACTGCACCCCTCTGCCTTTCTGGACTCCACACCATCTCCTCGCGGTGAGCTCTCAGGTTCTGAGGAGCGCAACTCCCAGCATCTTCTGAACCTGACTTCCCGAACGGTGTGGCTGCTAGGAACTAAGGGCAAAGCGAGTCACCGTGTTGTGTTCACAAGACCGAACCTGTGCCTGCCCGCGCTTGCTTTTCCAGCTTTGACTCACATGCTGGTCACAGCTCACATGGTTGCTAGGACATATCAGCCAGTTAATTAGCTTCTCTACCACCTCCTCCTGCTCCTTTCCGCTCTCTCCCTGCGCCTTCCTCTAGCTCCCGTTGTAAATAAATATATATTTTTTAAAGTTCTGTTTATCTCTGCATATCTGCTTTTGGGCTTTGCCCCAAGCACTTAAGCAAGCACATAAGGACTAAGAAACTGGGGAACCCCTTTTTTTTGGGTTTGTCCTCTATCAGCAGTAAGTACGTGCCGATGCAGGACCCTTGTCAAAGATGGCACGTCATCAGGTGACCAGCTTCTTTTGCATCCTCTGTTGATGCCAGCAGCTTTGTAGCATCATGAATGCCATATGGTGATGTCCGAACCAGCTGGCAAAGCCCCACTATTGCCCTAATTAGTTCACTACTTTGGTCAGCAGGATCAGTTGCCACAGAAACCATATTACAGGAGGGATTTTTACATCATTTAAAAGATGGAATTAATATTATTGGATGAGTTAAAGCCATTTTTTTAATGTTCCCTTTGAACTAAACCTTGGTGCACACGCTATGGCCTGGTTCACTGTGTGTGTAAATAATCTTTTACTGGGAAACAGCACTTGTTTCTTTATACCTGGTATCTTCACATTTCAACAGTCTCAAGTAGTTTTAGCACAGACCTTAGCATCCCCAATAACTACAATATTTACAATTTGGCTCTCTCCAGTGTTTGCTGACCTGTGGATGGTTTCATATGAATTCAGAGGCTCCCTCCATGTTTGTGAATGAGAACGGGGGTTGTGATCTTTGCTTGAGTTTGGGTGGTAGAGTGGTCTCAAGGAAGATCGAACTATCTCATAGAGACAGACTTTCCAAACGTCACAGTGGCTTGAGGAGAGAAGTTAACTGGCTTTTGATTTTTCCAGTTCATCTACATAGTCAAGGTTAGTCTCCATGACATTCAAGAACTGGTGGTCTAAACTTTAAATGGAATTGAGATTTTTTTCCTACTATCTATTTGGTCTCTTTTATCTGCCATTTATAAATTTCATCTTTTTCTTGCTTGCTTTCTTTTCAATTAAGTTTTTTTCTTATTTCATTTTTCTTTTACTAATTGGGAATTTATGCAATATAGGTTTCTACTGTATAATACCAAAGCTAAAATTAGCTGTTTCCCAATAGTCCTCCTGTATAAGGTCTTTAAAATACTTTAGTTCTATTACCTTTCCCTTTTTATTACACATTGTCCATTCCGTGATTTAATCCACTTATATATTTTGTGTTTTATTTCTCTCTTATGAATCATATAAGACATTTTTATTATTGTTACTATATAATCTATGTTTAGTCCATTTTTCCCTTTGATCTCCCATCTAAGAATTACATTTCTTCTTTAACTAATGCACAATCTTTTGGACTTTCTTTGGTTAGACGATATTAGTCATTTTTGGAAAATGCCATTGGTTTTTATTTATCTAAAAATATCTTTTTTTGTCCCTCTTATTGAATATCTTTGCCATGTACATTAACTCTAGGTTGACTTTATTTTCTTTTAGCATATTGAAATAATTTTCTACTATATGTTGTCTTTGATTGCTGCTTTTGAAAAGTCAGCTGTCAATATTACTACTATTCCTTTTAGACAATTCTATCTTTTATCTGTAGCTGATTTCATGTGTTTTTTTTTCCCCCTCTGCCTCTATTATTTTGTTTTTCACTTTCACTATGATATACCTTAGTACTTTATTTTTATTTGTTGAGATTGGTTGTGATACACTAGCTTCTTGAATCTATAGATTTATGTTTTTCTCCATTCTGGAAAATTCTCAACAGTTATATGATTGCTTCTCATAATTTAACTGCTCCTCCTACAATGTCTGTTAGATTTTACTCTCTCTTAACCTCTTTTCCCAACTTTTCATCACCTTTTCTCTTCAGGCTGAATTCTAGAAAATTTCCCCAAGTTTATCTTCAAGTCTAGCTCCAGCTCATTAATTTCCTTACTAAGTTAAGTCACGATCAGTTAAAAAAAATTATTGAATTTTTAATTTCCAGTGTTATATTTTTAATTTCTAGAAATTTTAACTTGTTCTGAGTCTAGCCTCCTGGGCTCTTCTTTCTAATTTTTTTCTTCATTACTATTTTTGATCCTTTTCATTCCATGGCATTTAAAAAATTAAACATACTTTATATCAAATATCTAATTATTTCAGTTCTACTAATTTTTGTTTCTTGCTGATGAGCCTTGTTTCTTTGTAATTTTTGTGATTCTTGACTATAGAGCTATATCTGAAGGATGAGTTCTAAAGCTTTGAAAACTTGGTTGAGTGTGGGGAGGGGATTCCTCCAGAGATGATCAGCATTTGCTTTTGCTGGTTCTTGGGTGCCTTACCTCTTTGGAATTGCATTAAGTTAATGAATAAGATTGAACTTTGGACTGCACACCTGATGGAACCCCCACATGTCACTAGAGATTCTAGGTGGAGGTATTTCTATCTTCATAGCTCAAAAGAGGATATTTCTGTAGCTATCCCTTTGAAACAGAAATGTTTGTTAATTTCCAGTTGACTTTTGTCTCGAGAAGTAACCATTTAGCTGGAGTTAAGGCTCTTTTTGTAGGCAGAACACAGGTTTTGTCTCCTTTTCCTCATGTTCTCTAAAGCTATGGGAATTTAAACACAGGTCATCTAGGTTTGGAAAATAACTGTCTCAATGATTCTCTTTCTTCTCTGAATTTCAACTTGCCAGTTAACTGCTACAACTAAAACACTTTTCAAAATATATTATCAGAGCCTCCCCGGTGGCGCAGCGGGTCGACTGCCTCTTTGTGAAGCATCCGCGCAACACAGCAGAGCAAGTTCAATCCCCAGCCAGGGAGGGGACCCACATGAAGAGGCAGACCTCTCCTGCCTTGCCTGCTGCTCCCCTCAGCAGGGTACTTCAGGCCATTTGCCTGTTCTGCTCCCCACTCTGTCTCTGGTGAATTCTCTCACCACCCTGCACTTCTAGCCTGTACCCCTGCTCTTGTATGCATAAATAAAAATTCTTTAAAAAACACAATATCTACTATATGTTTTATGTGGCATCTTTATTTAGCTTTTGGCATGGTGCTAGAATTGAGACTTTCTGGAAATGCCAATTTATATCATAAGTGATTACATGTATGGACAGCAGACAGTTTAAATGTGAAAGCTTTTTGGTAACATTTCATAAATTGAGACTTAACTCAATGTTTATTGTGTTTTTTCTGATTATAATATTACATGCACATTGCAAGCACTAAGTGAAATGGAAAAGCATCAAAGAAAAGTTGATACCATCGGGTATCCTACTATCCAAAAGTGTCCACTATTCACATTTTGTTATGTCTACTTACGTCACTGTATATTTAAATAGCTGAGAATGTTTTAAATCGATTTATTTAATTGAAAATTTATCATTCTTTTTTTTTTTTGAGATGTAAGTCATAGGCTAGCATTATTTGTCTCCTTTTCTATTCTGAGGTCGTAACAGATTAGTTACCTGCCTGTAAACTATACTACATTCCTCAATGTAACCTATCCTGGTGGAGCTACTCAGAAGAATCCACTCAGGAGAACATGAGAAAGCAGTCATTGCAAAAACAGTGTCTCCTCAGGTAAGATAAAGTGTCTACCTATATGGAACTAAGGCCATGCAGAAATGACATTATCATTCTTCAGATGACCTGTAGGCTGCATCTGAGCTCTAACTAACAGAGAGGGAATGCGATAAAAATTAGGATTGGGATGGAAAGGATAATTTGTCCTTACAGATAAAAATGCTTAAATAGGGACCTCCCTGGTGACACAATGGGTTGAACAACGCACTATGAGGCAAACCGCAGCCACTGCAGCATGAGTTCGAACCCTGCCACTGGTCAGGGAGGGGACCCACATGGAACAGCGGACCTCTCCTGCCTCACCAGCTGCTTCCTTCAGCAGTCATTTCAGTTAATCTGCCTGTTCTGTTCCCCACTCTGTCTCTGGTAGATCCTTTCACTACCACACCTCTTGCATGCATAAATAATCTTTTAAAAATGCTTAAATATAATAATCTATGAATATATTAGGTTTGCAGTAGCTCAGACTTCTGTGGGTCTTTGTCTCAGAGATAGAAGTGCACTCACTTGCCATGCCATGCATATGTCTAAACATGCCCATATTGACTCCCTGTACTAGACAGTACTTTTTATGCAGGTTACTAAAATTTATTTTAAAAAACCCAAAATCTCCAGTGGGTTTGAAATAATTTGATATAGAACCATGCTTTCCTCTCCATTAAAGCCTGAAAGAGAGATTCCTAGAGTGAATGTGCACCCCAATTTATTGGTAGGTGGAGGTGTAGGGGTGTAGAACATTGTGCAAAAGGATTTCAAGGGAACCTGAACCCACAGATCTTAATGAGACCAAGGAAACTTTGAAAATCCCCTATTATACATGAATGAACACTAAAAAATAGTCACTATTTATTTCCTTTAAGGAGAAACCCCAGGTAGAAACACATTACCCTTAGACTTCTGGAGTCAAAGGAATGGATATTATGCTTTGAATAGGATCCATCTTTGAAAAAGATCTGGGTTCATAAAGATCTAAGTCAAACTGCTATAACAGTTAGTTACTTCCTAGCTGCATGGATGCACAAAAAGGTACTTACTGTCTCATCTGTAACATGGTGATATTAGTTATCATTGAACATTGTTAGAAGGACTGTAAGTGGTCTCTTCATTTTTACACACACAAAATGAGCAGTGTACATAACAGTATAAACAGTGATCATAATAAGTAAACATGACTGTGTAAGTCCATGAGTTCTGGGACCACACTTTGGGCATCATTGCTTCTCAAATAGCTAGCATATAGTGGTGCTCATAGGCTGGGTGACAACATACCTAGGTATTGAATATCTTAATCTTGGAAATACAGAATCATATGTGTGTTCTGTCCTATCTAGAAACTTTCCGTGGCATCAAACTTGTTGATAACTTCTGACTGAGGCTTTTCAGCTGCTCCAAGGGTGAAAATTGTTCTTTCTCTGTCCGCAGCAACCTCAAACATCTGGAACTGGGAGCGGTCCCTTATTTCCCTGTTTATTGCGTGAGTCCTAACTCTGCCCAGCAAACTGGTCAGATGTCATTGACAGCAACTTTTAATGAACCCTCACCTCTCCTTGTTGACCTCCAGCCTGTTCTCTAGCTCCACTCAGGAAGCCAGAGATTCACCACCTACCAGAGATTCACATACATTTGCGGGAAGGGAAGCCAGAGGGAAGCAACTGGGAAAAAACGTATTTGCAGGTGTGGCAGAAGAGTACATTGAAAGTTGAGCCTCACTGTGAAAAATGATCGAATCACTTTACTAGGAGGCAGATTTAATAAATTAGAGGAGTGAGTCAGTTGGGTGATGTCAGATAAATGAAATATTTAACTCGATGTAATAATCCCTGCAGTAATGTTAGAATGTTCACATTTGTTACTATAAAGCACTCCCTGATGAGACAGCTGAATGGTTGAGCATGCTGGCAGTCTTGCTCTCTAAATCAAGGAACGCCCTAGCATCAAGGCAAGGATGTCCTCTTTCCTAAAACCCTCAAGGTAGTGGGAGTACCCCACAACCCAGTACTCCTTGCACACATGCCCTTCATGTTCATGCTCTTCTTGGGTTGAGGAGGATGGGATGAGCGCCTTTGCTTATCTCCTGCATTGTAACTTGGTATCTGCTGTGAGTGGATGAGACATAAAATAGACATTCTTCATCCTGATGTTTGATTTGCTTGCACGCAGATCTACGATCGGTCGAGGCTTTGTCAGCTTTAAGGTTTCTATTGATTGGCATAAAAGGAAAGAAAGGAAAAAGATAAAAGAAGCCTTTATTCAGAATTTCCAGGCTCACAGAAAAAAAGGGTTATTTCAAGACCTAACTGCTTAGATAATTGACTCACATCACTGTTATTAATTTATGTATTAAGTAGTTGGTATCAATTTCTGAGTTATTTTCATTAGCTAATTAAATGGGAGACAAAGACAATTGAGCTATCACAGGGTCCCAGTGGCTCTGTCTGCTGGCTGATAACTCCTGCAGCACAATTGCAAACTCACCAAAGACAGCATTACGTGTGTACTGGTGTTGCACCTGTTACGTACAGTCATTCTGGGATTCTTCTTCACACATCCACTTGGAACTTACCTTACATATCTCCCACTGGCAAAGGAAAACTGGAAGCCAAAAAGGAGACCAGGGCACAAATAATTCTTGGCACAAATAATTCATTGAAATTCTTTTTAACCTGGATGAATTTAGCTTATGAGTCAATACATTTAGATTATGAAAAATCATCTAATTAGTCAGGTACAGATATTATAGACTATATTATATACCCTCTTTATGTGGTAGTTCTAGAGCTTCCTCTGTGATATTTCTGGCTGATAGACCTAGAGGATGCTAGCTAACAGTTTGGGACTGGAGCCACACATCTATCAAAAGCTAGAAAATAATCATTGCTGTTATATGCAAACCAAGCAAGGTATTATTATAGCTCCAGAGGTCAAAGGTTACCAACTTTACTGACTGCATCACTGAAATGTTTTACTTTAAAGAATTGCCTAAAATAGCTGTTTTAGGATGTTTTTCTGGAATGGCAGATGGTGGCAAATTGGGTGGCTTCTGATATCATGAATCACTGTGGAATTGAGAAAGCTGTGAGATATGCAAAGATAGTGGCAGAGGAGTTTCCTTGCTTCACTCCCAAGAGGAAATACCTGAAAATTAACTGGACCAGCACTATACCCAGTGGGACAAGTGACTTGGGGGAAACTGGAGCACCTGTCGGATATTGGGGATTAGAATAGGAGGCACCAGAAGTGATAACGAGTAATTCATGCTTCTTTAAATAAATGGGATATAGAAAGAAATGCCTGGAAGCTGTGGTCTGGGGAGGGTACCTCACACATTGTAATATTGCCATTCAGCGAGCAGCCCTATGGGAGAGCTGAGGATGTATAAGTACACACCCTTAACTGGGTAAAACCTGTGCAGAGGAGTTGGGATACTCTGAGTGGGCAGAGTCTAGTGTGACAAATATAATGACAGTACATGGCTCTCTGCTTCCCTACCCCACAGGTGCTGATCTTGTGAAGTGCACTGATTTCCACGCACTATAGAGACTTAGGTCTGGATCTCTAGAGAGGCGGGACATTGACAGTATCACAAGCACGAGGAAGCCCCTCACACTCTTGCAGAATATCCAGGGATTGTGTTCTCTTAGCAACAGCATGGTCAGGTCTCTCCACCTCTGGAAGATGGAAAAGACCCACAAAAGACATCCTAAATTCAAATAAAACCACAACACCACATACTGAACAAATATAAGTTGTGCAAACCTCTAAGTAATTGCTATATTTATTTTAAAAATAGGGAAATCTAAAGCAGACAATGGGCAGGCAAAAAAAAAATACATCACATGATACCTTGATACCTCAAGGGAATATGTCATCATGAGGAAAGAACAATGCCCCAGGATCCCATAATAAGGAGATCTAATCTTCCTATTAGGTACAGAGTTCAAAATTGCCATAAAAAGAAACTCAGACAACAGAAGAAAACACAAAAAAGCAAGTCAAAGTGATGTAAGAGAATTCTGACAATAAAAGAGATACAATAAAATTCATAAAAACAAATGAATAAATTGATAAATAAAATTAATGAACAGAAAGTGTAAATTGAAACTTTAAATAAGAAAATAACAGAGTTGTAGGATATGAAAAGATCAATAGAGGAAATAAAAAATTCTGAAGGGCCTCCCTGGTGGTGCAAGGGGTTGAGCACCACACTGTGGGGCATCTGTAGCCACGGCAGCATGAGTTTGATCCCCAGCCAGGCAGGTGGCCCACATAGCGCAGCAGACCTCTCCTGCCTCAGCCACTGCTCCCCTCAGCAGTGTACTTCAGTCTATCTGCCTGTTCTGCTCCCCAATCTGTCTCTGGTGAATCCTCTCATGCCCCATGCCTCTGGCCGAAACCCCAGATCTTGTATGCATAAATAAATAAAAAAAATCTTTAAAAAAAATTCTGAATACAGCAAAGGACTGAATCAGTGACCTTGAAGAAAATACTTCAAAAAGTAAGAAGAAAGAGAAATACAGAAGAAAAGAAGGAAACTTTGAGAACTGCCTGGTCCCATTAGGAAAGGCAACAACAAAAACAAAAAATAATAGCATTCCAGAAGAGAAGGAGAGAGAAGAAGGAAAGAGAGAACTTATTTAAATAGAGGAAAATTCCCCAAATATGGGGAAGAAAATAAGTATACATGCCCAAGAGGTTAAAAGAACACTTAGTTACCTTTAATGTAATTAAACGATCACTAAGACACATAGTTGTGAAGCTATCAAGAGTTCAAAACAAAGGATATTGAAAATGTCTACAATAGGGCAGGTAACCTAAAAAGGTATTGTCTATAGGCTTAGCAGACTTTTCTGAGGAAATCTTACAAAAAAGGGAGAGAACAGAATGATGTATTAAAGTTACTTAAAGACAAATACTACCAGTCAAAAGTGCTGTAACCTACAAAACACACCTTCAGATATAAAAAATAAAGCCTTCCTAGACAAGCAAAACTGAAAGAACATTAAACACTAGACCTCCCCCACAAGGAATGTTCAAAGTTCTCCTACTTAAATCAATGAGGAGAAATTCCATAAATAAAGCTGGACAAGGAAATAGTCAGAAAACTAAAAACAAAATGGCAGTAGCAAATCAACATATATCTATAATCACCCTAAATGATAAAACATGTGTCCATATGCTTTATTTAGGGTGGTCAATAATCACCCTAAATGATGAAACATGATAAAACATGTATCAATAATCACCCTAAATGCGAATGGCTGAACTCACCAATCAAACATTACAAAATGGTTGTATCATAAATCAAAACCCAAATTTACTGTCTCTAGAAGACAGATCTGAGCTCCAAAGATATATATAAGCTCAAAATAAATGGTTGGGAAATATTTAAAAACAAATGAGAACAAAAATATGCAGAGAGGGGCAGGTACAGCCATACTCATATCAGATAAATAAACTTGCAGCTATAAAAAGTAACAAGAGAAAATTATTATCATTATAAAATGACACTTATCAATATAAATGAACTAAATGGAGGACAATATGTAAGGCACCTATTAACAAATTTAAAAACAGATATTGGTAGCAACACAATAGTTGTGGGAAACTTCAGCAACCCATTTACATCAATGGACAAATCAGAAAATTCAGAAAAGGAAACAATAGCCTTAAATGAGGAATTAGACTATATGGTATATTTTTATAGATGATTGTACTCCCCAAAGTATGCAATCTTCCCATGTGTATGTGGAACATTCTCCAAGATGGACCACATACTGGAACACAGAACATGTGCCAGTAAATTCATAAAGACTCAAATGATATCAAGTTTGTTTTTTCTGATCACAGTGGTATCAAATCAGAAATCAAGCACAAAAAAAAAAGCAGGGGAAACCTCTAATATGTGGACACTGAACAACTTACTACTTAATGACTATTGAGTTAAAGAGGAAATCAAAAACAAAATTAAAAAATACCTAGGGACAAGCCAAAACTAACCACACAAACTACCAAAACTTATTGGACACAGCAAAAGAGTACTAAGGGAAGATGGAGAAACAAGAAAGAGAGCAAAGAAGTAATCTAACTTTACACTTTAAGGAACAAAACAAAAAAGAAAGCAACTAGACAAAGAAGAACAAATGAAACCAAACCAGCAACAGAAATGAATAATAAAACTTAGAAGAGAAATAAATGGAATAGAAAACAAAATACAGTCCAAAAGGTAATGAAACCTTTAGCAAGGTTCCCAAGAGAAGAAGTATTTATATACTAATAAATAGACTCAGAAAAAAGAGAAAAGTTATAGCGGATATCTCAGAAATACAAGTAAGACACTATTATGAACTTCTATATTGTCTATCAACTGAAGAACCTGGAAGACATGGAAAATTCTTAGATGTATACATCCTTCTGAGACTGAATGAGGAAGAAATAGAAAACCTGAACTGATGAATTAGAGAAGCTTTGATAAAAAGTATCACGCACACACGCATGCGCACACCCACACCCGCAGTGTCCAGGGATAGATGGTCCTATTCTTCTCAAAATCTCTTCAAAAACTGAGGAAGCGGGAATGCTTCCAAACACATATGAGGCCAACATTATTCTGAAGCCGAAAGCAGACAAAAAAGAAATCGTAGACCAGTATCCATGATGAATAGAGATGCAAAAAATCACCAACAACATTTAGCAAACCAAATTCAGCAACATTCAAAGGATTATAAATCTTAATCAAGAGGGTTTTTTCCAGAATCATAAGGATGGTTCAATTACCCAAAATTTGGTCAACATAATTCACCACATCAACAAAATGAAATGCACTGACATTTCATTTTCTCACACAGGGTTTAAATCTCTTAATTTATCTCTCAACTTTGAAAGACAAAAATCATATGAGCACATATATGTAGAGAAAGCACTTGATAAGATGGGAGATTCATTTGTCATAAAAACCCTCAAGAACAGAGATAGATGGAGCATACACAAAACAATAAAGGCCATATATGGAAAACTCACAGGTAACAACACATTCAGTGGTGAAAAACTAAAAACTTTACCTCTAAGATCAAGTTTTGGACAAGGATGTCCACTTTCACTACCACTATTCAACACAGTAGAAGTCCTACCTAGAGCAATTAGGCAAGAGAAGGTATAAAATGAATCAAAATTGGGAAAAGTGAAACTCTCATTACTTGCTGATAGCATAATATATATAGGAAAAGCCTAAAGGCTGCTCTAAAAAACAATGACTCAGAATAGTAAAGTGGCAGGTTACAAAATCAATTTATAAAATTCAGTTTCATTTCTATATTGCAAGCAACAAGCTAGAAGAAAAGAAATCAAGAAAACAATCCCATTTACAATTGTATCAAAAATAATTAAATACCTAGGAAACTAACAAAGGAGGTGAAGGACAGAACAGGAAAAACTGTAAGACATTGTTAAAAGAAATAAAAGACACATAAAAGTGGAAAGATAGGGCCTCCCTGGTGGCACAAGGGGTTAAGCTCTGCACTATGAAGCATTCGCAGCCACTGCAGCCTGAGTTCAATCCCCGGCAAGGAGCTGACCCACAATGCACAGCAGACCTCTCCTGCCTTGCCCCCTGCTCCCTTCAGCAGTGTATTTCAGTCAATCTGCCTATTTTGTTCCCCACTCTATCTCTGGTAAATCCTCTCACCAGCCCCCACACCTCTGACCTGTACCCCAGTTCTTGTATGTATAAATAAATACATCTTAAAAAAAGTTATGCCCTGGTCATGGATTAGGAAAATTAATATTGCTAAAGTGGATGTTTTACCCAAAGCAATATATAGAGTAAATGCAATCCCTGTCAAAGTTTCAATGGTGTTTTTCAAAGAAATAGAACAAACATTATTGACTTTGTCTAGCTTTATTAAAATAATGAGTTTGTTTCACATGTATATTTTTGTCTCCCCCCCCCATTTTTATTTGCTTTATCGCAACTACCCCTATGTCCTATTATAACATTCCATACGTACTTAAAACCAAGCAGAGGGTGGAGTTCCGTGTTTAAAAACTAAGCAGACATTTTGGACAACGCATTTTTTGCAGTGGAACCTAGACAACATTTATGAGGCATAGTAGGGTAAGTTCTCACTCATTATAAAAAAGGATGGCCAGGTATCAACTGTCCAAAAATGAAGTAAGATGGAAAATTTTAACAAGCTGCTGAAACCGTTCTTTCAAAGAGACTTCCTTCCTCCCCTGCCAGAGATCTTGAATAACCTCCTGACCAGTCATCTGGAAGCAATTCTTCACATAATTGATGAACTTGATTTCCACTTTGGGAAGAGAACCACCTTTTTCTATAGTTGGCTGCAATTTTGCTTTAAAATCTTCTACAGAACCAGTTCCTTTTGGAGTTTAAGGAGGGTTTTGTTGATGTTTTTTAAGGATTCTTGATCTTTCAATCTAGGTATTGATGGTTTTGAGTCTTTCCCATTCTGGTTTGATTTTTTGTTTGTTTTTAACTAGACTATCTTGTATGGATTTCTTTTTTTTAACCTTTTTTTAATATAATTTTTAAAAATTTACATATATTTGACATCAATTGTAATCCCCATGTATTCCCCATCACTGTAACACCAGTGCACCATCACCTCAGTCCCCCGTGCTCCCATCTGCCCTCCACCCTTCCCCTCTTCCCTCCCCACCAAGTGTCCCCAATTTGTCCTTGTCTTTTCATTTTTGGTTTTTGTGTCTTTCTTGTTATTATTATTATTCCTTTCCTTGATCTTTATTAGGTTCCCTTATATTCGTCCTAGGGGAGGAACCATCTGGTAATCCCTTCCAGTTCCATCCATGTTCCTATGAATGCGTCTAGTTTTTCATTTCTGATTACTGAGTAGTATTCCATCGTGTATATGTACCACAGCTTCCCGATCCACTCATCTGTT